>CM037788.1:46633942-46683942 GCA_021229015.1 Solen grandis | reverse complement strand
AGTGCAGTGCACAAGACCAATAACTCTAGCTCATCTACTTCTTGAATTATTTTCCTTAGATGAATCTTGTGAATTACCCCCCATAGTGGATTTTGTGAAAAAAATCCAAGGCAAAACTTCAATACTATATTATATATTAACTCTAAACTTTAAATATATATATATCTTGTGAGATGTAAATGTGTGCAGTGCTCATGATCTGTAACTTTGGCTTGTCTATTTCTCAAATTATCCCACTTTAGTTGATTTTGTTAAGAAAATCTCTGGATCATAATTTCAATACTATTTGATGGATTCACTCCAATCTTGGATCATGGATACCTAATGAGGTGTAAAGATGCAGTGGTCAGGAACTGTAACTCTACCTCCTGTAATTATTTAACAAACACCCTATGTTCATTTGGTTAAACGATTTGTCCTCAGCTTAACTTCAATACTATATGGGGGATGCTTTTCAAACTTAAATCATAGATACCTTATGAGGTGTAGAAGTGCAATTCACAGAAGACCTAAATCTTGCTTAAAAGGAATGATTTTGTATGTGGGTGTTGGCATCAAATGATAGGACCTTGTTTTGTATAGTGAGAACTTGTGAGTAGAACCAAAATTAATTAATTTTGATCATTTGACGTTCACCCTTTCTCATATAAAAGCTGGAATTCAGATGACATAAGTGTTTGGAGGAACAACCATCTAGTTTAAAAAGAGTGGCCATAATTTGCATTAAGGTAAGACTACCACTGGCATTTCTGATCTGACCTGTTTTACAGAGTTATGGCCTATTAAAGCGAGTGTTTATTATATCTCCACATGCAAGTAAAAACAATCCTGATTAAATGTGAATTTTACAGGAATTATACATGCTAAATTTGCATATCATTGGCATGTTCAGATATGACTTAGTTTTTAGTAAATGCCCTTTTAAATCTGGGTCACATGGGGGTAAAGAATTAGGTCACTAGGTCAAATCTAAGAGGAAAACATGTGAATACTCTAGTGAATTAAGGGATTAGGGTTATATCTTGTAGTTTTCTGACTCATTGTTACATGAACGAATATGTTCAAAAAGAAATTAAGTTGTAAGAACCTTGAGTGATGTAGTGCAAGCAGCGTATAACATGGTATGTGTATTGCTGGAGAATCTTATACTAGTATATATATAAAAATATAAATGTTTTTGGTGCATTATTGATGAATTTGTATGTGAATGTAAAAAAAAAGAGTTATATATTTAGATGTACATATATATGTGTAATGAATGTTGATGTATGGTGATTTGTAAGTAAAAATGCATCACAAATTTCTATGTATAATAAACTAGCGTGTATGAAGATGTGTATTCCATGTGGATATGTGTTGTTTGTGTACTACATAAGATTTATTATTTGATTTAATGAGGCATCTCAGTGTTGTCCGCAGTCTGTGATGGTATTACTATGGATGCCTGTTGTTTTTTATATTTCTACAGCAAATTGTATTTTATATGAACAAATAAACAGCTTACTGTGAAGTTTACTGACTGTGTCTTTTCTTTCACACTTACTCAATCCCACAGCATCTGACACCGATTTTTTGCTTATGTGAAACAACTTTTTTTTGTTAACTCTTTATGGCATATTGAGGGGTGAGAGCTTAACTAGGCTAAGTAATTATATAAATATATGCACTTGGCCTAGTTTTGCTCCCACCCCTTGATATACATGTAGACACATTTTAAGGTTTTGGCAAATAAAGCTGACCCAGATCAGACAGCTCCTGGTCAGGGTCTCCTTTGTTTGCTCATACAATCTTGTAGCTCAGAATCTACAGTCTGCATGGGTTAAGAAACTTCCATTGTTTCATACACCATTTACAGCTCAGTAAACTATTATTCATTAAGTCGTGAATCTGTACATGAATATTTATGATGTAAAGGGTCAAACAATATAGACACCATTTTCACAAATCAAGTAGTACTCAAGGAATCCAAGAGTAAGCTGTAATAGCTTTTTTAAAACTTTTCTCCCAGTTATGCTCCCCTTGGAAGAAGGTGTGGATATATTGCTTTGCACATCTATCAGTAGGCCAAACCTTGTTTAAGTGATAAATTAAGTTCTAGGTAAAACTTGGGTCGCATCCTTTATGGGTGTTGCTTATGACCAGCTGAAGTGGGGTCAGTTGTCATATGAACTCTCACAAATACTGTTAATCAAGCATTCTTGTCCAAGTGATAACTTACATTCTACGCATATCTTGGTTCTCAAACTTTGTAAGATTATGCTTATGACTAGCAGAAGCACCCAACTGATTTTAGGGTCAGTACCTCAAAGGTCAAAGTCACAAGGTAATTGTTTAACTTCTACAACACTGTTAATAAAGCTTTCTTGTCCAAGTGTTAACTTGAGAGGGGTTAAAGGTCAAGGTCGCAAGGTCATTTGTTAAACTCTCACACCGTTAATATAATATGTGTTGCTGACAATGTTACTTTCCAAGTCTCATACACTTCATATAAACCATGCCCATTTTATTTATTGAAGGGAAGTTATTTTGCAATGTTAAATATGACTAGTAGCCCAAGATAAGTTTATGCCCAATTTTGTCAAATGCCAAGGTTTTGAGTAAAATGATATATACCGGTATGAACAAATAATATTTCTATATAGTTGTAATGCATATAAGCGGGGCATACACGTTTTACAAACATCTTGTTTATGATAGCATTTCAGCTTTACCTTTCCTTGACACTGATAGGAAGGCTGATAATGGTTGGTATTTGTTCCCACTAACTGGTAAATAATCCAAGTACTTTTCCAATTAAATGTGTCAGAGAATGTAGAGAATGTAGATAGGAGCTGTAAAAGTTAGCCGGTTAAGAAATATCTTCGTATGGTCCCTGGATACTTCCTACCCCATCAGTAATATTCTGAGGTTATACAGTACATTGAAACATCTCTACGTCAAAAGCCAACTATCCATGACATCATCATGTCTTTGAATGACAAACATGAGCATGGTGCCATAGAAAAACAAAAGAATGTCAACTGAGGTCATATACAAGAGTTATATTATGATGGTATGAGAGAATATTCCAGTTGATGGATCTCTCCCGTAAGGTCCACAGTTTGAGGTATCTTATAACTGTATATTGTACTTAATTTCATTAATGATGTTTGCTAGTTTTCTACATTTTCTATATAGAAAAAGAAGGAAAATTTATACTGTTTCATAGAATTTTTTTAACTTTTGCATGATTATAGAGAATCATAAAAGAAATTTTCTATGAAAAAAAAGTTGGGGGTCAGCATCCTTTTTGAGTTATCTGCCCCTGAACTAGATAATTTAGCACTTTGAGGCCATGTTCAAGGGCAGAAACATTTTAACAGTTTAAGTTTTCCTTCTTTGAAAATGTAGCAAACTGTAGCTAATGTCCATAATCTTTATTTCGGTTAGAAAAGAGAACAACACACAAATAATTGGATATTTGATATATTTGCGTTTTGAGACAGGAATCTAAAACACTCGTATAAAAATATGGTATGGATGTCATCACAACCATGCAGTACAATCCAAACAATAAACACAAAATATCCAACACTGTAACAAAACAAGGCTAACTGCAAACACTAGTTACACATTAAGTGAGCTTGTGTAACACAGATAACATAAGCTGGGCTGTAACGATTTTTGTCTCCTCATTCTGCTTGCAGACAATGTAGAATTTCCATCATAAACTAAAATGTACAACAATGTGTTTATACATAAATAGAACTTCTTAAGATAGTCTAAGAAGATTTTACATCTTACAAAACATCAAATAATGCCGCTCTTTATTTCTACCAAGTATAAGGCTTGAACTTCCTATTTAAAATGAAAATATTAATACTATTTTTTAAAATCTGAAGTATTACTTGGCAATTCTAACATTGAATATAGAACATTTCTGGACTGATGAAAATCACATTAACAAATATTTGTTTCCTCAGTAATTTTAAAAAGAGTGCAGACAGATTTGACTTCCGGAAACTAATATTTTTATCATAATTACATAAAAAAGAATATTTTAAAACAATGAATTTGACATATTAGGAAAACTTTACATACAATTTGTTCTTTTAACAGTACTAAAACGAATGACAGTTGACATCGTTCTGATAAATACTAATACGCTTTGATCTTAACAATTACAGATAACTAATGAGTATTGCTTATAACTAAGTGTATACATGTAAAATAAATAATATACTGGTATTTTATGTTAAAAGAATTGCAAATAATTACTAGACTATGAAGGTATAAACTGATATAAAAACTACAGGGACATTTTACATACTGGAAATGGTACAGATCAGAAATTGCACAAAATAGTGTAAAGGGATCACATAATTACTGTGGTATGTGAAATTTGAATCCTTGCGTAGGTACCTAAACAACTTTATATCTAGACAACTTGAGAATGCATTTTCCAACTCAACTCTCTTTGGAGACTGAAAAAGTAAATGTATACAGCTATGTGCTTCCTACCTGAAGAATAGACATTAGTAATTGTGAAAAAAGTTTTAATTGAAAGTAGACAACATATTTAATGGGGACCAATCTTCCAAATGTTCCACTACTTATGACGTAAAATGTCATTTTTGGATTATCTAATGCCATTGAAATTTGGTTGGTTTCCGTGAAAAGAGTTCCTCAATTGAACATGTTGATGTGGTTGGTATTCAACGTACCAATTATGGACTTCTATATATATTGCATTCTATTGAACTAGACCTATCACTAAAGGTGATTTGTCTGTATGTAGTGTGAATGCAGGAAAGCACTAGAACTATTCCTATATAGCCCCAACTCCTGAGAAGCAAGGGTAAAATAAAGCTCTATATAATGTATGACAACTTTTTCATGAGCATTTCTTTTCTAAATAGAACTTTCTTTGTATTCCAAGGTGTATAAATAAATAATTTCAATATATCCCATCATAATAATCTCTGACATGTCGTTGAGGCATGGTTATAATTAGTCCACCAATGGGTCAACCATCTTAAGAAGTTATCAAAAAAGACTAGTTTAAGTGTTGAAAAAAAACAAAAAAACTGACCTTAGTTTCTGAGGAATAAATAATAGTAAATATACAAAAAGCTTGATTTGAACAAGGAAGTATACAACTGAGTTACAAATATACATATAAGATCTTTTTTAATTGGCTATCACATTCATACTTGATAGCATATTGTGTATTTAAGTACACTTCTTCAAGGTGTAATACACAAGGATAAGTCATAGAAAATGCACTGCCTTGTGATAAAGAGTAGATCTCAAAACGTCAGCACAATTTTGATGTTCAAAGCAGAGAGGAAAGAACTATATAAAATAAAAGCAATGAAAATAACACAGCTATTAAAAGCAACCTTTCTTTGAATCTATTTAATTCAATACTAAATTATTTTAAAATTGAAGGAAACATGAAACAAATATGTTATTTTGATAAAGAAAGTTAACATCAAATTTCTCTTTTTCAAATCTCATAATTCATTACATTTATTTCAAAACTCATACAAGAAGACAAGACTTAACACAAATGTACATCACAGTAACAAATTGATACAACAGTAACAAGAACAAGAACATTTACACCTATACAGGAAGTAACAAAGGTGGACATTTGGTAACTGTAGCATGTACAATGAGATCACAGATGGCAAGTTGCTATGACAACAACGAGGGGGAAATATCACAAACAGGGTGCAAATGGACGGTTCTAATATAATAAATAAGGGCTACATCACTACAAAGTGTAAAACTGGTATACAACCTTTGTCTTAAGAATAAATAGTAAATGGCACAAGATCTTAATTTTTTTTATTATTTTAAAAAACAAAACATTCATTTAGTGAATTACATAATAACTTTCTTTATTTAAAGAATTAATTGACTTTTGCGTTGAGCTGATGTTGACTTTCAATATCAATAAAAAAAACTTGAAAGTAAACAGAGGGAAATAAAAATACCTCATTCATGTTAAGATTTCTTTTGATAATTCAACAAATTCTGTGGTGCTTAATCAATAACAACCAATAACACAGCTGATATATAACCTTCAATTAGCGTTGATACAAAAAACATACCAATTAACAAACATTGATACCTGAATATTCTGATATTGAACATTGATTGAGAGCTATCAACACAGTTTTGATGCCATTTATAGAAATATATATAAAATTTTCTTTATCAAAGATTTCAAACTTCATAAACAGAAATAAATATCACTATCTAAAATATGATATTCTATTTTTTAAGGCAAATAACTACATGCGGACAACATTTAAGCTTGTGTAAACTATAGATTCTGGTCAAGTTTCATGATTTTTAAACCCTTTACTTCAAACTGATGCCCCATCACACAGCTGTAAATCCTTGTCCTTTTTTCTGTACTTACATTAAGTATGATTTTTATGCTCAAAGTATGGCCATTAGGTTAAATGGGAATCTGAGTATTATATTTAGTGTAAGTCCGAGATCGGACTTAAGTATTTTTGAGAATTGGTGCCTGGTCTGCGTGAACATCATATTCGGTCATGTCAGGAATTACGATGTTTGCTTGGCACTTTTAATGTACTGACGACAGCAATAACTTTTAATGTACTGACGACAGCAATAACACAACTACCTGCTGATCAGGTTTCACAATGTTTCATCTTGAGAAGTAAAGGGTTACATGTTGAAAATGATGAAACTAATGCTACATGGATATGTAAAATATCACTTCTCAAAATACTGGGCAATATCACCTGTATAAAGGTAGGTCTGAGGATGGCTAGGTGTCTCTGGCTAGGCAGAGAAAATATCACAAAATATCAAAGAGGCCCTGATTAAAATACTATTTTCAGTACACTATGATATATAATAAATCACATACTGTTAATAAATAGTAAAACATCATTCTGCAAAAAGTTTTAATGTAATAATAAAACTGAAAAATCTCTAGCTAGAAAACAGTTGATAATTTCCTTCATAATGCATACTGAAGTTTCATGTCTCATTTTCAGTACACAACACAATTCACTTCACATTTTTTCAGGTATTAAAAATCTTAAGGCAATCATCTTAACAGGATCTTAATCAAAGTGGAAGTCAAATCTGAAAGGTATTTATGAGAATTCAGGGACATATTCCTGTAATTAAACTTAAATTGCAACCCCAGTGACCTAAGATTCATATCAAAGTCAGTATAATAGTGCATGTTTACAGATTAATCTCCTCTAAAATCATTCTAAATGAAATGATTTCTTGCTTTCAAATTAGTTTTGTATCTGAACTTGGTGGAATTTCTCAAAATAAATGGAAATATTTTAAGATCTTAAGCAATACAACTTCAAGACATGAAGGGAAAAAATTAAGACAGTTTGTGAATCTGGAGAAAAAAATGCAGTAATACCTATAATATATATTCAGGAATATAACAGTACTGTTTGTTTTCAAGGAGGGCCTCTCCAATGTTGCACTCAAATCACACAGGTAGTACAAAGGTGCACACACCACCACTATTAGCTCTGGTCAGACACTGCGGGCTGACTCTCAGCATCTCTCACTAGTTTTAACATACATCAGGCTTCAACATATCCACTCAAGTGTGTAGTTACGCTAGAGATGGTCGTCCTTGAATGTTGTATGATGATATTTCATATGAACTCTTATCATTGTGACAATTATGCCAGGTGACTGACAGTGACTGACTTGCAATATTTTAACAAGGAAAACAGACACTTGAAACTTAAGACTTAAAGTGAGTTCATTCACACGTTTACAGATCACTGATGATTTTCAACATCATTTACAATTATAGTAAAACAACCATCTAACATTCAAAGACTACAATGGATGGAACATGGAGCTAATGATTCTGTTCAAAACCTTGTCAGATGTCAATACTGATAACATTACTATCACAGAGCATCAAGCAACTACAACTTGGTTTTCTGAGAGCTTTACCTGTGACATGCATGGCCACATTCAACATGTGCATCACCAGCATGTGAACACTGCACTCCTATCTCATGGAAAGATGATTTCAACTGTGGTCTCCACGATAACTTCCTGTACGTTAACATGACTGTAAATGTGACAATTGCTTGCCTAGAGAACTAACAGACAATATCTCATTTATATGATTTCAACTGTAATGTGTCTCACACAGATGATTTCAAATGAAACAATATCTTACTTAGTGAACTTCAGCTCTAACAATATCTCACTTAGATGACTTCAATTGCAAAAATACCTCAGATGACTTCAACTGTAACAAAATCTTAGATAACTCCACCTGTAAGAATAACTTACTTAAATGACTTAAGTAAACCAGTAACTTACTTTGATGATCTTCATAATAAGTTACTTAGATAACTTCAAGTGAAGTGACTGATACAATCATTTCAACAAATATTCTATACAGGACCAGCCCTGCAAACAAGATATTCATTCATGCTTAAGGCTTGGAAGTCTCACACTTTAACATCAGAAATATTAATAATATTTCTTCTATTCAATTTGTGCTATATAACTCTTCCAAAGAAATCTTCCAATGGAAACCTTTGTATACGACAAAGAAATCTCCTTGAAGATTTTGGGCTTGTAAACTGGGGCAACAACTGGTCAAGAGTGCATACTGTCATACCAGTAGTGTAATATATTCACATTCTGGTGCAGAAAGAAATCCAGTGCAAAGTCACCTTAACCTGTGCGCAGAAACTCTCTCACTTGTGTATGTACAAGATGGTTATCATTATCATTGGGTGCTGATACAGCACTGTAGAAAATGATAGAACTGTGCGATTAAAATCATGTCAAAGCAAATTCTGAATATTACAGCTCATGGTAACTTCAATATCTGTATATATCATAAATGAATCAATGATAATGAGATTCCTCTTAAACTACACTGTGGTACATCCCAGGTTTATCTACCAATTAACAAATAATCTGTATCACAAGGATATATCTGCTTGCAATGAATTGTTTTCAAGCTTCAACTACAAATTTGTGACATGCATTAACTGGTCTGTGTATTCATAAATATTTTCACTAAGAGCTAAAAAAGTGCTGGAGAATTTAGACTGGTAAAGTTCTGCTACTTTCCACTCATGGTGGACCTAACTCTGTCCAGACAGGGGTTTTATCCCTCATTTCTTCTTCCGAAACTTCTCTTGACACTCCTACAGTTTCCTACTGAATTTTGTCGAAAAGTATTCCTAAACATCGAAACGAACATCTCATGCCCCTGTCTTGCGGACTCCACATGAACATAGAATTCTTCCATGTGCTCCATATTTCTTTAAACAAACTGAGCAAGCATCGCCAGGACTGGCACGTGTTCGTGTGTCTGTTCGCACTCGAGTCCCACTGACTCCAAACCCGTAACTGTCCCCTACTGAACTTGAGTAGGAGCTGCAAAAAAACAAGGCAGAAATGGGTAAAATGAGGATGTAAAAAGACTCACAAATCTACTGCATTTATGATCTAGATACTAGAGTTGAACCTACTGTCATTATATTAGCGTTCCTCGAAGCTCATGCAGCACCCACATAGGCTGTAAATGATGCTTTAGTTCTGTTTCTTTTTTTTTTATAAAAGAGGGTAGAGTTAATTTTCAACGGTATGCATGTGTCATGTGAGATACAGCCGAGTCTACTATTCTAAAATGATTATGGTTCAACCAAATATCAATTACATTATTTTTATAATCCAATCACTACTAAATGCATGTAAGGAATTTGGTGTCAAAATGTACCGACATAAGTTTACATCTGTGCCCTTTCCTAGAATGGTCATCAATTTAAACTTCCATTTTGGATATTCTATTCAAAAAATGAGATCAGATTAAAAACTAGACCAATGACTACTACAAGAGTGTTCTCTGGGACACATGTGTCACCTGATGAAGCCTGAAGGAAAAAATGTGATGGACAGACTTACAGACGGCCGGACAGACAGACAATGGAAAAATGATCCCTATGAGTCACCTTTGCTTACAGAAGGTGACACAAAAAGTGATTCATACCCAAGTCATGTAATGTGAGTGTAGGACAGGACATGACATTGTGACAGGAGCGAGTAACATGATTCCAATTCTACAGTGTCTCCTTATCTAAATGGCATGGATATTAGGTGAACAGTTTAATACTGACTGATCTAGTTTCATACTGGAAGTACAGGTCATTCCTGTGGTTATAATTTCAAATACACTGAGGCTCTCAGGAACTGTAAGACTTACTTATCTGGAATAGGTGAACTATATCGACCTGGCCCGTTTGATTTAGGTGCGGGTTTGTTTCGAGGGGCATATGAGGAAGAGGAGGAGGCCTGGCTGCCAGGTGCAGGTGAACCCTCCGATCGATGATGATCTGAAATATTCGTATCACATGTTGTTACATTGTTACCCTCATATAAACAGCGCAGAGCCTATTTGTATATTTTTTCATTCTTTATATTCTCTCACACCTTACCTCCATGGTCTTATTTATTTGGTCATATATAATGCTTGTTTTAAATGTTTTATGAAACAACATTGTACTTTTTGTATATTCTGAGTGGTTTTTGATGTTTTTCTCAGAACTAAAAAATTAATACTACCATTTAGTATTCAAATCAATGCAATCTACACTGGGTTATCATGTGATCAATGCTGAACCTGGTTTGTTGAAAAACAAAACACACACAAGGGGTTTTGAGATACTGTTTACAAACTGCTGACCAAGACATGGATAAAATATAA
This sequence comes from Solen grandis, assembly GCA_021229015.1. Classification (NCBI taxonomy): domain Eukaryota; kingdom Metazoa; phylum Mollusca; class Bivalvia; order Adapedonta; family Solenidae; genus Solen; species Solen grandis. The sequence goes on along the minus strand of CM037788.1, from coordinate 46,673,198 downwards.
ATCCTTAAACCCTGGGTTAATGTGTGGCTTTCTCTGCAAGAACTGGAACTTTCCATCCTTCATGGCCATTATGGATTAAAAATACAAATAAACCAGGTGCCTTTCATTAGATCTTGTTTCGCAGTGACAGATCAATGTTTTAAGTACAAGTGGTCCTCACCCCTGGGTGTGTAGGAGGAATGGAGCCCTGTGCCAGATGCTGCTCCCGGTTTATCTGAAACACAAACATTCCTCCTAAGTCTTTCTAAAGAAGTCAAGTGTTGTAAGTGAAAAACGTGTTCTGAATTACATCATGAGCCATACTAGTAATATTTTAAGATAACTAAAACTATCCTTGTCTTCATGTAATAGATAGGATGTGAAATAACGGGATGTGACATGATGGACATGACAAGCGCGATTCCTATGTATCGCCTACTTCCTTGGAGCGAGCATAATTAAGAACATAGAAATTTTATGTAATCACCAAATCTAAAGAAATAATTATGCATGGTTTGTGAGTTAAATTGTTCGGATGTCTTTGATTTGCTCTGATGTTCTCACACCACCAACATCTTAACCACTAAAAATGCTTTAAATTTTCTTCCTTTTTTAAGATACAGTATATTTTACATACAGTAAGGATGCTATGAAGATACAGACTTAATCACAGTATCAATTACATTTCATTTCTATCATTTCTAGTTATATTGTCCATGTAAGCTGTACTTCACTGCTTGTGAAACTAGAAGCTGTACTTACTCATGGTCTCTCTCTTGGTGTGTACCCCCACATTGGGGAAGTGGTCGAAATGGCTTCGAGGGGACCTAGGTGAGTCGGATTCTCCATCATATGACCCTCTCCGGGGTTTCGGGATATGCTTCGCATACTAGATACAGAGAAATGAGAGTACCAGTAGAAGTAACTAGAAAAATTACTGCTTCTATCAAGAAAATAATTGATTTAATTTAATATTATCTGAAAATATCTGATTTGTGCAATCATTTTCAATTATCGTCCATTGAAGGACAGAAGTGCTCATCAGCATATGTAAAAAGAAGGCTGATAAGTCCTTCTGGTTTTCAATGGACATTTTGTAACAGCAGTTTTTCAAACAATGTTCATTGAAACCATGCCTATAACATTCTGTCAGAAATTTCTACTTGTCACAATACTGTTTGTTTAGTGGGTTTAAGTTCCACCAACAGTATTTCTGTCATTTGGAAACAAAGTGCTGCTACACTGCAGTATCATGCCGCAGACATGTGGCATGATACCACACTCAGTCAAATTATCCTAAGACTGGGCCAACCAGTCCTGAAACTACCCTTATAATGCTAAGCACCAAAGCAAGGGAGCTATACCAGTACCATTTTTTTACAACTTTGATATGCCGTGGCCGAAGATTAAAAAAATGTAACAGATACTAAATAATACTTCTACAAATACCCTCATTTATACTTTTACAGCTGAATGCAATAAAGGTGACATTCACCTCCCGAGCCTTCTGGTTTTTACTGCCCAAGTCCCTGGAAGGTGACTTCCCCTTGGGGTTGAGAGGAGTGCCATGCTCCTTGGTCCACCTCTCACAGAACGGGATGTGTTGTTTGGCAGCCAGCTGACTGAATCTCCGCCCACACCACTTACACTTGATCTGTGCTGTAATACACAATCATCTCCTGACCACAAGGCATGATCTAAGCAAACATAATCACCTCCCCTTATGTACAGTGACCTCCCCTTACGTACAGTGACCTTCCCTTACATCTCTTCCACATACAAATAATATCAGGTTTTCAGCAGTGGCTTGATGCAAAACTACTGTAACTGTTTTTTTCTTCTAATCTATATATAGTTAACCATATGGTAGTTTTGCATGAAGCCCTCTTTGCCATATTTAATGACCATTTTATTATTTGAATGTTGTCATGTGTATATCCTGGTGACAGTGATTAATTAACTTAGAGGTAAGTTTGAGCAAGCAGTATAAAACAGATCAACCTTAAAATGACTTTTAACCCTTTCCCTCATATAGACTCATTTTGACGCACTCAATAGGTATCTGACAAAGCCTGATCTGCAGAAAACCACAGTTAAACCTTACCAAATTTAATTACAAAATCCTCATTTCCAGACCACTGAGGAGCAGCGAACAGCATAAAACCTGATCAGCCTGCAAGTTACTCGCAGGCTGATCTGGTTTTATGCTGTTTGCATAGGTCTTTTCATGGTGTCCTCTATGAGGGAAAGGGTTAAGACAATCAAATTTACACTGTCATTGAATACTTTAATGAAGAGATGACTACACTGTCACAACTTACCGAACAAAGAACAACTCATGATTTAGTGTGTTTTTTTGTTGTTTTTTTTTCTATGTCTTTTTTTTTGTTGTTGAGTGGAAGTCTAATCATAAACTAAAATAGGCCAATGAGTAGTTCGGTGTTCAGATAACATGGCATCAGCCAACTACCAAAAAATATTTTATTTTATGATTTAATCCAACTTCTTTGATAGTTAGATCCAAATTTGTTATCTTGGTGTTACTGGTGCTAGTGTTTATAATGTATGGTGGCACCAAAATAACATTCAGGCAAATCCAACAGCTACTTTCATTGAATAAGAGAAACAATACTTCATCTGTGAAAATCTCAACTCAGCTGATAAATCTGTATAGGAAGACAAGCTAGATCTATCACTATATGTAACAAGATTGTTCTTTGGAACAAGTGTATCACCTGCTGAAGCGTGACAGAAAATGTGTGACAGACACATATGCACAGCCAGATTGGAATAAGGGGCCATTTTTTTTTTCTTTTGTTATTTCCATGGCCTCTTATTCTATTGTTACGGAAAGAAGTCTATTGTTCCCTTTTGTTCTGTTTACTGTTAGATGGCCCCTTACTCCAATCTGGCTGCACGGACAGATGGACAGACAGAAAAGTGATCCCTATATGTCACCTTCTGTAAGCTAATAAATACCCCCATATCCCAACTTGTTGTGTAGGAGAAGATGTGATGGGATATGATAAACTTGATGGGATGTGAAAAACATGTTTCCCCCATTTCTGTGAGGCAGGGTTATAGAGATTGCCGAGTATGCTGGTTTGACTCAGTATAATTTTCCTTTTTTTGCTATTTTCCTGTATAGTGCTAGTGGATAAACCAATAGCCATTCATGGAAAATATTTATTTTGTAAATATATCCTGTAATAAGATGAAATATCCATGTATTGGTAATTACTTCAGGGGATTTTGTTTGGTTTTATTTTTTTATTTATACCATATCTTCAAATGTTATTGAGCTGCAAAACTGCTGCCACTGAACATGAATCCTTACCCAGCGCCTCATCTCCTGCAGTTGACGCCCTCCCTGTCGTTCTCGTTGTTGACGCCGAACCCTGCCTTGCATCCATCTTCGCCGCTCTTTTAGCTCGTCGAATGTTCTGTAGTAGTTCCTCATGCGTCTGTCTCCAGTCTCCGTTTCTCTGTGGATACTGGTCTTCGTCTGGACTACCCATGAAGTTGTAGATGTGATCTTCCTCATCACTCATATCAAACTTACCTCCCCGTCGAAGAGCACATCCTGGTTCATGATAAGACTGAAAAGAAATTGAAGTGATACTTCAAAGTTCTTGATAAAGTTGAAAATCTGTCCAGCACAATTAGGAAATCATAAATCCAGATAACTTAGTTCCATGGTTAAAAATATGAGTAATCTACAGCAGTAAAAGGAGGAGTAGTGGTAGAAAAATAAACATGCAGTTTAATAGGTTTAACAACAGCATCCTCCAAATCCAGTATTTATGATATGTTGTTTTTTACATCTTCAGTGCGGAGGCATGTGAAAGTTCTTGACTTTATATACATTACAAGTAAAACTGAATGTCATTGTCCACTCTGTCAAACAAAATCTTGCTTATGAACATGAAAGGAATCCATTAAAGGATTAAAAATATTAGCTTGTTTGCTTGCATCAGCTTAATGTCCCAAATACATTACTTCAGTAGAGTAGTCTAACTTCAATATAATGCAGTAGACAAGTGGCATGACACCATACACTCATATATTATTATTTGAAACTGGTCCTGAAGTTTTCCGTTTGTGCAGAGTATCATACACATGGGAGATATGCAAGCACCATGTTTTGTAAGACTTTGGTATGTTGGGATTGGGGATCAAACCCACAACCTTCTAGTTAAGGTTTGAATGGGGCCAGTATTAAACAATTGTGAACATCTATTATTTTAGCAAATGACTGAGCAGGGCAACTGTTTCCATTTGAAAGCAGCCAAAAAAAACTAAGAAGAAAAAATCAGTCCATCTATGCTGACTAACAGACATTATAATTCATATATCAATATTTCTATTGATCATTAAAAAATACATTTATATGTTAAAGTTTATCATGGTGCATATTTTTTATTTGCCTATTTACATGTAAACTACAATGAAAACATTGTTTGTTAATCTCAGATCTACAACAGTGCTTTCCCAAGCCTCTGGGAGCCTTGAACATCAAACCTGTTGCTGCTCTACAAGGAAGAGAGAACCCACCACTATCTGTACACAAATCAACAGAACTATAAATAGCCTGCTGACTCAGGTTTTCCCACAGTCATTACAGAAGCTGGGATCTCATTATGTAGATACCCCAGCAGCAGGTATATCACAGCTGTATCTCACCATGAGTCCTGCAGGCAATAGCTCTGTTTTGATGCCAGCCATAGACCATGTGATCATGTTCATCACTACATACAAAATCCTCCCAAGCCTGAACCAACAGGTAGAGTCTAGAGCCCCTAACTGGTTTAACAGCTGTTCTACAGGAAGCTGTACTAGTGACTGTACATTACATGTCATCACCTGAGTCTGCATATGCACAGAATCATGGAAGAACAGGTGAAAATTAGAAAACAGTACTGGTTATGACTGGTGGTATATTATATAATTAGCCCATTATTTACTTAAAACATCATGTTTTCCTGATATAATTAAGGAATGACATAAAAAACAAAGTGAGTAGACCTACTGTGAATCATTTTGGAAGAAAATTATTTAGATGCTAACAACATAGTCATGAAACATGTTGAAAACTTGGAAACTTGCCATTAGCCAATGGAAAAATATCTGTCTAAAAAATATTTACTATCTAATGATAGCGCTTCATTAAGTTTGTTGGGACACTTGGGCTGCACACAAGGTAACACTAAATCAGTCTAATAGAAGACCTAGGACTACACAAATAGTTCAGTTCACAAATAATTACCTTCCTCTCTTGCAGTAGATCAAAATTAAAAAAAACAGCATTCATGAATTTCACATGTTAAATAGGCTTTTGTTTTTAATATTGAATGTGAAATAATTTGATCATATCTTGTCATTTTGTAATACCGCTCAATGTAAATTTCAGTACACAATCACAAAATGAGGCTTAACTTTTTACTTGATACAGATGCATTTTAACACTATGGCAAAAAAGAGCAGGCCAAGATCAGACAGCTCTTTGAAGGAGCTGTCTGATCAGGGTCTCCTCTGTTTGAAGGAGCTGTCTGATCAGGGGTCTCCTTTGTTTGAAGGAGCTGTCTGATCAGGGGTCTCCTCTGTTTGAAGGAGCTGTCTGATCAGGGGTCTCCTCTGTTTGAAGGAGCTGTCTGATCAGGGTCTCCTCTGTTTGAAGGAGCTGTCTGATCAGGGTCTCCTCTGTTTGAAGGAGCTGTCTGATCAGGGTCTCCTCTGTTTGAAGGAGCTGTCTGATCAGGGGTCTCCTCTGTTTGAAGGAGCTGTCTGATCAGGGGTCTCCTCTGTTTGAAGGAGCTGTCTGATCAGGGTCTCTTCCATTTGTTAATATAACATGGTAGCACAGATTCAACATGGTCTGTATGGCAAATAATAATCCAGTGTTTTATATACCTATTTAAAGTTCAGTCCATTAATATTCATACAGTTATAAGGTTAAAGGTTGAACCTTGTATGATGGGTCATATTCATGAAGTATGATAACAGATGTGATCTGAACTTCATTCTACACTAGAGACTTCTACTGAAGACCTCATCTGGATTGACATGTAGTGCCTTTGACTGAATCATATTAATTAACACACCTACCCCCCACCAAAACCAGTCCCCTTTACCCCTATCTCCTACGAGGAACAACATTTTAGTGATTATGTCAGATGATATACCAAAATAAATGTAAATGTATCAAAACAAGAAATGTTTGTAAAACATATATGCCCCCTCATATGCCATAATATTTATATAGCTATATTATATGCATGATGTTTGGCTTTATAACGTGGGCATGTTACAAAGTTCAGAACTTTATCTTGGTGAAGGTTTACTACTGATAATTATTAACACTGCTAAAAAGATGAAACTTAATCTTAAAAAAAATTATACAGATTTTCATATATGCAAGATATGCTTGTAAAAAATGTTTGCCAAAGGCCAGCTATGCGCATCTGTTATGTCATGCTATGCTACTTAAACCACTGCCACCATACAAGTCACATGATGATAGTAAAAACCATGTGACCAACGCACATAATTTTATAAAATAATATTTGATCTTATTATTTACTTTTCATAATCATGACTGTTATTTTCGTGGAATTTAACAAAACTGATATGATACATGTTTAATAAAAAGGAAAGTAAAAAGTGAAAAAAGTAAACCCAGTCTATATCAGCCCATTCGACTTGTGGTGGCAGTGGTTATCTAAACTGTAAAGGGAGGTAACTACTGCTTAGAGTTTGAGGCTAGCCAATGACAAAATTATCAGAAATTGTACTGAATAATATATACAAGAAATGCTTATGAATCATGCTTGCCTTCCTAATGACAGCTAATTCCATATATAACATTGGACTTTAAAATGTGTGTAAAAAAAACATTGTTAGTTTAATATGAAACATCAACCATAGCATCTTTTATTAATCATTTATTTAAGAATACCTTTTCTGGTTTTACTGTGGCTTTTCTAACTGCAAGATCACATAATCATGATCTGAGAAATAAGTGGGGTGGTAGGTACAGTTGTTGTGCTGTTTTTGCATGTCCTTAGATAGGTACACATGGTCTAAGCACGATCCAAAGTTTATGAGATGTCTTTGCCTGTCTAAACTTGTAGGAGTACTTTTCCATCAAATACTCCAAATCCTGATAATCTGGGCCTATTGCATCTACATTAAAATCACCCAGTATCAGTGAATGTGATAAACCCTCATCAGCATTCAATGTCACAGTGACCTTGACCTTTGACCTAGTTACTCCTTAATCAAAAGGGGTCATTTACTGGTCATGGCCAATCTCCATACTAAGTTTGAAGTTCCTAGGCCCAGGTGTTCTCAAGTTATTGATCAGAAACAGCTTGGTCACCATTTTCAAAATCAAGCCCAGTAAATGAAGGTCACTGTGACCTTGACCTTGAACCCAGGCGTTCCCAAGTTATTGATTGGAAACTGTTTGGTCTACGGACAGACCAACAGACCAACATGTGCAAAGAAATATGCCCCCTCTTCTTCGAAGGGGGGCATAATAATGCACGAAACAATCATAAACAGGCATACATTATTTCATTTCAGATGACTCGGAAGTAAATTGAGGATCTGTTGAATATATACAGGACTTTTATGAAGGAGAAAATGAAAAGCCCCAGGGCTGCTTCATAGTAAAAATACAGTATCTCCATTCCTGTACTTCTCCATTCCTGTACTACATTCCACCATCCTCATCTGAGCAGCATCTTTTTTTATTTCCAGGCTTATCAGTCATTAACCCCTCTTGCGTCACTGATCAGACCGAAATAATTGTTCCATGCTGGCATGTTAGAACAGATTGACCTTGTTACAAGATTGTATAAAAGCTGCTTAGTGCTTCATTGATGCCAACATAACAGTAATGAAAATATTTTTAGAAAGAGAAACAGTGAGGGATAGAGAAGAAGAAAAAATATACTAAGCAAAATTTAATCTGTTGTTATTTGAGTTAGTGAGAGAGAGAAAGAGAGTTATTTGTCAGAGAGAGTGAGATCATTGCCCGACAAAGAGACTCAGAGAGAGAGAAAAAAGAGAGAGAGAGAGGGAGAGAGAGCCTGGTAAAGACAGAAGAAGATGTACACACCAGCTGACTGAAAGGCATCCTCTTCTCACAGTAGGTGCACTTAAACAGGCGGCTGTCCATGTCATCTGGAACAGGGATTCATATACATCATAAATATCAATTATGACATCAGTAAAAACTTTATTAGAAATAGTCATCTAAATCAAGCATTTTAAGAATTTGAATTCTAGGTAACATACCATGCCACCTGTTAAAAGCCGTACACTTATGACAGTGACATAAATACAAAATGTATCTCAAAAAAGTTCATTTGATGCGATTTCCACTGTAATATTAAAATTATATGACAAATCTATTGCTAAAGGACTGGCATGCACTTTTATAATACATGGCCCTAACTCTATTCCATTGTACTGGGCTGCAGTACTCAACACGGGGAATTTCAAGCAAACGGGAAGATTTTCTTCCATATCAGGGTTTCATTTTATCAATTTTTTATTTTTTACTATTAAGAAGTATTAAAACATGCAAGTTTTTATTTCTTTTTCTAATGATATGTAACTTTGTCTGATATTATATTACTTTTTCTATTGATATATTACTGGATACTCTGATACTTTTTCTATTGATATATTACTTTGTTGGATATTCTGATACTTTTTCTATTGATATATTACTGGATACTCTGATACTTTTTCTATTGATATATTACTTTGTTGGATATTCTGATACTTTTTCTATTGATATATTACTTTGTTGGATATTCTGATACTTTTTCTATTGATATATTACTGGATACTCTGATACTTTTTCTATTGATATATTACTTTGTTGGATATTCTGATACTTTTTCTATTGATATATTACTGGATACTCTGATACTTTTTCTATTGATATATTACTGGATACTCTGATACTTTTTCTATTGATATATTACTTTGTTGGATATTCTGATACTTTTTCTATTGATATATTACTGGATACTCTGATACTTTTTCTATTGATATATTACTGGATACTCTGATACTTTTTCTATTGATATATTACTTTGTTGGATATTCTGATACTTTTTCTATTGATATATTACTGGATACTCTGATACTTTTTCTATTGATATATTACTGGATATTCTGATACTTTTTCTATTGATATATTACTTTGTTGGATACTCTGATACTTTTTCTATTGATATATTACTGGATACTCTGATACTTTTTCTATTGATATATTACTTGGATATCTGATACTTTTTCTATTGATATATTACTGGATACTCTGATACTTTTTCTATTGATATATTACTTTTTGGATATCTGATACTTTTTCTATTGATATATTACTGGATATCTGATACTTTTTCTATTGATATATTACTTTGTTGGATATTCTGATACTTTTTCTATTGATATATTACTGGATACTCTGATACTTTTTCTATTGATATATTACTTTGTTGGATATTCTGATACTTTTCTATTGATATATTACTGGATATTCTGATACTTTTCTATTGATATATTACTTTGTTGGATATTCTGATACTTTTTCTATTGATATATTACTGGATACTCTGATACTTTTTCTATTGATATATTACTTTGTTGGATATTCTGATACTTTTTCTATTGATATATTACTTGGATACTCTGATACTTTTTCTATTGATATATTACTTGTTGGATATTCTGATACTTTTTCTATTGATATATTACTGGATATTCTGATACTTTTTCTATTGATATATTACTGGATATTCTGATACTTTTTCTATTGATATATTACTGGATATTCTGATACTTTTTCTATTGATATATTACTTTGTTGGATATTCTGATACTTTTTCTATTGATATATTACTGGATACTCTGATACTTTTTCTATTGATATATTACTTTGTTGGATATTCTGATACTTTTTTCTATTGATATATTACTTTGTTGGATATTCTGATACTTTTTCTATTGATATATTGTTGGATATTCTGATACTTTTTCTATTGATATATTACTTTGTTGGATATTCTGATACTTTTTCTATTGATATATTACTTTGTTGGATATTCTGATACTTTTTCTATTGATATATTACTTTGTTGGATATTCTGATACTTTTTTCTATTGATATATTACTTTGCTGGATATTCTGATACTTTTTCTATTGATATATTACTGGATACTCTGATACTTTTTCTATTGATATATTACTTTGTTGGATATTCTGATACTTTTTCTATTGATATATTACTGGATACTCTGATACTTTTTCTATTGATATATTACTTTGTTGGATATTCTGATACTTTTTCTATTGATATATTACTTTGTTGGATACTCTGATACTTTTTCTATTGATATATTACTGGATACTCTGATACTTTTTCTATTGATATATTACTTTGTTGGATATTCTGATACTTTTTCTATTGATATATTACTGGATACTCTGATACTTTTTCTATTGATATATTACTTTGTTGGATACTCTGATACTTTTTCTATTGATATATTACTTTGTTGGATACTCTGATACTTTTTCTATTGATATATTACTTTGTTGGATATTCTGATACTTTTTCTATTGATATATTACTGGATACTCTGATACTTTTTCTATTGATATATTACTGGATATTCTGATACTTTTTCTATTGATATATTACTGGATACTCTGATACTTTTTCTATTGATATATTACTTTGTTGGATATTCTGATACTTTTTTTTTTGTATTGATATATTACTGGATATTCTGATACTTTTTCTATTGATATATTACTTTGTTGGATATTCTGATACTTTTTCTATTGATATATTACTTTGTTGGATATTCTGATACTTTTTTCTATTGATATATTACTTTGTTGGATATTCTGATACTTTTTTCTATTGATATATTACTTTGCTGGATATTCTGATACTTTTTTCTATTGATATATTACTTTGTTGGATATTCTGATACTTTTTCTATTGATATATTACTGGATACTCTGATACTTTTTCTATTGATATATTACTTTGTTGGATATTCTGATACTTTTTTCTATTGATATATTACTTTGTTGGATATTCTGATACTTTTTCTATTGATATATTACTTTGTTGGATATTCTGATACTTTTTCTATTGATATATTACTTTTGGATATTCTGATACTTTTTCTATTGATATATTACTTTGTTGGATATTCTGATACTTTTTTCTATTGATATATTACTTTGTTGGATATTCTGATACTTTTTCTATTGATATATTACTTTGTTGGATATTCTGATACTTTTTCTATTGATATATTACTTTGTTGGATATTCTGATACTTTTTCTATTGATATATTACTTTGTTGGATACTCTGATACTTTTTCTATTGATATATTACTTTGTTGGATACTCTGATACTTTTTCTATTTATTACTTTGTGGATACTCTGATACTTTTTCTATTGATATATTACTGGATACTCTGATACTTTTTCTATTGATATATTACTTTGTTGGATATTCTGATACTTTTTCTATTGATATATTACTGGATACTCTGATACTTTTTCTATTGATATATTACTGGATACTCTGATACTTTTTTCTATTGATATATTACTTTGTTGGATATTCTGATACTTTTTCTATTGATACATTACTTAATACAGACAACTGCTGTATGTCATCTGTGGATTATATATAATTTTCAATGCATTTTCCAGTTAGTCTCCATATATAAAAAACACAAATATCAGTAAAGTACCTTAAATACACGTATCAATAGCTTATATAACATTCCTTTATATATATCAAATCTTAAGGTCAATAATTTCTTATAACATCCGCAAAAGGTTTACAACTCTTTAAAGGCAAGTTAATAAACAGCAATAGCTATTTACTCATGTACCGAAGATTTTCAATGGAAACATAAATACAAATATTTATCTGTTCATCTTGATGCATTATTCCACCAAGATACAAATCATGATCAAATACCCATCACCTTATTCATTATCATATCTAATCTTATAATTGTCCTATTCCTGGCAGGCTTAACACAACCCCTTGAGAGAAATATCAATAATCCTACACTCTTGTAAACATAACTGCAATACCACACTGGTGAAACAGAATGCTAAATGTATTGTTGATCTTCTAATGATAAAAACTAGGAATATTTTTTTGTATACAGTAACTGTTGGCATGTCATTGATCATGCAATGGTAAATTGCAATGGACTGGGATTTCCTTTTTTTATTCCTTCCATCTTTCAATCATCTTCTGTTTTATCATTTTATTTTCATTTGTGAAGCATTACTTTGCCAATACATAAAAATATCACAAATTGTCAGCATATCTACAGGACAAGGAAAACACAAAATGACAAACGCAGACAGTGACACACACACACAAAACCTGTTGTTATATATCCTTTATTACTCAGAAAAGTCACTGCACATCTAGGTATACCATAGAAAAGCCAGATCAGAATGTAAGAAAAACTAAGTTTGGAAACGGTTTATGTCACTTTGAACATAATTCTGAATAGTGAACAATACAAAACCTGACCAACCTGTTACTGACATGCTGATCTGAATCTATACTGGTCACAGTGGTCATTAGGGTAATCCATCCATCATTAAATTGTGATCATGGTCTATCAAGTGATTGTGGGAATTTAAAAGTAAATGCAAGCCTTTATAGACTTAGCAAAAGAGCCTTAACTCTAAGTCAATGGATGCTTGAATCTGCACTGAAGTATTTTTAAGCATTTGAAAGCCCATGATTATAATTTAATGATGAATGGATTACCTTAAGGGGTGTGGTACATGACTGAAGATCTGAAGGTCATGGGTTTTAACCCTAAAGGAAGCAAGTTTTTTTTTCATGGCAATCCCAGGTGCAATACTGGTCTATCCAAGGAACTGTCTACAGGGATTTTGCATCAATATAACACTTGTTTCCCAATCAATGTAAAATAAGTAGCAATGGATTAATAATTGCTATGCCCCACTTTAACCTACTTCTAGTATATTTCACATTCCAGCATTAAATTTTTTTGCCACTTTTTTATGGCATTTCCTCCCATATTTCTAACCCACATCCCTGTACTTGACCCTACAATCCAGTGCTTTCTAAATTATAAATTAAATGTCTACACATAATGCCTAGCCCCCATAGTCAATAATGGCAGAGCCAGTCTTCAGATCACATATGTAGGAGTAATGCAATTACCATAACGTTATCATTGTCACTGATAAATTTTCAAAAACCAAGCACCAAGGCCCAATGGTATGAACATGACAATGGATCTAACAGTTGTTGGTTCGAACCCAATTGGTGGTGAGGATTTCTCAAGGCTATCCCAGATGCTAAGTACTGGTCCATCCCAGGCACCGTTGCGAGGTATTATATTAAGTTATAAAAATTTTTTTACCCAATCAATGCAAAATAAATAAGTTTAAATGATCTAATCAGAGGTGTTTACAGTTCCAATAACACCAAACTGTATGGCAGGAATAACACTTACAGGTATAACTTGATCAATACTTTCATTGGCAGTTTCTGATGCATGACCAAATTGTATACTTCTGTTTTGTACACTTAACTTGTTTAAGTATGGCATTTCAATTAAAAAAGGAAGATTGCTTCAAACTGCTTCATTATTTAAATTGTAAAAATATAAATATTTAATCTTGTGCCCATATACACTTTTTAAATTTTAAAATAAACATTTTAACTTCTGTAAAAGAAACATTGAAAAAAGGGTTTTTGGGGCCTAAAATTACTGCATTACAACCTTGCCCTCAGGAAATGGAGCTCTCTCTCTCTCTCATGAAACAAACCCTTATTTCCCACTTATGATTATTTTTACTGAATATATATCCCCCTGAAATATTATATTCCTTTTGCTATCTTATTAAATGACTAAAATCAATCTATTAATTTGTGAATATATTTGTGTCATGTTTCTGTACAATATTATGTCTCTAGGCAGTCATATAGCTAAATATCCTAATTAAATGTTCTTATTTCTAGGTATTGAACCTACACATAATTAATGGTACATTACTGCATTTAAAAAACAAAATACGATCTAATATTCCCAAATTAATTTATGCCGTACGTACATATTTTAGAAATTGACATGATATTTGGGTCTTATTATAATCCAAACAAAATCCTAAGAAATTCAAACGATATTTTGTACTTTTGTCCTTCAGCATCTCATACATTTTATCCTTGTTCTTACTAACAGTCAAGCTTAACCTTCCATTATATGGATCACTAGTCCCACATCATTTGGTTTCTATGGCAACAAATGAGATCACTTATATTGACTATCAAGGAAAAGCCACAAATATCTCACTGTATTCTGATAAAGTAAGTTCAAAGCTTCAAAGCAAAACATGGGAGAAAATTAACTTTTACTCTGTCAAATTACTTACATTTATTTATACAGATTTAACCCTTCATAACAGAGCAGACCAAAATTAGACAACTCCTATAGAAGCTGTCTGATCAGTGTCTTCTCTGTTTGTCCATACAATATATATATTGTAATTTGGATTTTACACAGTCTGTGTGTCAAAGAAAAATAAATTATTTCATATTCCATATCTTAAGTGTAATAATTTAATACTGCTACATGAATATTCATCAGGTTAAGGGTTAAAACTGTAATAATATATAAATGATAGAGAGATCATACACCATTCTTCAATTTAATTCCTTTCCATACATTTTAACTTTTGATTAATAACCTTACCTGCAAAATTAGGTATGTCAATGTTCATACATTGCAAGGCTATTTTACATGAGCAGACCTAGGAGGGGGGAGCGGGGCTATTATACTAAGACCCGCCCCCCAAACTTAAATCTTAAAAGAAATATGGAAGAAGGCACACGGACCACCCATACACACAGACATGGATGGTACTTGTCATATTGGCTTAAAGTATAACCCAAATATACAAAGCAGGGGGGCTCACACAGATCTCTGCCAGAGTGAGGTGAAAATTAGCTCAATTTCAGCAATATCATACTTAAACCCTCATGACTTTTTGGTACACACCAAGGTCACATGGTAACTCAGTATGGCAGTGACTGATGCGCAGCCAATCCACTGTGTTTGGAGTTTGGATCAACCCATCACATCAGACACTCTTAAGCTACCATTACCTAAGAACCTATAATTTCAATTAATCCTTTCTAACAAACTTAGTTCCTGAACTACAAATTTATTTCCATGTTGTGACCATTGAATAGACAGGGTAGTGATAAACCTGCTGCTGGCTATGTATTCTACACTTAATTAAAATGTTCAATAAAATCTTAAGTTTTGTAAACAGTAACAGTTAACGGTTTTTCAAACTTTCAGTTTAGCGAGAAAGTTTGTTCCCCTTATTTTCTCCTTTATAATAAAGAATCTAAGTTGTGTTATTGACACGTGATGTAGACGAGTTGAAAAAGAGAATCTTGCACACTGTTTTCATAATCAAGAAATCTGCTCAAGTTGAACGGTTGATTTTCCGGACCAATACCTACCATCATCCGACTCAGGGCCAGCTGTGTTGTTGTCTGGGAAGGTCTGGGGGGTGTGGCTCCGAGTGTTGGGGAAGGAGAACATGTACTCCGGGTCCAGCCCCTCTGCCCCCTGCTCTGAAGCCACATCATGCTTACGGGGCTGGCGAGGCACAGACTGGGGACCGAGGGGGTTAAAGAAACCTAAAATATAAGGTCATGCACAAACCTGAACACCATGCAAACTGTTAACAAACAAACACATAGCTCTTGAAGAATTTCTTGAAGCAAAGAGTACCAGTACAAGTCTTGACTGTGATGTAAAGTATGAGGGTAGAGCAAAGTTTGTGGATTTTTTTTTATATTATAAAACCAGTAAATCACAGTGATCTTAAGAGTATACATCACAGACCAAAACCTTAGCAAAAACCTCCAAAATTTCAGGGGTACACATACACAAATGAGAATTCTACCAAGAATAAGTGCACCCTGGAGCATGACACTATCATAAACTTGATGAAGGATCGAAACAGCGCTTGACCATCAGGTACAAGTCTTAGTCTATTTTGTTATATCTTCTGTAGATAAACGCCTGGTGCCTTCAACAATTACCTGTGGTGGCAGACCAATCTTTAAAACAAATGTTGATTATAGTCATTTATGATGTGGTTGATGGCATTTTGAGGACCTTCATGGTAAAACATCATGCCTCATTAGTCTTCAAAAACTTCCCCAATCACTTGGCTGTACACACTTTGGTTCAGAGTATCATCATTTTATATCTGTGGCATGTATTAAGACAAGCTTTGCAAATATTATGCCTGAATGTTTTTTGTTTGTTTTAGAATGTCAAAAAAAAGTTAATATACAAATCCATGAATTTTTTTATCAGACCTCACATATTACAGACATCAGAAAAGCATGTAAACAGAGATTAAAGATAAATAGTCTACATCCATTCTTACTGCCTTTTCTCTCTTTGAGTTTTCTCCACCTATTTAAGATTAACTTAATTATTTAAGTGACTTACACAATACTACAATATTTATTTTAACATCTGAAAAAAGGTATGTTCAAATGAACTTCATGCCCTCGGAGGGATGTGTGGCGGGGGCCCTTAGACCTTGGGGGTCAAGGTCATTTGAAGGTCAAGGTCACCTGGTGGGTAGGGCTCATCAAGGTGCATGCACCTGAGAAAGTTGGAGGCTGAAGGTGGAAGGACTTCCATGTTATGGTCAAGGTTAAAGTTTCGTGACAAACAGACAAACCAAAAACAATATGCCCCCATCTATCAATCCGGGGTGGGGGGAGCAAAAAAAGTGAGTATGTATTAAAACAAGAGCTGTCAGAGGATAGCACCCTCAACTATTCGGTATGCTTGTTGGTAAATCAAATGAAATCTATTTAAATTCTTGCCCTTCATATAACCTGTATATAATAAAAGTCAAAAAGAATATACCTTGATAGTCTGATACCCATGAGTATGATTATGAAGTCTAAAAATAATCCTGTGCCTAGTTACTGAGACATAAGCATAATACCACTGTGCATACAGAACTTTAACAAAAACTTCTAAGTAAAAAAGGGGCCATAATTATTTGTAATATATTCCATCAAGAGTTACCTACCTTGATAGTCTGATACCCATGAGTATGTTTATGAAGTCTAAAAATAATCCTGTGCCTAGTTACTGAGACATAAGCATAATTAATACCACTGTGCATACAAAACTTTAACAAATTTTTTAAGTAAAAAAGGGGCCATTATTTGTAATGTATTCCACCAAGAGTTATCTACCTTGATAGTATGATACCCCTGAAAATGTGCAAGATGTTACAAATCAATCTCTTGGCTGGATGTTGAGATATAAGCATGAAAGTACCTTGCATGCAAAATTTATCCAAAATTTCTAAGTTAAAAAGGGGCCATAATTTGTATAAAATTCAGTCAAGAGTTATCTATCTTGGTTACCTGATGCCAATAACATATTCATAAACTTTCAAGTCAATGCAATGAACGGTTACTGAGATATTAGGGCCTTTTTACCCTTCTTTGCAGCAGCCGGTTACCAGCTACTTCCCCAAGTCATATAATTATTTTTTTCCCAAAAAATATCCTCCAAAATTCCCCTTCCTCAGAAAAAAATCCCCATTACTTTGTATTATGAATAACGGTAAAAAAAATCAACAACGCATGAATTTTATTTTTGTGAATTACCTAAGCAGTTTGACTGGTTATCAATACTGCTCATGTGGATTTACGCTGGACCACGAAAAATCAATAAGCCGTCTACATCACGACCTTCACAGTAAGGGCAGTTTTGATAGTTGACACTTCAATGTTGAAGGGTTGAGCACGTTTCCAGCAAATTACTCTGATTGTATGGGTGAATGAAGGATATCCTCAGATATCATTATTTAAATTGCTTGTAGAATCAAAAGACAGTCGTTAGTTAAGTTGTTTACAGCTCTGATTTACAATCTAGTCAAACTTTTTTGGTAAACGAAGCGAGTGGTACAAACTAAATTATTGACGATACAGTATTTTTTTTTTATCAAGCCATCTTTCCCAATCTCATTTAAGGGTTTTAAGAGTAATTATAAAAAGATTCAGTCAATACGCCAACCCCTCAATCAAAGTTGGTGATGTTAACTCCATATTAAGGGAGCATGGAAAATTAAGTTACACATGAAGACTTATAATCTACAGCAATGTTCTGTAACATCTGCATTTTTTCATTTCTAACTGCTAACAATATATATATATATATGAGCCGCGTCATGAGAAAACCTGTCTTAGGGAGTTTGACGTCATTTCAATATATGACGTGTTAAAGTTGCGCAGACTTTTTTCCACTTGCTTCCGGGTAGCATTGCGCGCTTTATAAATGTTTACATTTGTAAATGATTCATGCAGTATTGTTTATGATATATTGTTTTATTTAATGTGGGATTTATAAACACAGACATGGACGATCTCGGGGTAAGTATTTCATACGTTTACAATTAGATCTAATGTTATTTTTTTTTATTATTCATGTCTGATAAAGCAGATCTAAAAATAGATTTGTAGACTCATTTACAAACCACTTAGATCTATGAATATTGATACTGACATAGATATTGTCTTTTTATGAGACGAAGAGAACAGACAATGAAAGAC
The DNA here is from genome assembly GCA_021229015.1 of Solen grandis. Lineage (NCBI taxonomy): Eukaryota > Metazoa > Mollusca > Bivalvia > Adapedonta > Solenidae > Solen > Solen grandis. The sequence goes on along the minus strand of CM037788.1, from coordinate 46,654,497 downwards.
ATGTCCATAGATCCAGTTCAGCCTAAGTCTAAGTCTAGATTTGTTAAATAACTAGGTTGATTTTAAAATGTAAACATATCGGCAATATTTTCAAAACTTTCGATGTAGATTTATGTAAAACTTCCATAATAAATGTTTTTATATTTTTATGAATGTATTTCCTAATAATTTCTTACAATATCTTCCCGTTTCATTTTGAAAGAATAAAGTTTAATAATATATATCATAAAATGACACGAAAATGTAGCAAATTCCTCGATGGCCTGATGGTTATGTATTGCGCTTACCACGCCGTCGGAGTGAGTTCGATACACAGCCGACGATCATATTTTTTCCCCATCTTATGTTTTTTGCTTTATAAATTTTAGATGTATAAAATATTCATTAATATACCATATTTCTTTATCGTCGCTTTTTTTTCATTAGAGTTTAAAAAAAAATATGGTCGGCGCCGTTACAAATTACGTTCATTCAGGCCTCAAGAAACAGAGTGCGATAACATTGTCCTTCATTCTATCCTTAGTTAAAGCTTGTCTATCACTTTCATACATAAATATTCAATCCATATTACAGGAGCTGGATTCTATCCTTGACGAACATTTTGGTAGAAAATCCGTTGAGAAAGTCGCTGCCGCACCCGATGACATCAACATCGATGAAGAGTGGGGAGATGATGAGAGCAAAGATGAGAAGGAACGGAGACTTAATGGCCGGTTGAGCGACTTTGTCACAGGGGAACTGGAGGAAGAAAATGCAGCATTTTCAACTATTCACTATGTTGACAATGAGGATTGCATGAATGATGGGTCAAGTGAAGAAAGTAGAGAATTTCAATGCAAGTGCCCTGTTCCATGTATTGATAAGTTTAAGAAAGAAGAGATAGATGGTCACATTCTAAACTTAAGAGAAATGAGTAAGGCAGAGAAAGACATGTATTTAATGGGTGTAATTCAACCAATACAAACCGACACAACATGGAGGGGACAGAGAAAAAGGAGAAGAGTGTCTTACATTTATAATGGACAGTCTGTGTGTCGTACAGCATTTCAGTACATATTTGATATAGGACGACACAGTCTTTCATCATTGTGTACACATCTGCATTTGAATGGCATAGTTCCACGAGTTCATGGGAACACAAACAAGAAGCCTCACCACGCCCTCAACTACACTGAGGTTAAAGCGTGCGTTGATTTTTTATTGAGGTATGCTGATGAGAATGGCCTGCCTCAACCTGCGGCACCACGTGGAAGAGACAATGAACCTCCAATTTACCTGCCAGCCTGCTTGACAAAATGCTCTATTCACAAAGAGTATGCAGCTGAATGTGAAAGACTCCGAGTGAGGTGTTTGGGATTGACATCATTTAAAACGACTTGGGCTCAGTGTGTACCCCATATTAAAATATCAACACCAAGGGATGATGTGTGTCAGAAATGTGAATTTATTCGAAGAAAATTGAAAGAGGCTGTATCAGAAGATGACAAGGCAGAGTCAGCGAATGAGCTCACCTCACACATAGCGCATGCCCAAGAAGAGAGAAGATTGTATAGGGAAGCAGTGGAAAGAGCTAGGACAGAATCCCCGAATCACGTGCAGGTACCAGGCCCGATGCCAGCTTGTACAACAGAATATAGGCATGTCCATTATACGTTTGACTTCAGCCAACAGGTTTCAATCCCGCACCACTATAGACAGATGGGTCCGTTGTACTTCATGTCACCAAGAAAAGTGCAGATATTTGCAGTCCGTGATGACGGGATACCCATGCAGTACAACTATATTGTTGACGAGGATCAATGTATTGGTAGGTTGTCTATCCAGTTAGTTGTCGTATTGAATACATTATAAAAGGGCACAGTGCACTGAGACACTCTCTGTAGAATTTGCATGATTAACATGATAAAAAAGCTATACACGTAACTCTAATACCAACGTTTACTTTATAGGGATATAATAATATGACGCAAAAAATTGTCCTTCATTCCAAATATTAAGTAGTAAGTCAGCAGAACTCGCTCTTTGTTTCATGATAACCCCACCAACAGTGGCTCAGTGTCTTGACTTGAGCGTTGTGATTTGTTTCACAAGGTTCCATTGATAAATTGTATTTAAATTGCATCAAGGGATTATGGTTTTTTTCGGGTTTTTTTCGTATTACATCATTTGCAACTGAATTTCAGTCTTAAGTCTGAAATGAACATTACATCAACACGCATAAAATAAGCGTAGATAGTGTTCATCCAGTTGTGATTGCTACACTGTTTATGGAAAGTAAAACCACATAACGTTTTCTGTAAATCCGTTATATGCAAATTACAATAGGGATTACTTTCAATGATTTTTAGGACAGGACGGGAGTGATGTCCACGGTCCAAATGCCGTAATTAGTATGTTGGATCACGCATTGACCTTCTACGGACATGGAGAGAAAGCATGTGTAATGCATTGTGATAACTGCCCTGGTATGTCATTGTAAACAAAATAGCTTAATATGGAGCATATATGCACCTTTGAAATTATAATTTTCTATTTAAATATAATTATGTGCATAACTATGTATAGAACGATTTGACTTATTAAGAAAAGTTGTATATACTTGTCATTAATTTATGTGTATCACAGTCTTTGTATATTTTCAACATTGAAAGTGAAAAAAAATATTTTAGAGTGTTTCCAACTTTTCAGGTCAGAATAAAAATAAGTATGTGATGGCATACCTGAGCTGGCGGACGATAATTGGTTTGCATGAAGAAGTCAATATCCATATGCAAGTCCCAGGACACACAAGGTATTCTTTCCAAACATATTGTCTGTCTGTATGTCGATATTTATGTATGTCTCTCTGTCTGTCTGTCGATTCTCACACAAGATTCATAAGTGTATTTGTTGTTAATGGGGAGGGGGTCACGTGATAAACTATGTCACTTTTCACGGTCCATTCGCTCGTTTATATCACTTCGATTGTTAGTCTCATGATTGAGTTTTAATTTTCAACATTTAGATACTTATCAATACTAGCATCATTTTTGATTAAATTAAAATGGAATAAAATCCTAGTCCTATTTTCACAGATGCTACGTTGATAGTGGGTTTGCACACATCAAGAAATTGTACCGGAGGTCGGATGTAGACTCGCTCTCCCAGTTCCTGCAGGTGGTTAGTATGAGCTCCACCACAAACAATGCTGTGTCGTTCAGAAACAGGCATGGAGAACAACAGTGGCAGTGGAAGGACTGGAAGTCCTTTTTGATCCGGTTTTTTAAACCTCTTCCAAGGATAAGTAAATACCACCATTTCCAGTTTAAAAGTGAGGAACCAGGAATGGTCCATGCCAGAATTCAGATCAGCGATCAGCCCGTGGCTACATCCATTATGAAAACCCGAATACAGATCGATCCATATGAGAGACCGTCAACCCTGTCTCCTGCCGGACTGTCTCACCATAGACAACAGTATCTGTACAAAACCGTCCGGCCGTATGTACGGACCGAATGCCGGGATGAGACCTGTCCACCGCCCCAGGAGGAGTAATGTTGTGACTGTCACTCACATGTGCTTCTGATTTAGATCTTGTTATTAATCTAATTTTATGTTTTAAATAATTATGAAGATCAGACATAATCTTACTCGTAGTCCTATAAAAACTTAGTTTACCGGTATGAACGATGCAGTTTTAAATAATTATTTTCGCACATCAGTATTCAGGATTTACTTAAAGTAAGTACATCAGTAGAATCTACCTCTTACAATTTGCATAAGTTGTTAATTGATTGGATGTTTGTCCAGTTCAATCATAAAGGTGATGATTAATGATGTATGCGTTGATTATGTATCATTTATGTAGAAAAAGATGAATGTTGTTAAATATCAATTATTTATAATTGCTGTATTCATGACGACCTTGATATTGGATACATGTAGTCGATTGTGAGTTAGTCAGACCTGATAAATGTACTTGTACGATTGATGTACGCATTGATAAGTTATGTATCGATATCATTTATACATAGGAAGATAAAAGTTGTAAAATAAAAATTAACTATCTATAGTCGATTTCATTTTCGTTCCTAAATCATAATAAGATAATTGAATAAGAGTACATTATATATTATGTTAACTGCATGAAAAGGTGGGTGGGATGTGATGTTGTCTCAATTAACGGCCGCTGCGATTTGGGATATTCGAATGCATGCCTTACTCGAAATAAAACGCTGATCCCCGGGGTTTCGAATAGCTGGGGTTCGACTTTAACTGTAACGCCGATTTGTTGACGTCAACGACGTTATCTTAACGTTTTTATAAAAAAAAGTGTCGTATAGGGTATTATATTAAAAACATAATAGAATTATCATTAGTTGACGGATTTTGATGAAACAAAAACAGTTTTGTTGAGTAGAGATTGATCTATATGTTGGTATGTATAGATGATTTTCTCAACAAAAAAAAAATCCCAAAGACCGGTTTTCTCATGACGCGGCTCATATATATATATATATATATATATATATATATATATATATAATCTTAAGCCTGTTTATAGTTTTTTTTAATTATAACTAATCTACATGGAAAAAAAAATCCCCAAAATTGAATATTGCATGTTGTTTTTTTTTCCCACAAAAAAAGAAAACTGTGTTTTTTCTCCCACAAAATAGGCTAGGACACCTACCCCAAAACTGGAAAAAAGGCCCTGGATATAGGCTTGATAGTAGCTTGCATGCAAAACTTTAACCAAAAGCTGCAACGCCAACGCCGACACAAGGGTGACTGCAATAGCTCTCATATTCTTCGAATAGTCAAGCTAAAAAATCAGGTCAAATTTGCAAAAGCAATGTCAGTAGTTAAAATCAGCCACAGTACAGTCATGGCAATAGAATCACACTCCTTCACTTTTATTTCACTAGCATGATGATGCAACTGTAACGTAACAAAATGGTCAGCGGTTGTGGGGAAAGGATGGTACCTGATTGTTGTTATAAACCAGATGATTGATTCTGGAGGTGACCATTTATTCAGGTTTGACTGTGCATTAATGCCATTATATTGTTTAAACTACCCCTGCCATGACTCTGTAATGAAAACAAATGCTGCTATGTGACAATCAAAATGCATGCAGCACGGATTGTTGACAACAGCAATACTTACTCTGTTTGTGGAAGTTGTTGAATGGGTCAGATCCATCAAAGAACGCAGAAAACTCCCATGGTCCCATGCCTGGTGAAGGACCCATGAAAAAAGCATCAAAACTCATTCCCAAATCATCAACAAATGATTTGAAAGCAAACGAAAAGTGGCTTCTTGGAGTTGCCCCATTACTTCGTTCAAAACCACGAAACACTTCTTCATCGTCATCATCGAAGTAATTCCAGTCAGTGGACCATGGCTTGAATCCATTGGAAGATCTGTTTGGAGCAGATCTCTGTTTTGGGACTCTCCGCCGTCTTGGACCTTGTTTTGGCTCCTGTTTCTTTGTGCCTTCTTGCTGCTTTTTGTATGAACCAGACGGCTTCCCTTCATCGGCAAAGTGACCAAATGAAGAGTTCTTATATCTGGACTCTGACTTCTGACCAAACTTTTTCGACCATGATGACTCTGAGGACTCATCAAAATCTTTGTTCCTGAATGTTTCTGCCTTTTCCTGATGAAAATTATTTCGTGTGAAAGCCTGAAATTTGGCACGATTCAAGTCTCTTTCATGGATCTCTCTGCTATCTTTATTTTTGAGTACTTCATAAGCAGCGGAGATCTCCTTAAACTTTTCCTCAGCATTTGGAGACTGGTTTTTATCTGGATGCCATTTTTTGGCCAATGTCCTGTATGCTTTTTTGATATCATCATCATTGGCCCCAGGTTTTAATTCAAGTGTTGAAAAATGATTCTTTGTCATATTGTCCCTAATACTGTGTCATTCTTCTTCCATTGATGAATAATATTTTTTAAATATGTCAACAATATTTGGGTATCTCTCTTCCATCAAACATTTTTTGTTCTTATTTACGTTGAAAACATTGATATCACTGAGCAGTGATGAAGATAGTCTTGGAAGAAAACTAAGTTTCTTCTTCCTGCTTGATCTTGAGCCTTGAGCTTCAAATCAACTTGAGCAGATGTAAACTGGTTTAAACACAGGAATGGTATGGTGAGACAAGATGTTCCTGAAATGGTCCCTGGATTGTTGTTGACTTCAAGGTTGAGGAATGACTGGGAATCTACCATTCAATCTGAAAAATGCAAAGATTGAAACAGGTCATCATAAGTTACGGCTACTGGTAAGTGGTACCCACTGACGATATCAATAACGAGAGTATCATGCTATTTCCTAAGTACTACTTCAGACGTATGTACCTACATCTTTGTATTGAAAGTTTTTTTCTGCGATATTCATTCAGTAAGATCCAGTTTTTGCTAATCCTCACTCATGGCCATCATAATCAGTAAATGACAGTTAGCCATTAGGCACTACAACTACTAAAGAAATTTGATATCAATTGATTTCTGTCATTAATTTGGTGTTGATGAAAAAGCACCAAGACTTTGAAGCAGACGATGCTACACTTGCCTTGTGAGTGGCCATTATGCATCACATAGGGCCTAATCGTTAAAAGTAAGATAGGTTCGATAACTAATGTTAAATGCCAAAGACACTTCTGTTTAGCGGGGGATTCATTCCTAGAACTTTGACTGTTCAGTTATAAAAAAGCAATCGGAAATACAACCACTAAGTAAAAATAGCAATGTAAAGTTATGGTTTTATGTAATGAGTATAATAAATGGACTTACTACTTTAATTTTGTCACTTTTCTTTGGAATGTCAAAGTGGAGACCACGGTAAAACTGCTCTAGGTAACAACAAGGATAAGAAACGAACGTTCCAAATGGGTGGAATTATTCGCCCCGTTATGATCGTACTTAATAGTGATCAAATTTATTTTTTATTTTCGCACCAGCCATGGGTTTCATAGTAGCTGTGTATTTTTTGACTGTCTAAACTGGATTCTGAAATAGGTTTCTTTTTTCTCTTGAAATCATCCAGTGTGTTTATGATAATATGTTATCAGAAGAAAAATATTTTTTTTTGCATTTCTACCAGACTATTCAACTGTGTATATAATGTATGTAATTCATCCCACTAGAATTCCTTTTTCCCCCTTACATGTCAAAATATGATCTAATTATATACATGTATTTTATATTTCGTTTATTTCAATTTTACCCGAATCAATTTTTATACTATGGGATTATTATGTGCCCAGTCTCAGATGCAAGAGTTTCGATAATCATTGATATGCTCTTCATATTATCTATAGACGCAATCTACTAGATAATATGATTATGACCAAAGACCTAAAATAGCTAGAGATTTTGATGATTATTAAAATTAAAAAGATGACGAGCCACCCCAAGCAATGAATCCGGCTTTGCACTAAATAATTGGCGTGGGGGAGGGAGAGAGAGAGAGAGCTAGCTGAACTTGGTACCTCCAAAGAAATCGTCAGCGACTTGTACATGATAAAAAGAATACAATTTTACAGTGATAGTCTAATATATTAGAATAAAAAGCTAACAATGATTCGGGAAAAATTGTGTGATTCAACCAGGTATGATTCATATATGTTATTAACGCCATCATCATTCTTTTAATGATGAATTTGGGTGAAATTTCATACTAAAATCGGGCGGGACGAAATACTTTAATAACGTTTCTGCAAAGTTATTATTTTATGAGGCGTCAAACGTCCGCACGCAGTAGTGCTATCGCATAAAATTTACACAAGAAAAGTTATCGCGTGTGCACTCGATAGCTAAGTACTACGTGCGAACGCGTATACGCACTAGATATGTAAATATGATTCACTCCCACTCGCAGTACTATGACTGACACCTCATTCAACAACTATGGAGTAAACTATAGCCACTCATCCTTGACAGTCTATTGTTCTCCAATTACACTTGTTTCCCGACTGTCTAACCTTGATTTTCCTGTTTTATATGCAAGTCATTAACGTGGGGCAGTTGGGAAGACACCATTAAAATCTTCCATATCCCCTTTACGCCACCATTTATGTGTATGTTTGTGTAACTGGGATTTATTAGTAAGACTATTTTTAAGATTTTCTTTACACTTTACATTTATAGCATGTCTTTGATGAAAGGAATGGAATGGAAAATACACACAGACACGTACGAAACTATATTAAATATATATTCATATCTCTGACACAGGATTTAGTTATAATTTTAATAGTGAAATGATAACATTATTTCCTATGAGATACCATTACCCCAAACAAGAAAATACGCCCCCTTAAAAGCATCAATGAACAAAAATAAATGAGTAAATAAAAAAAAATAAAAAAAAATAAAATAAAATAGAACTTTTGCTGATTTTCCTTGTAAGATCATATTTTGTTTTACTTGTGCTAGAAATAGCATTTTTCTTACCCAATAATGACTATATGTATTCTAAAATGTGATTTTTGTCCTACTTCATTTTTCATTTAAGTGTATATTCTCAAGGGATGTAAACCACCCTGACATTTGGAGCTTTAAATTCCATATCGCTGATGTATTATCTGCCCCTGTCTGGTAAGAAAGAAAGGAACTTCCGTCAATAATATAAAATCACATATTTTAACACAAACACTCTAAGAATACGCTTCGTAACTTGATACTTATCTAGTTGATAATATATTATAAATATTATGTATATCTATATAAACATACACACATGCATACATATCATACCACTCTACACATATACAGATACACACCCCATTCATACATATCATACCACTCTACACATATACAGATACACTCCCCATTCATACATATCATACCACTCTACACATATACAGATACACTCCCCATTCATATATATCATACCACTCTACACATATACAGATACACTCCCCATTCATACATATCATACCACTCTACACATATACAGATACACTCCCCATTCATATATATCATACCACTCTACACATATACAGATACACTCCCCATTCATACATATCATACCACTCTACACATATACAGATACACTCCCCATTCATACATATCATACCACTCTACACATATACAGATACACACCCCATTCATACATATCATACACATAAATAAAACACACATGCCTTTTGCCGAAATATTGAATAAGATCAAATTTAACTATTTATTGTATTATTTCCCTCTGGAAAATCATAATATTTATTGAAAACAAACATTTTTTTTATTATACATGCATGAGGAGAATATAAGATAAAATAAGTATATCTAATTTATGTGTTCAAACGATGTATAAATATACTGACGGGCAAAAGAAACGCCCCATTCCTATTTGATGTTCGATTTTTCAGTATTCATGATTTAGAATTACAAAAACTTATTATCATCTGCAAATTTGAATAGTTTTAATTAAAAAATGATCGTAAAGAAATTATCAAATTGTTACAGTTTAAAAAACGTAATTTTAAATAGACCGGTCGGAGAATTTTCAATTCGACGTTGGTGACGGTGGCGTAAAGTTAGAACTAAACCACGGCAGGGTCTACGGCAGGTAATCCCGCGTTCCCTCAGTCGTCTTCTAACCGTATAACGACTTATTGGACGACCACGGTTACCGACTACTAAACGCGACGTCGATTCCGCCGTCACAAACCTGTCACGCAAATGACGTTGACGTATGAAATTATCTTGTCTTACAGATGTCACATGAGGTCTTCCTGAACGTGGCCGATCGGCAAACGTTCCCGTAACTCTAACACGTCGAACAAGACGCCGAATCGTCGAATGCGAGACGTTAAAACGTCTGGCGACTTGTTCTTGCGTTCGCCCGCATTCGAGCATGGCCAAAACGCGAGCTCTCTCTTCAGAATTTAGCCTTGGCATTCTTAAATACGAATGTTTAATCAGAAAATCTCTGAAATTGTGATTGTCTATCGACTAGCACATGTAACTGTGTAAAATGTGATCGATTTCACCGCGTGGTAAACATTCACGAGGTGCACGTGGAAATCATGAGCAGCCACCGGAAATGGACATTGGGCTGAATAGAAGCGCACGATTTTTTCTTTGCCGTGATTGTCGTTCAATGTACATGTATACAGACTACTTTTCACTAAAATTTCAATAGGTATGAGGAAAATAACGCCAAATTCCGTTGGGGCGTTTCTTTTGCCCGTCAGTATATAGTTTGATAAATATTTAATACATGTAGTTAATTGGCTTTCTGGCATGAACATTTTAGCAATTTCAAAATATTTGTTCTTTTTCCCAGTAATATTTTTTATATATTGTTTTCGTAAATATACATTAGACTTTAAAAAAAAGGAAATTAATCTTCTATGGTATTGCATAATTGGCATTTTCTATCTTGATTTTGTATTTTATCTGGTTTATGCCAACGTCCGGCTTCTACTTCTAACCTATGGGCTGAAACTGAAACGTGTAAGAACTTTTCTAAATTTACCAATATCGACATTATTCAAACAAGGCTGTAATCTAAGATCATCATAAAGTATATATGCTGTAGCTCTTTTTAGATCTGATGCTCATTTTGAATAAAAAATACTTCACTTCCGTAATTAAGATTGGAACAAAAGGTTTATCAAATATTTCTAAATGATGTTTTTCGGAAATTCCAGTACACTTCTTAAGATCTGATTTTAGCATGTACATTTCCTTTAAGGCTTAACCTTCTAAGGTAACATATGTCCATGGCTGCAAAAGAATCTCCTGTTGAATAGACAATTCCCAAATAGGTAAAATGTTTAACAATTTCAATTATATTTCCCTGAAAATACAACATCTCCCTTCTTTCAATAAAAGTACAAAAAATCTGTAACTCCATTCGCATGGAAAATAACTAATGTTAAAAAGTTAATTAAATAGTGCATGAAGAACATGAAAAACGTACCGTTTTATATGGGACTCGAGGTGTTTTGTCGGAGCCCATTATATAGGAGTCGATGCATATTGCGAGAGGCCTTTACCGGTACACTATTGTTGGAGATCTTTATATGGGAGTTAAGGCATATTGCGAGAGGCCTTTACCGGTACACTATTGTTGGAGATCTTTATATGGGAGTTAAGGCATATTGTGAGTGGCCTTTACCGGTACACTATTGTTGGAGATCTTTATATGGGAGTTAAGGCATATTGCGAGAGGCCTTTACCGGTACACTATTGTTGGAGATCTTTATATGGGAGTTAAGGCATATTGTGAGTGGCCTTTACAGTCAACTCTCTTTACAACAGCGGTGTTTGTTTCAGCGAATTTGGCTGTTATAAAGAAATTGTCATTGTAAAGAATAGAGACATAGAAGGATAATGCACTTTAGTTTTCATGACAACTACTGTTATAAAGAGGATACTGTTATAATGAATGCCGTTGTAAAGAGGTTTCACTGTATATAGAAGTTAAGGCATACTGTGGAAAGCTTTTATATGGGAGTTAGGCATATTGTGGGAGGTCCCTCATGGAAGTCGCGGCAATTGTGGGAAGCATTTATATGGGAATCGATACATTTTGGTAGGATACCTTTATGTGGGTGTTAAAGCATATTATTGGAGTGGGCCTTTAAATGGAAGTTAAGGCATGTTGTAGGTCTTTATATGGGAGATAAAGTGAGTTGTGGAAAGTCTTTATACAGGAGTTAAGACTTATTGTTAGAGGCACAGTATAGGAGTTAAGACATATTGTGGGAGGTCTAAGTATGAGAGGTCAGATGTATTGTGGGAGGCCGTCATATAGGAGTTAAAACACATTGTCGGAGACCTTATACGGGAGTTAAGGCATAATGCATATTGTGGGCCTTTATATAGGAGTTAAAGCATGGCATATTGTGAATGGCCTTTATATAGTTGCTAAAGCAGATTGTTGGAGACTTTTATGTAGTAGTTAAAGCATATGAGAAGTCTTTATATAGTACATGTAGTTAAAGCATATTGTTGGAGGCCTTTTGTAGGAGATAAAACATATTGTGAGAGGCCTATATATAGGAGATAAAACATATTGAGAGAGGCCTATATATAGGAGATAAAACATATTGTTAGAGGCCTTTATACAGGAGATAAAACATATTGTGAGAGGCCTATATACAGGAGATAAAACATATTGTGAGAGGCCTTTATACAGGAGATAAAACATATTGTTAGAGGCCTTTATACAGGAGATAAAACATATTGTGAGAGGCCTATATACAGGAGATAAAACATATTGTGAGAGGCCTTTATACAGGAGATAAAACATATTGTGAGAGGCCTATATATAGGAGATAAAACATATTGTGAGAGGCCTATATATAGGAGATAAAACATATTGTGAGAGGCCTACATATAGGAGATAAAACATATTGTTAGAGGCCTATATATAGGAGATAAAACATATTGTGGGAGGCCTATATATAGGAGATAAAACATATTGTGGGAGGCCTATATATAGTAGTTAAAGCATATTGTTAGAGGCCTTTATACAGGAGATAAAACATATTGTGAGAGGCCTATATATAGGAGATAAAACATATTGTGAGAGGCCTATATATAGGAGATAAAACATATTGTGAGAGGCCTATATACAGGAGATAAAGCATATTGTTAGAGGCCTTTATACAGGAGATAAATCATATTGTGAGAGGCCTAAATATAGTAGTTAAATCATATTGTTAGAGGCCTATATACAGGAGATAAAACATATTGTGAGAGGTCTATATATAGTAGTTGAAACACATTGTGAGAGGCCTATATATAGGAGATAAAACATATTGTGAGAGGTCTATAAATAGTAGTTGAAGCATATTGTGGGAGGCCTATATATAGGAGATAAAACATATTGTGAGAGGCCTATATATAGGAGATAAAGCATATTGTGGGTGGCCTATATACAGGAGATAAAGCATATTGTTAGAGGCCTATATACAGGAGATAAAACATATTGTGAGAGGCCTATATATAGTAGTTAAAGCATATTGTTAGAGGCCTTTATACAGGAGATAAAACATATTGTGAGAGGCCTATATATAGGAGATAAAACATATTGTGGGAGGCCTATATATAGGAGATAAAGCATATTGTTAGAGGCCTATATATAGTAGTTAAAGCATATTGTTAGAGGCCTATATATAGTAGTTAAAGCATATTGTTAAAGGCCTATATATAGGAGATAAAACATATTGTGAGAGGCCTATATATAGAGTAAAGCATATTGTGAGAGGCCTATATATAGGAGATAAAGCATATTGTTAGAGGCCTATATATAGTAGTTAAAGCATATTGTTAGAGGCCTATATATAGTAGTTAAAGCATATTGTTAAAGGCCTATATATAGGAGATAAAGCATTTTGTGGGAGGCCTTATACCACCGACAGTATTTCAGTCATTTGGAGACAATGTCTACTTGAGAAAGATATAGTGCAGCCACACTGCTGTATCTCGCCGTAGACATGTGGCATGATACCACATCCAGACACATTATCCTGACACCGGGCCAACCAGTCCATTTTTCTAGTACAATTTTTTACGACTTTGGTATGTCGCTTTTTGGGATCGAACCCACGACCCCCCGCTCCCGAGGCGGACGTTCTAACCACTTGTCCATCGGGGACGGTAAAAAAGTATATTGTGGGAGGCCTTTATATAGGAGTTAAGGCATATTGTGAGAAGCCTTTGTATATTATTTTGAGAGGCCTTCATATAGTAGTTAAAGTATATTGTGGGAGGCCTTTATTTAGGTGTTATGGCATATTGTGCGAGGCCTTTATACAGAAGTCGAGGTAATTTCTGAAAAGTCAATGCATTCCGTGGGATGCCTTTATATGAGAATTAAGGCAAATTGTGTGAGGCCTTTATATAGAAGTAGATGTATTTTCGAGGATGGTCATTATGTGAGGGTCGAGGCATGTATTTGGGAGTCGATGTGTTTCTGTGGGAGGCCTTTATATGGGAGGGTATCAACAATAATGACTACACCTTATATCCGTATGTTATTTCGGTCAAGTAGATATGATGACTACACCTAGTGACCTGGGCAGGGTCACGGCGCATCTCTGTCGAACAGGACGGGCCCACATTATGGGTAGATAGGGCGGGGTCAGTCGGGACTCACACCGAAATTTTTAGAGGTATGTAAACAGAACTTTGTTCATCCCATTCAAATGAAAGATAAATCCCCTATCTCGAACGTATATGAAGCTGAACTCTTGGGCATTGTTTGAATGTAACTCAGCTCGATTTTAAAAATTGATCAACACAAATAAGAATGGAAAAAAATAGACATTTCACAGTGTTCTAACGTGGATAATCCTCACTGTAAAGATGCCCCAACGATAATGTCCGTCTTTAATGTATTTTTTTTCTTTTATTTTTAATAAGAATATAAAAAACATGCACAGACATTGATTTTTTAATTTTCTTTTTAAGGTATTAAAGAAAATCGCAGAAAATAAATTAAGACGTGTCTGTTTCTAGTGCTGCAACTTCATGCGGTTAATTGAGACTAATGACGAAACGGCATTATCGATTAAAAAGGAAGAAATGGTATTGTAGGAGTTATAATAAAACCGCCGATGATATAAGTTGTATCTTAACACTCGTCAGTATGAAGTTATCTTAAGTGTCCATATCTTAAACATTTTGATTTTATCATTAAGATTGAGTCAAAGTGGTTCCCGGCTTGATACGAGCTTCAAACGTATATGGGATGTGATAACCACAGTAATCTGGTACCCGGCCTGTTCAAGTGTGTTCATACTGGTGTCACCCCAAAACATTTTATCTCTCGACTTTACCATCCCCCTTTTGGTGACACAACACTGACCAGCTTGAAATGAATCGCATATATTAACTGTTTCTTAATATGATTTAATCATACACACAATTTGGATGAGAAAGTGACGCATGTTTGGATTGAACGGGAAAGCAAAATTCATTTGTGGATTGTTGCAGAAATATCATCTACATTTCATTCGACGGCATTTATATAATCGAAAATGAGGGTGGATCTCATAGTGTTTATAAACATAGTGTTTTTGGCAACAATAGGTTTGTTTTTCGTGTTTAATTTACCCAGTATCACTTTGCATGTTACATGATCGTTTACACTGCTTTCACTTTTCGTTTGTTCATCTCCGTCATGTTTTGTACTATTTATGTAATATGTTTTGCCGCATGGGTCGTACGACCTTCTGGCTTATGGTGAATAAAACTTTCAAAACTTTCAAACTTATTTACTATAAATTAACATGTATCTATGTTTTATATTTATTAGAAGAGTATGTAAAATAATTCCCATGCACCATTTTGTTGTGAGAAGAGTGTGGGTAGTTTTATATATACATATGCAGTATTTTGACGACACTTTTCTTTCGTCTTTTACTTCAAATTACATTGTCTTTAAGTTAGAACTCTATTAAATAATCAATATGCACAATTTCATTGTGAGAAATAACGAGTTTGATTGCACACACATGTGCATTCATCATTGTCAATTTCTCACAACTAATTTGTGAATGCATATTATTTAATAGAGTTCTAATAAAAAAAAAAAAAAATGTAATTTGAATTAATAAAGAGACCCCCCAAAACAACAACAACAACAACAAGCACAAACTAACTAACTAAAGATCACAAGTACAATAAAGAATAAAATAATGACAATAATGACGGTCCTTAGTGTAACTTTCATATTCGTCTTAGTTTGTCTAAAATAAAACCCCAAAACTACCAGTATTTTTATGTCGATTAAGATAAAATGGTTGCTACAGATCAGCTTCAACTTTTTCAAAGTTGTTTTGTCTCCTATCGATATAATGCGTTACTGTAATTCCAGAATTGTATTCACGTAGAGTGACCGGTATTCAGAATAAATTCAGACATCTGTTATAAAATTAATTCAGTTCTTTTGATATTATTTGAAAATCTTAAATTTCTCATCAAGAGTGAAGTCACCCATTTCAACACAATAACATTGGGATAACTCGAGGATCGGCAATCCGAGTACCTGCCATTTCCAGGTTATATCCTCAGTCTCGTAATAAAGTACTCTTGATTGTCCGAGTCTTGCGAATATTCGATTCCATTTCTCTACGTCAGTCGTCAGACTATCGAAATTATAATGTATATTATAAGAGGTCAAAATATTTGTACATTTCATTCTTTGAAATCCAATACAGTATAAGAGAAAGAGAGACAGAGAAAAGAAAAAGAAGGCATGATGTTTTCAAAAGTTATGATCGGGTGAACTGAATTGTGAAATCCAAAATGGCACAAGAAGAAAAAGAAGAAGAAGAAGAAGAAGAGAGAGAGGGGGGGGGGGGGGGGGGGGGGATAAACTTACATTGATAATCTCATTATCTGACTACAAAGACGACTTGCGTCTTCATATCTGATGATAGTGTTCACTCAACATGATTGGTTGAGCACAGTGTACAATGTCCAACTGCATATACATGTACACCGTGCACCACGTGTCTCGCGTGCAGCATGTTATCTGGTGGCCATGGATTCGATTATCAAAGAGCAAGATGCATGAACACATTGACACTTGTACTATTTCTTGGGGTTCATCACAGGCGGAGATATTTATGGCTATCAAAAGATTATTGTAAAATAAATAAATAAATAAATAAATAAATAAATAAATAAATAAAACTGGGCATGGTATCAAGCCATATGTAAGAAGTGTTGTTTTATTAAGGCGTAATAAAAAGGGTACTCGTTTCCACTAGTCCGACCGACCCTATACTTTTTTGTACCGACCCTAAACCTTTTTTTTGGTAGCATTCGGGCTATTATGGTTGCAAAACGCTGTTATTCGTCACTTCCTCTAAAAAATAAAGTAAAAATGGAAAAAAAAAGTTAAAAAAAAAAAAAAAAAAAAAAAGGTTTAGCCGACCTACCGACCCTATTATTTTTTTTCGGAGATGTTTGTGGAAACAAACAACCTATCTTTTTCGCCTATTGGCATTTTAAGTGTCACTTCAGAAAGGTGTCAGTAAGATGTTGATGGTTAATTTAACAATATTTTTTAATGATACCAATGTTTATATTGTTAATGGTTCGAAGTGAACCGTCGCAGCTGAAGTATTTCAATAAGAACTTTTAGGAAGACAACTACCAACATGCATGCGAACCATCAGACATTCTTCCCACATAGAAAATATACAATTTACCAGACCGGTGCATTATCTATAATTTTCGGTTGTCAAGTCAATCAATGATAAAGATTTTTCTTTAACTACGAGGAAGTCATTATAAAGATTATGAAATCTGTACTGAACGCAGTATTAAGGGAGGCGATGGAAGGGAGAGTGGGGTCGCTGACTTAGCCCTCACCTGTGGGTTGTAGTACCTGATGTGCGGTAGGTAGTTCTGCCAGGCTTCCACTGCGCACTCTATCTGCTGAAATACTGTCGCAGTGACGGTAACCTCCATATCAACAACAACAACAACATGATAGGCAACGCGTTTTGAGGGTGCTTTGATTGTTACATTATACAAGGGACTTGCATATGTAATGTCGTTGAACATATAAGCATTCAACTTTTTTGAGTCTTTTCAGTGTTTAATTGATTGTAACCCTTCAAATTAATCTTTATTTTACTTGTTTTCTGCAGTAAATGGTCAAGACTGTCCGACAGAATGGGCAGGCAAGAGAGGTGACCCTAACGGGCCTTGTTACCTAATCACTAATAAAATTAAAAGAACTTGGAACGATGCACGCAAATTTTGTCAAGGAATGGGTGGCGATCTTTGAAGATTGATTCAACCGACGAAAAGGTAGGACCAAAACTTGTCATATCTTGAAAATAAAAAAATGAACCGTATATCTGATAATTTATACTTTTTCAAGCGTCTAACATAACAAATTAAAAAAACAGCACAACTATATCGTTGTGAAGGATTTTATCAATCACCCTAAGTTACTACCGTCTGTGAAATCAGTTAAGCACGGACACGCTAATAAATCACAAGATGATGGTTCCATAGTGCTTAATCTGCTATGTACAATTGTTTGGTATTATTTCAAGATAATTCTTTTTCGCATGGCACGGTAACATAGAGCGATTTTTCAAGTTCTTAATTATATTCAGATATATTTATTGGAATCACACTCCCTGTATAAGCGGTCATTTTTAAACAATCGCCCGAATTCATTAAAATAAAACACCACCGATAAAGACATCAATACCATGACGTCTTAATGAGTGATAAAACTTGGTACTTTTTTCTATTTTCCTATTTACATTCTATGACCTTTTCGGTTATCGCAGACTGTAACCACAGCCATCTGTGACGTCACAGGAAATGTTCACTTTTGGCTGGCTTTCGTTGGTAAACACAGCTTGTGTGATATCTATTTGTTTTTTTGTGTTTTTTTTTAGATATTCATTTTTATTATCAATTCCAGAACTATGTGTACAGTTTATTTCGGATCTACCATGGTTACAACCCGAGCCACATCGAATGGTGGATTGGTCTCCATGACAACACCAACACAGGGGGACAATCATGGGTGGATAACTCCGTCCTAGACCAGAGCCTTTTGTAAGTGACATGACAATCTCAAGAAAATACAAAACAAACAATAAACATTTAAAGAAAAAAAAACACTTTTTTTTCTGCTTATAGTCATTAATTTGAGTGGTGAAAATTGTTGTAAAACCACGAGAAAAAAGATGAATAAATGAAGTAAATGATAGATAAGTGAAGATGCATCGTAAGGTTATTGGGCGACAAAGCCTTTGGTATGACGTCACACTTTGACCCACTTTTGTTTTAATTCAAGTTGACACGACGACTTTTACATAAAGCAATTATTTGTTAGTAAAAATTATCATTTCTATTTTCTTATTTAAGTTGTCCTTGCGTAAAATAAGTAATCTCTTTGAATATACAATGGATGGTCCACAAACATATATTTAGTATTCGGATAAATGAAAGGCTACGGGTATCTCTTTAGATGATTTTACTCTATCGGTTTCTAAGTATTTTCTATCTCTAATGCGAACAAAGATGCTAAGCTAATGAATGATAAAACTGTTTGAAAATAGTAATCCACAGTAAATCAATGCATAACATCAGACATACTTTGGCGGGGAATCAATATCACGTGACAACCAATGACCAATGAGCAAGGCTTATCAAGTATTAATGAATACATTATTTATATCAGGATAAAATCGTTATTTTTATGGCGCCCTTTGATGATATGCATAAATAATTTTACTGTCCTTTTTTAAACGTATATATAAAACTAACTTTTTTTTTCACATTTCAAATATACAAACTAAGCATACATTTTCTTTAGCTGAAGCAGAAGCAGCGGTAACAACGAAAGAAAAGATCGGCATAACAAATTAACTTAAATCTAAATCGGACTTACGTGTGCATTTTCAGACATTTTATCATGTTAGAATTTTATGTTCAAAAGAAACTAACGAGCAACACTCCTGTGTGCCCGAATCATCGTTGTATATTTTCATCTCATTTCCAGAGAAGAGATAAAATATCCATTTTTTAGAAGAAAAAAATGCATGCTGGTAGGATAAGAGGAATAGGAGGGGGCTTTAGATTTAATCTCGCTGAGTTGCTAAATTACCTCGGTGTTTAAATCCTCCAGTCCCAATCACTTTCCGGATCCACCACCACGCTACAATCAAATAGCCAATTATCAACCTCACACGTTGTTTTAGCGGTCATCGAACTGGCATTACGAAACATAGTATTAAACCAGGTACATACGGTGTTGTCTTACCGGGAATTAGATAAAATAAATAAATATCAGAAGACACTGGGTGTTAAGATATGAAATATAAATCTTCTAAAAACATGACATAAGACTATATTAATATTCTAAGCTGTAACACTTCCTGATAAATAGTTCATGACGGTTGTATTGACATTTATTCCAGCAACTGGGTACCGGGGGAACCGGCCAAATATGACCACAGTAAGGCGTGTGTGGAGTACTTCAATGGCAGCTTGCGACACCAGAATTGCTCCACTACGCAGTATTTTACATGTAAAAGATCTAGAGGTATGTGGTGGCTCTTACCTTGAGGTGAGGTGGTTTCTCTTAAGATATAGTAGCAACTCTTACCTCAAGGCCGAGGTAGTGATTTTTTTCCTCGAATCTGACCTCGAGGAAGAGGGTTGGTTTGATGGAATTTCGATTTTTGCATCCATTGACTACAAAGATGTCTGCCCTCTCTATAACCTCTTTTCCTAGTCGTAATATTTCCCATCGCCCTTCATCAAAAGTCAAAATGTTTAGTTGATACAATTTATTGTAAATAAAGATGCAACTTTTTCATAAAGATTTTGACTGAAAGCCTTACTCATGAAAGATAAATTTAAAAGTCTGAGATCACAGTACGAGTTTTGTTTTGTACCACTCTAATTTCCAAATAGACAATTTGGTGATAATTGTTGGCATACAAACAAACGTAAAGTTATATTTTTTTAACATTTATTATGATCGAACAATAACCAATTAAAACAAATAATTTGCAGCACTGCAATTCTCAATCTTTAAAACAAGACTGTATTACACTACA
>CM037788.1:46583842-46633842 GCA_021229015.1 Solen grandis | reverse complement strand
TGTTTACAAATGCATTTCAGTTATACTGCTAATTATTAACAAACAACAACAACAACAACAACAACAACAACAACAACAACAACAACAACAACAACAACAAAACAAAACAATAAACACCTAAAAAAATCAAATACATCAACAAAAATTTCACATGCACTACTTACTCATGGCGTTAATCGGATGTACGTTACAGGGACAGGTCTGTGGTGCGATGCCCGCAGGAAGTGGGAAAGTATCAACAACGTTTGTTACAAAGTCGTCACTAAGTTGTTTTCATGGGACGATGCTAAGTAAGTGTTGGATCTTTAAGTGTTCGAGAATAGGACTGAATAATACAGCATTGTTCTTATTTACCATAAATGTCTGAAAATCTATAAAATCAGTTACAAGAATTTTGTATAATTTTGTAATACCTAGGGTATTTGTATCCCTGTGATTTATATCGCTCAATTATCTTTGAAATTCAAAATAGCAGGAGATATTCAAAATTTGTAAATTTGCGATATTTCGAGGTCCGAATGGAAATAACGAAATCCTCGGATATTCGAGAGTCTCAGTACCCGAGGAGTTATGAATATATTTTACGTTTACTGCTATGAACCTCGCACTAGGCATGTTACTCGGAAATCGCTCTTTGTATGTTATCGCCATTTTAACCGTTAGTTATACAACTGTTGTTATCCCTTCGGTATTTCTAATATAATTGGGTTTCATATTGCATTGATACATAATATTGATAGGAAAAATATATTTTTTTTAACTGATTAAAATAACTAATTAACGATACCAGGAGTGCCTGCCAGGCCGAACACGGGGATCTGTTTGTCGTCAAGGATGCAACGACAGAACGAATTCTTCATGACTTTGTTGAGTCCCGCAATGCCTTTATGTGGATCAACCTCCGCGGATATGTGAGTTACATTTTTTCTTTACTTATAAGGGTATTTCGACTTGTGATGGACCGGTAATTGGTCCGTAGTTGACAATCACTAGCAATGTATTGTATTTCCGGTTTCCTCATTTCAGATCGGCGATGGTACTTGCCAGTGATATTTGAAACGTGGTGCTTATCTTGTGTCTAATCTTTTGATAGTTTGAAAATAGCACAGCGTCTACTATGTAGAAGGAAGTGTATTCAATAGAATTTCAGTGCGATATTCAAATCGGGTTAGACTTATGAGTTTACCGACTCCACAGAAATCGACATATTTTTTTCACCTAATATATCAATATCTATTTTCAAACATACATCCCATCAAACAAACGAAAGCCAAGACATTGTATGTGGAAATGCAAAATATGTGTCAAAATGTTGAGCTTTTATATGATATATCAGGGTACTTTTTAACTTTTACAGAATGATATCGAATGAAATACATTTTTATCGCGAACATTAGAAAATACAAATATAGAAATATATCTATCCCAATAGGACAATGTGATATTGCAATATTTATCCTGATAGGACAATGTGATATTGCAATATTTATCCTGATAGGACAATGTGATATTGCAATATTTATCCTGATAGGACAATGTGATATTGCAATATTTATCCTGATAGGACAATGTGATATTGCAATATTTATCCTGATAGGACAATGTGATATTGCAATATTTATCCTGATAGGACAATGTGATATTGCATATTTATCCTGATAGGACAATGTGATATTGCAATATTTATCCTGATAGGACAATGTGATATTGCAATATTTATCCTGATAGGACAATGTGATATTGCAATATTTATCCTGATAGGACAATGTGATATTGCAATATTTATCCTGATAGGACAATGTGATATTGCAATATTTATCCTGATAGGACAATGTGATATTGCAATATTTATCCTGATAGGACAATGTGATATTGCAATATTTATCCTAATATAAAAAATACAAATATAGAAATATATCTATCCTGATAGGACAATGTGATATTGCAATATTTATCCTGATAGGACAATGTGATATTGCATATTTATCCTGATAGGACAATGTGATATTGCAATATTTATCCTGATAGGACAATGTGATATTGCATATTTATCCTGATAGGACAATGTGATATTGCAATATTTATCCTGATAGGACAATGCGATATTGCAATATTTATCCTGATAGGACAATGTGATATTGCAATATTTATCCTGATAGGACAATGTGATATTGCAATATTTATCCTGATAGGACAATGTGATATTGCAATATTTATCCTGATAGGACAATGTGATATTGCAATATTTATCCTGATAGGACAATGTGATATTGCAATATTTATCCTGATAGGACAATGTGATATTGCAATATTTATCCTGATAGGACAATGTGATATTGCAATATTTATCCTGATAGGACAATGTGATATTGCAATATTTATCCTGATAGGACAATGCGATATTGCAATATTTATCCTGATAGGACAATGCGACATTGCATATTTTTATATTCTGAAATGTGAATTATCAATATGACAATGGTACTTTGCATATTAATCCCGATAGGACAATGTGATATTACAATATGACATTCTAATATAAATATTTCGGAACCAAATCATTTTAAGTGAAATATAAAAGCTTAAAAACACTGTCATAGTATTAAACAAAATAAAACTGTATTTTCATAATCTTGATATCACACAAATATAAACTGGATATTTTTAAAGCTCAGCTTCTCAGTTCACGATCTGGATCTTTTTTTTTTTAAATTTGACAAATGCTTTGAAATATCTCATATAAAAGTATATTTTCATAAAGTGATGAGTCTATCAATGAAACATATTGTAATATACATCGCAATTACAACATCATGTTAAATATCCATGTCTGTGAAATATCTATATCACTGGGACAAATGTCACGGATTCACGAAACATCCTATGATAGTCCTTATCTTTGGTGCAATCTCACAAATCCTTTATTTTTATACACCTGAGTCTCAACGACAACAGCCAGCCAACCAAACTAACGTGTACCAATATAGACCTTATAATTAAAATTTAAAAAAAAAATACAATCGAGCAAAAATTCTTTACTTTAGTGAACAGTTAAATTATGCTTCTTTTGCGGAAAAGGCCCAAGGATAAGCTTGTGGGAAGAGCACGATTCTATCCTACGTCAGAAGATACACTGAATTAGATATAGGTCATTGATGTTCAGTACATTTTCATTTCTCCTATTTTCTTTTCATTTCTCTTTTCACCCTATTCTATCTCTAAATGTGTCCTTCTACCAGTGGCGTGCCTGGACCCAATTTTTGTATACGCACTATGGTTAAGGTGGGTCTGGGGGCATGCTTCCCCGGGGGAAAAATGCTCCTTGGACGCCGTAGGAGCATTTTAGGGGGCAATAAGTATACAAAAAACTGTAAAATCATAATGAAATATGATAAAAACCCCATGACCTATTGTTTTTAAGCTTTTATCACATAGATAAGTACCTAAAAAGTATTCATTGAAAAAGTAAGAAAAAATCTAAATGTTTTTACATAGAAAGAAAGAATAAAGTTTTAAAAAATTCTGTTTGTTTGTACTATTTTTTCCCCCAAAATAACGGTGCGTTTTAGCCATTTTAAGTGTATTTAATAATAGATGTATCAATAGTTAACCCCAGATTCATTTTGATTCATTGCATTTGATGTTTCACCAATAAAATGACATAACATTTACTAAATTAATAATTGTGATTAATTCGAAGAAAAAATATACTTAGTTATTTCATCATAAACTTCTGCTATATAGGGTATACTGAAAAAAAAAGGATATTTTTTCTAATGCTGTTGACCCCCTGTTTTTATTTCATATTGTAGATCAGATAATATGCTATTAATAAACAAAGAGTCATGAAATTCTAAATGTTTGAAAAAAAAGAAAGAAAGAAAAAAAAAAAAAGAAAAAAGAAAGAAAGATGAAACTGTTGCGATCGTCTTTAAGCGTAGTTGAACTGACTTATCCAAAAATTTGGAGTACCCGAAATATGTTTACATGTCCGAAATATTGCGATAATAAACTATAGCATACGCCCCAGAAATTGAAATTGAGCCTTTCGTTATTCATTTTAAATAAATATAGACATTTTAGCTATGGAGGGTCCTATTCAAAACGATACAAATAGAAGCTTATTATTCAATTGCAGAAATGATTATGATATTATCATAAAATAACACATCAAGTTTTAAAGTCAATAAAATTAATAGTCTGGTATTATAATTTAGCACTAAATTAGTATACATTTTTATATATATTTTGTTTTTCACCTCAGAGCTACGAACCCACGCGGAGTGATACTGAGAGGAGTTGTAGACAGAGTCGTTACCACTGGGCCACTTTGGAGCCTTAGAACCGATTTAGAACACCTATAACACTGTTCTTTGTCTGTTTAATAAAACGACCCCCTTTCTTTAGGAAAAATATAAATACTAAAATAAGCCCTATTTGAAAAACACTGAGTCTGAGGTAGCTTTTTAAATTTTGTTGAGCTTCTGGAAGGTAAAATAACTTTATATATAACATATTTCAGTGAAATAATTAATGTTAAAAGAAATACAGTCATTTTCTTTAAAAGACTAATAAATCTAAATATAGAACCAATTTAAAACCCGTTCGAAAGATATTACAAGTAGGGCATATAAAGTGTGGATTATTTGAGACGGCAGTCAGACCCAAGTTAGTTTCTGCACAAGGCAGGCTTACCCTAATGTTCGCCGAGTGCGAACTCAATCGGCCTTTACCGTTTTACGGTTTAGGTCTCAATTAAAGCGTGATCCTGGTCGTGGGCTCTCATGCACAGGGTTTACCTTTCTTCTTTCTTTCACATTTTACTATTCTATCTTAAATTTCCTTGTTATATGGTGTCCTATATATAAAAATTTAAACTCCACTTTTTATCCTCTTTCCCATATCCGGCTATGTCTCTTTCTTCACCTGAAAGCCTCATTCACTGTATCCATCTCTTACACTACTCCCACCTTTCAAAGTCCCTTTCTCTATATAGCTCTTGCATTTCTTTTCCAGTTAAACCTCTTCCTTCATTTTCCTTCACCTCTCTAGCTTTATTCGTGTGTTGGAAGAAGTGTATTAAAGAAAGCACGTGAAATGGGAGGAGAAAGTGGGCAGAAATGTCGCTAGTTAGAGACTTTGAAAGCGGGGAAGGGAATAGCGCATGAGATTGAGTGACAGAGATATTAAAGAAAGAGGGAAAAATAAACAAATGAAGAGCAGAAATATTTGGAGGCAGAAATGTTTATAAAAGAGACACTATATAATAAGAAAAAAAAATACAGGAAACGTAAAAAAAAAAGAAAAAAAAAAAGAAATGTGAAACCTAAATGCATGAAAGCCCACGAACAGGATCATGCTTTAATTTGAGACACACACAACTCTAGTGCCTTCAGTGCTATGATTTGTTGGAGCCATTTGACAAATTGGAGCCATTTTTCCTTTTTATGTGCCATTTTATTAGCTAATAATATATCAAAAACGCGAATATTTTAGCACAAGTTAAGGACTCATGTATGCATGCATAACATTAATAAAGATGTTTTTTAAGTGCTTATATAATTAATTACAACAATTTCAAAGTAAGTTGATATCTCCTGAACTTTTGTATTTAAAAAATACATTTTTCAAATTGATCCCATATGCCATTAGTTTTGAAGTTATCATTTTTTTTTATATTAATCAAGTTCTTAAATTGTTTTTCTAGTTAATAATATAAAAGTTATATCTTTAACAATGGTCATGCTTACATACGTGTTGTTGCATGCCTATCTATGTTTCTTCATGAATCATAGCAGAATGAAATAATTAATAATAAAGCCTTCATGCAGATGATATAGAAAATTGCTCTAGTTTTTGCATCCGATCTCAGCCATGTGTAACCATTTGTCATGCTTCCTTAAAATGGAGTTAACAAGAGAGGTTGGCAGATTGAATCTATTTTTAATTTCTATTAGAACACATGAATGAGACGGGAAAAGATGAGTTGATCAAGAAAGTATCGTACCGTAAGATATATACCTTAATGTTGTCGGTAATTTAGCCTGTTTATACTCTTTATTTTATCTATGTAGATATGATTCTGTAACATCGTTCTAGGCCAATCCGCTCAAAATAGATTTCTCTGTATCTGATTATAAAGGCAAATATATGCTTTACCCTGGTAAGGCGACGATGTTTATAGCGTTTTTTTAGCGTTTTTAAATTTTCGTTTTTCAAAACAACTGTACGCACGTGCGTTAGTGCGTAAGCTCAGACACGCCCCTGTCTGCTTTCTGATAAGTTTTATTTTTAAAGAACTTACATCGAATTTTATCATTATATCATCAGTATACTTGTGCTATACTGATTTTTATCATACTTGTGCTATGCCGATTATGTTTTTCCACACTGCAGATAACTCCTGGAACAAAATCTGTGACCTTCAAATGGGGCAGTTCTACAGGCACTGTCCTGCAGTCATTAAACTCTTATTGGGCAACCAGTTCTCCGGAAACTGAAGTCTTAAAGTAAGACATGTTTAAATACTTTCATGAAAATACGTTCCTCAATAAGATGGGCAAAGCAATCTGATAAACTGTTGTGAATGATTTCATTAAAGTAAGATTGCATTTAGCTATAAAACATTGTCTGTCACATCTAATACAAACAATATGCTTTTTTTTATTTCCAGAGACGCATATATTATAACTTCTAAAACACAGTCGATTTCCCTCACTTTAAATGTTTGCTTCCTTGTCCCCAGCTCCAATGGCACCAAGAGCTGTGTTATTGCTAACCCCAAGTCCCCCAATACCGTCCCTTACAACATGTGGCAGGTGGCCAACTGCTCCCAGGGTTCGTTTGCCTTGTGTCAGAAGGCTGAGGGTAAGTGTAGATGGTAAAATGGAGATTTTATTCATAACTTTATTAGTTATTAGTAAAGTGCCATTCTTCATATCGCAATAGTGTCCTTTTAAGATAAAAAAATCTATTATAACAGATGCAGTGACTTTTATTTTATAAAATCTTTCATTGACAGTAAATTTCGATGATTTTATAATAAAGGAGATTTCATGGGTACAATTTTTCATAGATTCATGTCATAGAAAATGCTATCTAAATGAACGATTGTCCGATGTTGATTTTCGTAGATAAAACCCTCCATGAAATCAATGAGATTTTGTAATTAATGAGTTTACAGTAAATCTCGCTGGGTTGTGTATACGGTCAATATTGTGG
Organism: Solen grandis; assembly: GCA_021229015.1. Taxonomy (NCBI): domain Eukaryota; kingdom Metazoa; phylum Mollusca; class Bivalvia; order Adapedonta; family Solenidae; genus Solen; species Solen grandis. The sequence continues at coordinate 46,626,621 of CM037788.1, read as the reverse complement.
TGGAAACCTTGAACCGAGACACCTCACGTGTTTGGCCGGGCGACCGCCATGTCCTCCTTACGTGTGTGATTGGGAATCGAACCCGGCACACATTGATAGGAATGGTGATGTATAACCACCACTGTAGATTAATGCCTGTCATTGTAAAAGCAGAATCCCAGATCACAAGAAAGATAATCATTCGTGAAAATAACAGAACAAAGTGTCATCAAGTTTCTGAATCAAAAGTAATATAATGCATACGTCATTTTAACGATATATTTAATATTTTGTGATATTTATTTCATATATATAAAGCCTATTAAAGATAAAGTTATAAATCTTGAATGAGTATCAACTTGAATTTGTTACTTAAAATGTGCACTATGTAGAACACTGCAGCGCGTGTTATCAAGTTTTATCAAGATATATACTGATTATAAATTGTTTATCTGAATACCCTTGGCATGCTTTTGAAGAGATAAACTGACAACAATGTCTCGGCGATGTAAATGACCTCCAGCTCATGATACTGTTAAATGGTATCTATCGCTGGTCAGTTAGATCAAGTAAACATAAACATTAGTGTTAGGCCATCGTCGGATACCCACGTCCGATTGATGTCAAGAAGTGAAACGACATAATTCAACCTGGGGTTTCCGACGATGTTGCCAGACACGTAAATGTCATTCTCTAAATATAGCAGGCACATTGATTTTATGCAATATACAGTAAATTAGCGTTAGGTCAAGTGACAATTTTTTCGAATGTACCTGTAATGCATAATAAAAGGATATCATCTCCAGTAAAGACAAGAGATCTATTTCCTTAAAGCAAACATTTAACATACTCACGTTTTTTTTGGTTTTCTGAGACTGACAATAGACCATTTCACCAGAGGATCGGCAATATCCGGTATGATTCATAAATTGACCAATTGGTGACTGAGAAAATTCTCAATTTTATGTTATTTCCAGTTGAAAAATGAGTGATATTTTACACTAGTATAAGTGCTCTTTGATGTACGTATGACGGGGATGAAATAGTCTATTATCTAGGATCTCATATGTTCTCCTCGGTCCCCGAAATTTCTCTTTTTTCCTGTTATTAAAGCACACCAGTGTAATAACGGGGATAGCTGTTTGGTTGAAGGGATAGTACGTCTCTCATTACCCCACACTTTACTTTACTTAAGTCGTCTTATGACAACTACAGGTAGATGTGCATCCGGATGGTCCGAGTCCGACGGATACTGCTTTGCTTTAGGAACAAGGACCAAAATGTCCTGGTCGAACGCTAAAGCTTTTTGCGCAAGTCTTGGAGCAGAACTGTTGCACATCAGAAGGTATATACATTATTAGAAGGGTATGGCTTACCCAGTAATGTGTGAACGTGATATAAAAAAGAAGAAAAAAGACACTAATTTGACACATAAAACAGAACAGCAATAACCTCTGTTCTTAACAACATTAAACAACAACATTTCAGGGTTTAAATTAAAACTGAGACTGGTAATAAATATTTGGTAGGGGTATTTGAAAACAAGTAATGTCTTTCTCATTTTTTTCAAATTTGATACAGAATATTTGTTTAACACATCCAGGCATCTATTTTAATACAATTTACTGATTAAGACCGAAAAAATGTGTAACTTATTTGTAAATACACATACATAGTTTGGGCAAAGCTACATAGTTTTCTTTACTAAAATGATATTTAACTAAACATGTTGAGTTTATATCCAACATATCGCAATATGTACTGAAATAAACATATTTAACATTTATCAGAACTTGAATTTTTGATTATACCTGACTTGAAGAAAGAGTCTGGAAACAGCATGTTCCCAGTATCATTTAAATAGTATGTATCCATATATGTATATATACTATATATTATTGCAGTTCGACTCAACAAGCTTTCGTGAACCGAAACTTGAATGGATTTGCAGCCCAGCGTATCAATGGGGTATGGCTAGGACTGTCAGGTAGGCATGAATGGCGGGGTAAATTGTCACTACACTGTTTGGTTCGATTTAACGTCCCGCCAACAGTATTTCAGACATTTTGGGGGACTTTTGTCTACACTGCCCCACTGCGATATAGCGTAGATCAAACTTAGTCATATATTGTAAATACTTGTTAACTTAAAGTTACTAGACATCAAATACATGTCATATAATCACAAGGGTTTCATAATTGTGAAATGATTACTATATTCGATGTTATCTAGATATTTATTTATTTAAATGAAATAAAAATGAATGGATATAATCTTTATACAAGCTTGAGAAAGTACTTCAAGTGATCAAATTATATTTTTATTACCTCTGAAATTGAAAGTGTCCTATCAAATTGCAACTGGACTATTAAAACTATTTATAGAAAACAATATATTTATACATTTTAAATTGTCTTTGAATTTCAGATGCGGGGCCTAAAGCGAGTTGGGCGTGGGCAAACGGAGACTCATTCAATCCTTCGTCTGGGTTTAACAATCTGGGCTCACAGTCTCCTGTCAACCGTGCAGGCGTGTCAGATTGCTTCGTATTCTACACAGGTTCTTTCTATTAGTTTTCTTGCATATCGGCTGTGTTAGGAGTGCTAAAAACTTATGTTATAGATAGTTCCCAGCATCAAAATTTTCTGAACCCTTTTGGTAGATATTATGCCTATTGAACTTGAAGAAATTCATAGTAAATAGTAAATTCATAGTAAATTACTACACATCGTAAAAGAAGTTCAAATGATTTTATTACAGTGAAGATTTTGTTCAGTAAACTTTCAGAAAACAATTGAAAAAAAAAATGCAAGAAAAAATGCCAACCACGTGTTAACGGTTAGGACAGGTACATGCATACCTCGGGTACTAGCTTACAGTCGGGATCCGGTTGCACTTGGCATGGTTTTTCCTGTCCCCATAATGCTATTTATATTTCATCTAGACATCATAGTCACCTTGTAGGTTACGTTGACAACCAACCGGGAGGTTGTGAGTTCGATTTGCTTTGTGGGTGAGACGGCGTGTAATTCAGTACCTTTTCAGGGGCAATCTTGTGTGATTAGTTAAGTTGTAAAATCGATAGTTAAGAAATGAAGTTGAAAGATAACCATTATCATAACTCCATATGAATTAGCTAATTACGAAACTACCATAGAGCAAATACGTTAATGTGTGGTGGCGGGAACGTTCGTGTCATGGTGATGGTAATGAAAACTCCCTCAATACACGCACATCGGCGGGTACAACAAAAAGCAGGTAGAAAATAGACGAAAATAAATTTACTCTGTATCATAAATATTGCAAACTGTTTACCATTATGCTTGATCAGGTTTTATTTTCTATATTTCTAGATTTTGATTTATCTGTGAGTATCAATTTATTATCCGTACATATTAAGTTTTTATATACAACTATTCGGTAGACAACCAGAACGGCACGTGGACAGTGGCGGGGGACTGTAATACCAACAACACAGTCATGTGTTCCATCCGGCAGGGCGTGACACCGAAGATCCCCACCACTCCTAAACCAAGTACGTCCAGTTATATAAATCACAATCAAATTAAGTTCTCGAAAACACCTTAGTACGCTTCTAAGCTCAAACTCAAAATAATTCCCAATTCATTATTCATATTGTATCTAAAGACCATATTTTAAGTTTGAGCGTGAAAATATTACTGAAGTACAATAATTATGTTGGAGAACACTGGGTTAAATCAGCTAACCTGCTTCAAAAATGTTAATTCTCATAAAGATGAATATCTCGGGGTGGGTGAATTAAAACGTGTTAGTGTGAAAGGGCAAGGAAGAAGGAGAGAATAGTTTTTTATCGGTACTCTGAGCATCAATGGCAACTTGACCCCAAAACTGACCTCTAGTGGTATAAGCAATTATAACTGCTCATTTAAATTAGAAGCCATCTGAAATTTGTGGCTAATCAGAAACTTAAAAAATTCAAATTTTATCAGCATTTTATTCCAACAGAACACTCTTATATTTTCTATTTTACCATGTACAAAATAAATCGATCTTTTTGACAAAATCAAGTGTTTGTCAATAATTCAGGATGACTTGTAAGTAGAATCGAAGCTATAAAGATATTTCTTCAGACAATAGAAGACCACGCTCGCTTCTGTCTTCTATTTTCTGCAGAAATGGTCCTATTATATATTAAGTCTTCAATCTTCTAGAACAGTCATTAACCCTTTACGTCATATGGACTCATTTTGACACATAGGCAAACAGAGCAGGCCCATCCGATAGGAGCTGTCTGATCAGGATCTTCTCTGTTTGCTCATACAATATTGTAACTCACTTTCTACACAGTCTGATCAGGATCTTCTCTGTTTGCTCATACAATATTGTAGCTCACTTTCTACACAGTCTGATCAGGATCTTCTCTGTTTGCTCATACAATATTGTAGCTCACTTTCTACACAGTCTGGTCAGGATCTTCTCTGTTTGCTCATACAATATTGTAGCTCACTTTCTACACAGTCTGATCAGGATCTTCTCTGTTTGCTCATACAATATTGTAACTCACTTTCTACACAGTCTGATCAGGATCTTCTCTGTTTGCTCATACAATATTGTAGCTCACTTTCTACACAGTCTGATCAGGATCTTCTCTGTTTTCTCATACAATATTGTAACTCACTTTCTACACAGTCTGATCAGGATCTTCTCTGTTTTCTCATACAATATTGTAGCTCACTTTCTACACAGTCTGATCAGGATCTTCTCTGTTTGCTCATACAATATTGTAGCTCACTTTCTACACAGTCTGATCAGGATCTTCTCTGTTTGCTCATACAATATTGTAGCTCACTTTCTACACAGTCTGATCAGGATCTTCTCTGTTTTCTCACACAATATTGTAGCTCACTTTCTACAAGGTCTGATCAGGATATTCTCTGTTTGCTCATACAATATTGTAGCTCACTTTTACACAGTCATCTGAGGCAAAGAAAAATCCATTATTTCATAAGCCCTTTTAATCAGTCAATCAATATTCATCAAGTCATAAATTTGTACATGAATATTCATGAGGTAAAGGGTTAAATAATTATACCCGGCTTCACAGATGGGGGTGGGGCTATATAGGAACCCCGCCTGTCACGTCATGTCTATATACTCACATTACACGAAGACAAGATGGGATGTGGGGGTATTAATCACCTTTAGTGATAGGTCTGATGAACAACTAAACACTCTTTTAAGAAAGTGCAGTTCGGTCTATTTAGAATTTAAGACGACAACAATTTCATATACAATCAGATGTAAAATTTACACCGAGTGTTAGGGTGAAATGAAATGAAAATAACCTTTAAAGCGGTCTAGAAGATGTGAATTATCACCACAAGGATTGGCTGATAGAGCACGAGATATCGCGTTATCTCTGATAGTATCTCTATTCCATGTGCAGTCATGTTACATTATCAAGTACTGAATCCCCCTTACACGTGATATCTAGAGCTATCTTCAGCTAGCTCCATTCCCAGTTTGTTTACTTCGTATGTTTGTTTATTTGATTTTGTTTTGTTATTTTTTTTTAGGTGAAGCATGTTTGTCATACTCAGAAACGTTTATTATGAATTGAGATCATGTGCAGACATGTTACCTTATACTCTCAAGAGAGATAGATAGATTATTTTTACTGACTGAACAGAAAATACTTAATTTCAAAATGTTGTCATTTAAATGATCTTACATCATTTTACACTACACACTGATAATACATACATATATGTACACACATACATACTTAAATTGATATATAATTTTTATTTCAGCCGGACCCACTGCCCAGACACTATCCCCTGGTAAGTCCTTAAGCTTAAAGCGATTTATGGCTACCCTCACCCAAACTGAAAATTGATTTAAACTGTCAGCATGTACACTCTTGCGAATGAAGCAAAACAATCAGATAAATATTAAAAACTAAAAAGAGGTGCTGAATAGGTACATAATAGCCAATAATAAGTATAAATAAATAAGACAATTAGAATGAACGTCTTCGGAAAACGCTTTGCTTTAAGTAACAATATTGTTATTCTGCTAATGTCATTTTCTGTTTTGTTTTAATACGTATGGTGGTACAATATGGGGACATTGTAAAACAAACCAATATGTTTAACATTTTTAAAGATGAACAATATACCATTTATATATTTTTTGTAACAGACTTTTGGCGTATTCTTCAGTTTGCTGTTAACTTTGCTAGGAAGTGAAATGTACGGTAGAAAGGGACATGGTAGACATTTATTTGGTAGCTGCTGCGTACTAACGCAATTGTTATCGCGTGCACATCTGATAATTTTTTTTTATCTCATTTCTCTTTTTGCCACTGTAGAAATGCATAGCTTTCAAATAAAGGGGAGGTAACTACTACGTGAGGTGGTAAATTGGTCAGAAATGTTCTTATATTTCAGTGACGTGGAGCAGTGACTGTGGGCCAATGTGGGTGAAGGACAGTGCCACCGGCTACTGCTATCTTCTGTCGGATAGTTCGGTCACGTGGTTCCAGGCACAGAGCACGTGTCAGAACCAGGGCGGACAGCTAACCAGTATAAACAACTATCACGAGCAGCGCTTCCTGGCTGGTACTTCATTGTCGCTGGTTCCAATATAATACAATTTTTGGTCATGTATTCATATGGATCTGTGATTCCATTCTTTCTTGTAACATTTTGGACATGTTGTATTAGGCCGACAATCGATATTATCTGTTTGTTGGGTTTCCAAAAGTTAACATGATTGTGTGTTTGCTTAAATGGGATTATCTTTATATATGTACTTTTATTTCCTCAAAAATGGAGATTTCATACATGGCGTAGATGAACAAAAGATCCAAATATATAAATTAACAAACAATGAATGAAACTCATGCATGCAACTTAAACATGAGAAGAACATTGTAGAATCCATATGCAATAGCGAATATAACATGAAAGGTGGTATTATCCTTGATGGAAATTAAAGAAAAAAACTTTATTAAATATTTATTTCTACGTAAAATCATGTATTAAAATATTTGTCATTCTGTTCACAGACAGACTGTTTGGGTACAGGTCTCCGGCTCTCTGGATAGGGATGAATGAATTGAACATCCACCAAGGTTACCACTGGGTGGACGGGACGGGCGTGGGCTATCTGAACTGGGCACCAGGTAAAACCAACATTTTCATGTTTTGTACATAAAATGACCACAATTTAATTGTATCCCGGCCAGGTCACTTTGATATCAGGTTGCTGGTTCCCTGGTGCCTCTGTGATCTCGAAGCTTTCCTTCACCTGTTATAAGCCGGACGTCAGCAACAGTAAACTCTGTTGTTGTTGTATTGGAGTTTACCGTCGCTGCGATAGTATTTCAATCATATAGCGACGTCCAGCTATTTACAGGTGGAGGAAGACCCCGAGTACGCAGAGGTACCTGGGTAGAACCACCGACCTACCGCAAACCAGCTGAAAGGCTTCCTCACATGAATCCTTCTACCGGGATTCGAACCCACAGCGGTGAGGGGTGAGAGATTTGTAGTCCATGACTGTAACCGCTCCGCCACGGCGGCCCCTTAACTCTGTATTCTTGTGTCTGATTATGAAATGCACTATCTGCGGATCTACTTCCATTTCTTTATAATGATGATATTAATTCAACGAAAGTAAGATGACGATCTAATTTTATAGCTGAATTCATTATCCCTTTATTTGTTAGTTCAAACGATCAGTTATTCAGGATGGATAGCACAAAGTTTATATATAAGTAGTAAAATAAAACTTTTTTTTGTTTTATCTTAATTTAAATCAAACCTTTGTTTAGGCTGAATTCTATCATTGTGCCCTCAGTTTTCATCACCTTATAAACTTTGAGGTCAGTTCATATGGGTTTTGCTTTTAAAGCCATATGTCCAGACCGCACATAATCCATATTTTTAAAAGAATAAAAAAGATTGACCCAAGCCATTTCAACTATATTAACAGTAGATAAGAGAGAGAGAGAGAGAGAGAGAGAGAGAGAGAGAGAGAGATTAAATTTTGAGTTAAAATGACACCTTATAAAAGCTTCGTCATATCTTCCTATACAATGGCGTAGTCAGAGTGCGGAGCATACCATACCACCGATAACACTTGGCCATTGTATTAATCCAGATGACCATTTGTTTTTATCAGTGACTTTCTATGCACAATGTATCCTTTTTCATCTTGCACTGTCTTTTTTAATTGCCCCACATCCATCTAATGGACGTTTGTCTTGATACCTACAGGAGAGCCAAACAACAAGAATAGTAACGAAAGATGTGGCGAGTTTACAACCGGAGGGACAAATCTGGGCAAGTGGAATGATATCAACTGCTACGCTCAGAGGGGTTACATTTGTAAAAAGAAATCCTTAGGTATTACTTTTATATCATGTAATATTGGCGAGTTATTATTGATTAAAACTTAGTTTTGCATGATTTATTTTTCGAAACTTTACCAGTTTAAACCGTTAACGTAAAACATTAAACCAATCATCAGATTCAGTAAGCTGCTTTCACATAAAACATACATGTAGACATGCAGTCACGTTTGATAGAGTTGAAGTCTAGGAATATTATTTATTGCATCTAAATATAAAACCAGTATTCCCTTGCTTGACGCTTAGTATATAAAAGTAATTCCAGGACTGGTTGGCCTGGTGTCAGGATAATGTGACTGAGTGTGGTATCATGCCACATATCTCTGGCGTGATATTGCAGTGTGGCAGCACTATATCTGTCTCAAGTAGACACAGTCTCCAAATAGCTGAAATACTGTCAGTAGGGCGTTAACCCCCCCCCCCCCCTCAACAAAAAATCTCAAAAAACAGTTCCCTTTTTTAACTTATTCGTATTTTACCTTCAATTTAGTGTCAATATCATTAGCGAGACGTATAAAGAGGAAAAATATATGATAGTTTCAGGGATCCATTTATCAAAGTCAAGAAGTTTATGCTTTTGAGTTAATCTTAGCCTAGCTCCCAGGGCTTTAAAAAGTGATATATTACCCTACGTATGCATACGTGAACGTTGTTAAATAGGCTTTAGTAAGATATGGCGTTTATGAATTCAATCATGAAGACTTGCAAGTCTTTTTATATTGATTTGTTTATTTCTTTTTAACAAAAGGCTGCACGTTCTCAGACTTGGGAAACAAGGTTTTTCAAATTATATATCAATCCACCAAGACGTTTTTTAGTTTTACCTGGAAAGGTCTTAAAAGACAGTTTAGGTCTAAAAGTGCTGCAATAATGTACGCTATACCACTGGAACTTCTAGTTTAGTTGAAACTACATGTGTCGTCCATTGCAGGTTTCCCCACGACTCCTAGCCCACACCATGGGATCCCTCCAGGTAAGATGCACTTCTGCAGTTTTTTTTTGTTTTGTTAATACATGTATAATTATTTCCTTTTTTAATTTCTCTTGCACATGTATGCGTATGTATATCTTCTCAGGTGTAAAAGAAAGCCAATATTCAGGTTTCTTTAATTTAAATGTATTCTCCGAATTACTGTTACATTCGTTTTGACATAAACATATAAGTATTGTCTGATCAATATTAAGTATTTTTTCCTACAATTTCGAAAGCATTGTTATTTCAGGGGAATATTTCATATCATACTCAGTATATTTCTGACAGACGTGACGAAATAGGAGTCCACAATTTCTTTTGCATCTGAGTCTAAATTATCTTACTTGAGTATTAATGAGGCACTAGAAATATGTACACCATAGCCAAAACGAAACGAATGTAACTTGTGTCAAAAAACGATGAACATAATGAATTTAGTATCAAATTAATTATAATGCATGCAAGATACTAGATACATATTTCCTGTCATGCTGTAAATATTAATTGTTATAATTATATGATAGCAACACTGGAGTAATACATAGATTATGTTTGACCTGGTTTACACAAAAGAGTACATGTTTTTGTTTGTGGTTCCCATGACAGAGAAAGGCAGGGCTGATTTTTCTTCTGTAAACTAGAAATACGCATTTGAATTTGTCCATTTCATCTAATTGAAGATTGCTAAGATCAGCAACTACTGCATACATGCAATTTAATGAAACGAAATTAGAAGCGGAATTCGTTCAGCTGTACTATCAGTCTATTACTAGTATCAAATACGGAAAAAGAATCAAGGTGTAATTGGTACACAAGCGCTCCCATCTACACTTTTCTGAACAAGATGTTGTTTCTGTTTGAATATTCATATCAAACAACAACTACCAAACAGAATTCACATTTACTTTCCAATATACTCTTCGCTGATTTTTTGGCTTGGTCCAGTACTTTGCGCAAGGGAAGAGTACCATGTTAAGAAGCAATTATTGATCAATACTTGCGTTCTCATTTCATAATTTTATTAAAGTGAAAAAAATGTCGGCTTTCATCGGTATAGGCAATCTCCAACTTAGGAGATCTCGCACAGATCTCTGCCACATTGACTTTACAAATAGCAGAGTTTCAGCCAAATCACAGGTAACAAACAGCGTGACTTTTGGTACACACCATTGTCACGTGATAACTGAGTGTGACAGTAATTGATGCGGAGCCAAACCTCTATTCCGTAGTATACATGCATTTGTCAGAAATGTATGCACGTTGAAGCTTTTCTAACTACAATGTACTGTCTTTATATAGTTGGAAAGATGTATGGATGCCCTACTGAAGAGTGGCAGATGTATCAAGGCAACTGCTACATGTTTCTTCAAATCAGAAAGAACTGGAACGATGCCAGGCAGTTTTGTAAAGACCATTCATACGAGCTGGCCAGTATAAATAATGAAAACGAACAAAACTTTGTTTACAGCCAGTTAAAAGGTATTGTATCCGTGTGCTTGTTTCTAAGTTCATAGTAATTCGATCATTTTGAGTTTGTGTCTTCATGCGAGATATAAGTGTACACGTATTGATGATTTCCTGCGTTATCTAGCTGTAGACCACGCCCTGTCATATTATCTCTACTGCCGACCAACTTGTCCTGAAAGTACACTGATATATTGATCGCTAAGTATAGAAGACACACCGGTTTCTTAAACTATTTTTTTTTGGTCATAGATCGAACCCACGACCTCCTGATAATGGGGTAGATATTCTTGCTTCTCGGCCATCGTGACAGGACGTGCTTTTTAATTTTACATGTTTCGGATTTCAAAGGAGAAACTGAAAAAAAAAATGTTCGCAGTTTGTGTATCCAAAGGTGTCTTGCAATTGTGATTCAAAAGATGTTTTTATGATTCAAAATAGTCAAACGTCAACCGATTTTGAGTTAAAATTTAATGCATAGAGTGTTATTGTCTGTTTACTTTATTCAATCACTATTCATATATTATTATGATTTCTGTTTATCACTTGATAAAATTAAAATATAAATTGATTTGATAATTCGTGTAATTAAATAACTGAGAGATCGGGAAATACATTATTAAATTTGATTAAATTTGATTATTTAATTATTAAACTTGGTCTCGTGAATTCTTTATTTTACTTTTACTTTTAATTTTTTTGAATGAGGAAATAAGTATACAGACAAATTCCTATTTCAGATTCTTTGGACAGTACATTTTTTATTGCATTTATTATAAAAAAAAATACAACTAAAACACAAAACGTCTCTCCTTCAAGACATATCCTTGGATCTGAAGGAAATATTGCCAATCATGAAAATAATTTCATCTTGAATTCTTTTTTCCCGAAAGTTATGACCGGCCGTCGGGACCAGTACTGGATTGGACTGAACGACAAAGATATTCAGATGAAGTTCCAGTGGACAAACAATGATCCGGTCACATATACAAACTGGGCAGAAAATGAGCCGAACAACTGGTTTAACCGACCGGAAGACTGTGTCGCAGTTTATCAAACGGTATTTATACCAAATCAATCATTGGAAAATATGTTTTTTTCTGGAATATATTTCATAATAATGAAATTCTAATATTCAGTTTTAAATTTCAAAAGGGAGTAAAAGGAGTAAAATGCCGAAACAATGGGCACCATATGGTACCACAGGCCCAAGGTTCCCCCCTCCCGCGACGAGACCTGGAATCGAACCCACATCCGTGAGGGGCTTCATGACGGAGGCTCTCTCTCGACCAGCCCTTTGATGGATATAAAAGCTCTCGTTGTAAGACTTGGCATTTTAATTGTGGTATGAAGTCAATTTGTACTTTGAATGTGCGACTTACATATAAGTAATAAAGGTTTCATTTGATAAAGCTCTGACGAAATCAATTCAGCAAAAAAGACATGCATATTTAGAAATATTCTGTTTACTTTTACATAGATAAAACGCATAATTTATCTCCATATCAACAACATAACTAACTGATTAACCAACTGATAAACTAACTGATTAACTAACTGATAAACTAACTGATTAACTAACTGATAAACTAACTGATTAACTAACTGATAAACTAACTGATTAACTAACTGATTATCTAACTAAATCAATCCATGTTTGTTCAGACTGGTCTATGGAATGACGAGACGTGCGATAATCCTCAGGGAGGATTTATCTGTAAGACCAGTGTAAAACTCGTATCCTCATCTGCACCACAGTACAACCCATTCCAGGGATGTCAGGTAAGGTTCTTTTTTTTTAAATTGGATATTCTAGCAAGATGAAAGTAAGTCTTAACATTTTGAAACGACGTTGATAAATTGGCAACACGAAACACGAATTAAAGACTTGAATTTTTATCTAAGTCAATGAATGAGTCAATAATACTGATGGTAGTGAATGCAATTAATAAACTTAAACTTGGTTTTAAATATATAAATACAGTCGTTGGGATGTGCTAGTAATCAGAGGTACAGCTAGGCCATTTTGTTTTTTTCAGAGGGGTGGATTAGCATTCGGTTACAAGTGTTATTACTTCAAAAGATCCTTAACAACATGGACCGGAGCCAAAACTGCCTGTGGCGCCAACGGAAATCTGGCAATCGTCCAGGACAGGTAGCATTCGAGAAACCCGGGGCCTTCTGTGCAGGTTTCGGACAGCCTACCAGGGTTCTTAAGCGGCAGTCAATTGCATAAATCATGGTTCAAAGTTACCCATTGTTTAAAACTACGATTTGGTTAAATTTATGGTTTAAACCGTGGTTAGCGATTATATTAAACTGGTTAAATTTAACTTATCATATGTCATTGAAAACATACAGTAACAGTTTTTAGAACATAGACAAAGAAGAAAATTCAAACTAGCGGCAAATAACTCTAATATTATAGGCTAGCAAACCTCATCTATGCAACAGATTTTATACTATAGTCGCATACCTGAATATATAGAAATATTCTTCTTTTTTTTTAAGAAAAACACAGTATATTTACTTTCTGAAACATAGTGAAAATTCTGTTGAATAGGATTGTTTTAAACTTTGAATAATGACTGGGAATGAAACAACAAACAATAATGTGAAATAAAATAAGGTATCGATAGGATAGGTAAGAATGGAATCTCACGGAGACTATAGTAATGGAATCTCACGGAGACTATAGTAAACAGTACAAACAAAAGGAGCAGTTAGGGCAATTACACACAGAATAGTTAGAGCAAGTTCATACGAACAGTTTTGGCAAGTTCACGTGGAACAGATTGGGCAAGTTCACGCGGAAAAAAATGAATTTTTTATACTCTATCTTCACTTCATTTGTTTCTTCTCCCCCCTGATCAACTTTGAATGAAAAATGGGTCTTGTATATGCACGTTTTACAAGTTAAAAGTACTAATGATTATGCAGCTCAGTGATATAAGTCCTTTTTTAAAACAAATAAATGAACAATTAAAATAGAATAATATTATTATAAAGTAGCAAATTAAGTTAAATAGCCAATAAAAAAAAAGTAAAATAAAAAAAAAAATGATTTTCACTTCATGGGTTCGAACCCACGCGGAGGGTTGTTCTGAGAGGAGTGGTAATCGGAGTCGCTACCACTGCGCCGTTTTGAAGCCTTATTGTAAATGGAATAAGAACACCTATAACATTATCCTTGGGCTGTTTTTTTTTTTTAAACGATTCCATTTCGTTGGAAAAAAAACAAAATAAGCTCTATTTTGTTATTACTGAGTGAGCTAGTTGTATTTTGTTGAGCTTCTTGAAGGTAAAATAACTCTTTATATAACATAATTAAACGAAATAATAAATGCTCAAAAAATATATTTATTTCCATGAAAAACAAAATCATTTGAATGTAGGACCAATTCAATACCCGTTCGAAAGACGTTACAAGTGAGGTATATAAAGTGTGGATTATGCGAGACAGACGTCAGGCCCCAAGTAAGTTTCTGCACAATGCAGACTTTCCATAACGTTCGCTTAAGGCGAACTCAATCGGCCTTTACCGTTTTACAGTTTAGGTCTCAATTCAAGCATGATCCTGGTCGTGGGCTCTCATGCAAAGTGTTCATCTTTGTTTCTACTCTTAATTCATTTTAAACTTCTTGCTATATAGTCTCTTTTATAAAAAAAACTGTCTCTCAGAATCTTTATACTCTATCCTTTCCTACCACTGGAAATCTCTCTTTCTTCAAATACTACAACAGTCATCTCTAAAAGTCTCTTCTTCACTAGCAGCATTTTTATCCACGACGTTCTTCTTTTCATCTCTGCTGCAATTTCTCTTTCTTGAAAAAGTGTACATCCATCTCTACACATTCTCCTTCAAAGTCTCAACTTGCATTTTATCATTCCCCACTAATATCCCTCATTTGATTCTGTGTATTATCAGGCTACTTGTGTTTTAAATTCCATTATTTCAAATCATCCTTATGTTCACAAATAATTATAGAATAAAATATAAACATGTTTAACCCTTTCCCTCATATATACTCATTTTGACGCCCTCAATAGGTACCACATAAAGCCTGATCTGCAGAAAACCACAGTTAAACCTTACCAAATTTAATTACAAAATCCTCATTTCCAGACCACTGAGGAGCAGCGAACAGCATAAAACCTGATCAGCCTGCGAGTTACTCGCAGGCTGATCTGGTTTTATGCTGTTCGCATAGGTCTTTTCATGGTGTCCTCTATGAGGGAAAGGGTTAACTAATGAAAACACTTTTGCTTAAGACGGTAAATGTCTATGAAAGAGAAAGTCAGCAATAAACAATAAAGGCTCATTATGCTTCCAAAAGCAATATGTAATATAATGTTCTCCAGGCAGAAAACAAAGTGTGTGCTACAGATTTGTTACGAGATGCAATCTGTACATACTCGTTGACGAAAACGTTACTAAAATGGATAAATAAGAAAGAACCTTTTACTAAAGTTCATTCAAATGTTTACAAAAATAAACTAAATATGCATATTCCGCATGTCCTTGTCAGTTTTCCATAGATACTCCGTATGTTTCCGTTAACGAATCACAAGTGCATTGGTGACGTAGCAGATTATAAACAAATAATGGAATTGTCTTTATGATTATTAAATGCCAAGGAATCCTAATTAAAGGTAATCGTTCCTGGTGGCTCGATACTTAAAACATTTTGGTGATTCACGGTGCTGTTAGGGTTGTACGCCAGATTCCGCATCAACAATCCGGGATACATCAGTTTATTTCATGCAAGCCAATGAAGTAAGAGTACTTAGTTCTATCAGTTGAATATATTTTATATCGTCACCGCACGTGCAGTGGGTGATATATTTCATATCACCACTGTCACCGGTCTGACGTGGTGAAAGAAAAATTAACTATATTTCCCCCAATTTAAAGAGAAACCACAATATCCGTATTTGTATTTTTTTATTTTTTTTTTTTGGGGGGGGGGGTGAAATAAGATTGTTGACATTGGCATCGATTATTTTGTAGAAATGGCTAAAATTGTTATCGTACTCCATTATCAGTAAGCAGCAAAAATTGCAGAAAAGAAAACTTCAAACTGGTAAAGCTTTTTTGTTTGTAACCGTTACATAGCCCTGTGGACGAAATCTAAAAGGCTGTCTTTAATTGTGCTATTTTGTGCAAAACTATTCATTCCACCACCGTTGTTGTTGTTTCCATGATTAATATAAGATGTTCTTTTTTTCGTAGATATAGAATGTATCTTACTTCAAAGTGATATAATTTCAAATTAATATTTTTTCGGTGAGATATACTCCATATCTACTCAAAACAAACAATTTCTATACATTGTATATCAAACTGGCACAGTAAAGACTGGGTCTTTAAGGTTGTACCCGGTTCATCCCGGTAAATCCTAGCTCACTATTACGGGAAACAAAAGAGTGCTCATAAAGGGGTGCGACATTTAGCGTTGATAAAACGACATATATCGACAATACAACGTTTGTGACATTTGGCGTCACAGATGTGACATATAACGTCAGGAGGTTTTGCGACATTACGCGTTAGTTGCGACATTTAGCGTCAGCCCTGCAACATATAACGTCAGGTGCGACATTTAGCGTTGGTACGACATTTAAGGTTGCTACAACGGGAACCCCCGTTTTCTTTATACCATAATTTTTTTTCTAGTGTGATTCTCTATGATTATGCAAAGTTTAGGAAAATTCTCTCCGCTAGTTTAAATTTTTTCTTCTTTATCTACACAGAAAAAAAACTGTTACTGTAACATACATTTTTAAATCAACCAACTTCTCGAACTCTGGTTAAGATGTTTACCAGGGTTACCTAACCCAATGGCTGAGCAGTTAACCAGGGTGGTTACGTTACTATTGGTAAATGATACATGGGTTAGAGTCTATGAAAATATCTCTACAGAGAATAGAGAACGGAAACGAGCGAACATACTCGTAGAATATTGTACAGCATTAACGTAATAATAACTACACACCAAAAGTAATATTAAGTGTTAAGACAGACAAAAAACAACAACAAGCAGACATATCTATTCGTATGTTTTTCGAGCATGTTCTAATTTGTAAACAAAAGAAACTATCAGTATTTCAAATACCTCATTTAGTGATGATAGTATTTCAAGGAATGGACCATGTTGCCAGTGTTGAAAACACTTTAAACTATACAATAGTTTATAGGACGACAGACACACTTCAATCACTCCATCGTAGGATCCCTAATAAGCCAACGTTGGCCCAAAATGCTTTGCTTCTTAATCGATCATGTGTTATTTTTTCATTTATGAATGATTAATTATGCATTTTATTGGATCCGTGGCGATGACAGCACGGATTATTTGACCAATGAAATGGCGCAGGATTTTGAAAGTTAGATTCGTTGTACCACGTAAAGGTGGCGTTACGCAGGCACAATGAGAAGTTTCCCATCATATATACGGTGGTGATAATGATATATTTACCATGGGTTCCAACGAGGCAGTTGAATATGCCTTGATGTGTTAATTCTTTGAAATATTGGATTGTTTTATTATTATCCTATAACATAAGGTTTAGAAAGAAATACATTTTAGTAAGTTGGCGTGATTGTTTCAAGATTGAAATTCGAACACAATTATTCCAATCTTCACAATAAAATGCTGTTCATAATTCATATAATTTATATGGATGATAACAAACAAAAACATTTCTGATTAACTAGTTATCAACATGCGTTCCTTGCATCCAAAATTGCTGGTAAATCTGGAAGCTACTGGATTGGGGTTCGCACTACGTCCACCGGAAGTTTCGTACTAGACAACGGGAGCAACTTGACGTTCACAGCCTGGTCCCGCAACCACACAGGTCTTTCATCATTAATTACTTCATTTATTTATTTAGCACGAATGAGAAATTTAAAACCCCCCATTAAACTAAAGCTCTCTGATAGTTCTGGATAGAGGTTGTTTTTGGCTATAAAGATGTTTTGATTGTTTAAATTTAAGTAATATCAGACATTTTTCATAACCACGAAGACCTAACGTACATAACTTATAACGTAAAATTATGTTAAAAATGTACATGTACATTTAGGGGATTTTTTATATGCTTCCCTTCGTTAAATCGGGGGCGTCCTTTTACGGCCTGCAGTATTTTGGCTCAGTGTATATAAATCTATGTTGTAAGAGACCTATGTTATATCTGTCTGCTCTTTATCCCTACAACCATGGATCGAACAAGGCGCTAGGTGATATTTGAATATTTAGGGGCGAATGTCATCAGTTTTGTTTCTCTTATAAAAATGTTCAACTGTTTTTCTTCTTTTATTTTACTTTACAGGTATTGTTTGTTATTGTTATTATTTATGTCAAACAGTCATGTACTTGAACATATTATAAAAGAAAAATGGTGGAATATCTTTCTTCCCATTTTAGAATTTTAGGTAATCTACACATCATTAAATTATAATCATAATTCTTCATATGCTTAAAAAGACTTCAGTGCAGCTGCAAACATCTGTTGACTTATAGGCTCTTTTGTTCTAAGCCTATAAAGGCTTGCATTTACTACAAAATTCCCATGCTCACCTGATGGACCATGATCACGGAGCCTGGTCGAATTTTAATGAAAATTGTAAACTTTCGAGAATTTATTTAACGTCGATTGGGAAACACATTCTTACAACTTTTACTTATCCCCCTCGAAGGTTCCTGGGTTGGACCAGTACATTGCGCCTTCAAATTTTCATGAAACTTATCCTAAATAACAAAATAGCAGTAAGTAAATACGTGGAGCAAATATTTTAATGTCACGGTCACATTGACAGGGGGTAATATGACATTAGCGATAATTTTGTCAACTCTTACTGACACATTTTTTTGAGTGTAAAAATGAATGTTTCACAATCCGGACAAATAGTGCGGAGATATTTATGAGACACATGGACATTTTCTATCGTTTGCCAGGAAACGAAAAGAGCACATGTGTTGCCATGGGAACAACATTGCCTCATGTCGGACTATGGGTCAATACGCAATGTGGCATGCCACTGTATTACATCTGTGAGAGTCCCCGTAGTGGCTTCAGTACCGTACCTACACCCACCACTTCCCCGCCGCCCCAGTGCCCCGCGGGGTGGAAAGAACGCAACTCTTTCTGTTACAAGGTAAACATGGATCTACTATTCCCCCCCCCCCCCGCCTCCTTATAATTATAATATCACTTATTCCTTTGGTGTTATGGTATAGAACATTAGAATACTCTGACATCACAATGGTTGCTAAACATATACATGTATATCTCATTAATTACAAATTCATTCTTGGTCATAACCATAAATAAGTTTACTACAGAAGGTTAAATTTTACCATTATGGAGGATTCTGAAGTTAACAATTTATAAAAAAAGGAAATAAAAAACGATATACATATATATTTGGTTAATAAATAGCCGTGCGTGTTAGAACCTAGGTACAAATAATATCAAAGCGCCGAAGGCACTGATAGACTGTCGGCGGGTTGGTCGTTGTGAGCAGCAAGAGCGCTAGATTGTAATCCAAATAGGTTATATGCTGGATTCTAATCTGTTTATAAAGGGGGGTATGTGGTCAGTATCAGTTTTTCAGTTGACAAATAAGAAACAAGAAAAAATAGTTTTCATTTTTTTTTTATCAAACATTAGAACACAATAATCAAAATTAAAAACGTACATCTAAACTAAATATTGAACAAGAGCTGTCAGAGAACAGAACGCTCGACTATGGAATTGATTTCAATGCCCTATATATAAAATAGTAAAAATGATAAACCTTGATACTTTGACCCTTTATATTTATGAAGTCTAAAATCTATGATGATGATGATGATGAACAGAAGCAACGACTAACTAACGTAATCTAGAATATTGACTTGAGCACACCCTTTCCAGTTTGTTTGTTTGTTCCTTCCCGGTTGATAAGGTGTGAAGAAGGCCGTTAAAGGCACGTGTTAGTTCCACACACACACACACACACACACACACACACACACACAATTAACAGTTCTAAATTTTATTGATTATAAATATATCAATCATTTTTTTTCATAATATAAAACTATTACATGCTGATGATGGTGATTTGGACAGAAGCCTAAACTTAATCTTAAATTTCCTTCTTCATACTTCTATTGCGTCAGCATACGCGTGTTTGACTAATTTACTGAAAGTGTGGCATACACGCGCCAGTCAATGTTGTATGGGTATACCGATATCACCTTAAAATGGACCCGCTGTGTATAGTATGGTACATGACAAATTTATTATGAACTGAGAAGTTTTAATTTGGAGTATCTGATACATATAAATAACATGTCTTCATAACTTGTCGTTGGTACGAGTTTAGTTTAAACATATTTTATTTGTAAATAACATGTTACAAAATAAGTGATATTGCAAGTTACAAAGATACACAAAAAGGATTTAAACTGAAAGCTAAAAGCTTATTATAGTTCTATTGTAGTTGGTACGAGTTTGCATATGAATAAATAACTTTCATCTGCGTGGTATTTTTAAGGTGCAATGGAATTTCCATTTTGCGGTTATTTACATTGCGCGGTATATGAATAATCTTGATAATATAGATACACAAATTAATAATATTCATTAAATTTAAAACATTATATTGATTATTATCATAAACTCTAAGTTTATTTGCCTGTCATTGTCTTAAAATTAATGTGTATATATAATACAACAGTTATAGATGGTTTAAAAGTAGTTTTATGGCATCTGATACTGCTATTCTGAATTTTTTTTTCCAAGGCTGGGTAATATTTTCATTGCGTGGCTATTGACTTTATGAGAAGACAGAAATGCAGCGTAATACATGTATATCATTATCGTGCGAAACTCTGCTGAACTACTTTAGGTTAATTACGTACTTATGCGAAGTACTATTTTTCTTAATTGCATGAGTGGATCTACATGTACTCCAGCTGGGTTCAATCTCTGTTTTGTAAACGACGCAGGTATTTTGTTCACACTGAAAGTGGTTGTATTCAGGAATTTGTAAAAGAAGAGTGGACACACAAACTATACACATTAAAAGAGTTTCTAAAGGTCATTTAAACGTCGTTGCAACACATCTGTGTAACACACTCCACTCGCTTTCGTTAGCTCAGCTTGCATTGTATGAATCCGTACAAAGCACGGAGTGCTACAGTTAAAAATGTTATGGAAAATATGCAAATCAGAAAGGCCCGATTTCGAATTTCAGCATAAGACTGGCGGCCGCCAGTCTAAAAACCAACAAAACCAAGTTATTGTACTGTGGTTCAACCAATGATATCCTGCTCATAATCTAAATATTTCTTTTACAGGGATTCAAAGGCAGCCAGGTTAACACGTGGTTTGGTGCGCGAGACACGTGTCGCGGTATGCGTGCTGACCTAGCCAGTATACACAGCGCAGACGAGGCTCAGTTCCTGACGTCATTAGGGTAGTTAATTAGCTGAACGTTAATTATCTATAGATGCTTAAAATGAAACTGTGTGATCCTGAAATGAAAAGAAAGCCGTCCTTTTTTAAGTATGTAACTGACACAATGACATAATGTTATAATCGAGTTAAACTGAAGTCTTTAAAATGTTACTGAATTATTTCTCTAGCTTTACTTTCGACATATAAGGGTATTTCCAGGACTGGTTGGCCCTGTGTCAGGATAATATGACTGGGTGTTACCTTGTCTACGGCAGGTGTGATACCTCAGTGAGACAGCACTAATCTCTAAATGACTGAGACACTGTTGATGGGACATCGAACTTCAAATAAACAAATATAATCAATAATATTTACGACGCCTTATGACAAAAACATTTATTATTAAAATTCTTACATTAGTTTGCTTGACATATGGCATATGTCTTTTAAGAGCGCATTAATACAGCAACTTTTCATCTGGTAATCTGTTTCTTTTTATCAAATGTTCATGTCAAAATATTTAAAAGAAAACGGTTCATTATCAAATTTTATTGATGTATTCAATTTGTTAAGAGCACCCTCCTACTGATAAAACTTGAATGCTATTTTCATATGTACATACTCAAATTCATTAACACATTTGCCATAAATCTATATATTTATATACAGAAAACATGACCAGGAATCAATAATCAACAAAATGACATTGATTTTTGAAAAGTATCAAACGTGTTGCAAATTTCAGAAATAATTTCCATCACGGTTTTTTCCCCCATTACTCTTCTATTGACCTTTGGATTGGGTTCAATGACCTTGATTCTGAGAAAGGTATGGCCATACATGTTCACAAATGCACTTCCATGGACCTTTCTGGAATAGTAGACCACGTCACTGCGAATTAAGAAATCGTACTACTTCGGAAGGTTAAATAAATGAGTTAAAAATGTAATTCTGATATGCTGTAGTTTCTCTCTCTCTCATGGGATAGGATCTGTTTTCATTTATTTCATGGCTTCTTAAATAAGTTATATGTAATTTGACACTTTCAGACACAAAATATATAATTGAATATTATTCAATAAACTTTGAGCTAAGCTTCTATTTACCTGTTTTAACACTATCTTCCGAAGTCAACGCCGGAAAACCCACGGTAGGTAAATACGCTTTGCTTATTAATCGACCGTGGGATATTTGGTTTAGCAAAACTTCGTACTCATGAATGATTCATTAGACATTTCATTGGATCCGTGACAGAGACAGTACGATGATAGCAGGTATCATTTGACCAATGAAACGTCGCGGGATTTACCATGTAGAGGTGACATTATGCTCCTCGCCTAAGAGTAGTGGTGTATCTTGCGGGAACAATGAGTCAGCATTTGCTTTTGTAAATTTCTACGAACAGAATTCAAAATACTTTGCGTGATTTCATTGGTCAGCAAGTAGGTGATTAATATTCATGAAACGAAAAAACGAAGTTTTGCCAGCTGAAAATCCCACGATGTATACAGAAGTGATAGCGGAATATATACCTTGGGTTTTCGACGATATTCCAAAATATACAAAGAAAGGTCCAGGATAAAGCTATTAAGCGGATCATCCCTGGTAAAGAAACAATTTATCCTTGCTAGCTGAATATTTTACTTAGGATACAGAAACACTGTTATCCTGACAAGAAATAATCAAATAATACCTACAGAGCATTTTACTCAGAAATGAGACGTAAACCTACGTAAAACAACGAGCACTTCCTGAATACCTAAACTATATGCTGGTGTAAAATTTCAAGTTCTATAGGAAATAAACATACGTTTGAGATTTTCCCATTCACTGATTGGTCAATTCAAATCAGTGAATTATACCGGATTTTCCATCCGGTAAAAAATCACCTTCATGAGTAAAATAATTTTTTCCATCGAAGTATACATAGTTTAATGCTACACGTTGATAATAATAATAAACGATCGGAGCATTTTGTAGACAATTAAATCTTTGTGTTGTTTTTCTTTGCATTTTATATAAATATATAATTATTGGGATTGAGGATAGGTTCAGCTGTATAATCAGAATTGTCTCCCCTGTTTTGAGATATATCCCCAGTGCTTTCACATATGGTGCAATATTTGGGCTGAAAATAACGATAACCAGGGGTGCAGGAAAATACAGTTGCAACTACCAATTTACAGCTGTAGAGATAAAACTGCAAGTGGAAATACAACTGCAACTTAAATATGATGGATAGATATTTTATTGACTTAAACTTACATTTTTCGTCGTAACATATACATATAAATAAACAAAACAAAAAAATATATATACAGTGTTTACATGCATAAATCTTATTGTTGAATCTTGAATCTGCAGTGTATTAATACAGCCATATTTGAGAAATAATTGCAACTACCTCTCATGGTTAAATCTACCTTCAACCCTAATTTTGTGCCATACTATTTTTCTCCTTGTTTATATTCTTATATGTTTCTCCCGCTTTACCTTCTGTTTGTGTTGCTCACCCAGCAGGTCTTTTCTCGATTTTTGGATAACCGGCAGATCTGCCAACATCTGGATAGGTCTAAATGATATGTCCGCGGAGAAAGGTGAGTTATGTATATAGTGCATCTCACGAGACCTCTTAATTGATAAGTACATATTTATTTACAAATTTGAGGTTATAATATGATATGAATGAAGACAAAACTGAAGTTCCAACCGTTTGAAAAAGAAGTATGTCAAACTGTGATCAAATGTACAGTATCTTACCACAGTCTCTTGAATGATGATTGACATATCTTAATTGGATAAAATACGAACATATAAGATAAACAACCATTATTTCATAATGTTTTATTACTACTTTTGTCTCAGTTTTCTAGGTGACCATTCCTGCTGGAATTCAAACATTAATATCATTTCAGACAGGAAAGTGTTATCAACTGATAATTATGGTTGCGTAAATGACTTCAACAAAAAGAGATGTAAATACAAATCATAAAATCAATTTTGACAAATATTCTTGAAAATACTGGTTGCGGTACAAAATAGTTTAAAAGTTTCTATGGTAACCTCTACAGCGTACACGTGGACGGACGGAAGCCCCGTGGACTATACGGCCTGGAATACAGGAGAGCCGAACGATTCCTCGGGCGAGGACGACTGTACGGAAATGTTCGGATGGAATCATCGTTGGAACGACAATAATTGTTATGTTCAGCACGCCTTCGTCTGTAAAGCTCGCTTAGGTAAAGTCAGTTGAATTACGAAAGCGTTTAATAAGAAAAATAAGCCTCCCTGGGGCCAAAGACATAATGATTTTACACCGAAAAAAAAAAAAAAAAAAAAAAAAAAAAAAAAAAAAAAAAAAAGAAAGAAGACAATGCACATTTTTATTTTTTATAGCATTTAAACTGACTCACACGTTCTTCAAAGCTACATTAGAATAGCAAGTAGTCAATGGTTGCCCTGGATTACTCTAAAGAACGCATGGATTTGTATTTGATACTGATTGCCAGCAGTTGACCTAACAAGGGTTCAAAAACTTTTAAGGCACAGTGTAGTAGCGGACATATTTTACTGTAAATCCTAATACCGGTATATCGGAATATTGCATATGTGACGAACCGAGCCATGTCTTGTCATCGTTTTGATTCACTGAAGATCTTATCTTTGTATTCTTTTGCGATTTAGAACATATTTTATTTATTCGTCAGTGTTGTTGTTGTTGTATTGGGGTTTACCGTCGCTGCGATAGTATTTCAATCATATGGCGACGTCCAACTAATTACAGGTAGCGGAAGACCGCGAGTACACAAAGGTACCAGGGTAGAACTATTCGTCAGTGGCCCATTGGTAATGCAATAATGTAACTTGTACCTTTTCAGCACTGGTTCCAAATAATTGATGCAGCTTACACTAAAGGAAATGAAAATAGAAGAAAAAAAATCATGTCAACTAAATAATTTACATGTATTAAAATGACACATGTTTTAGGTGTTTATTTCAAGGTAACACGTGGTTAGAGTTTTGCATGCGGTAATTAAAGTTATGAATTTACATATGTTCATCTAGTAATACGTTGCTTCTGATACAATAGTTACAGTTGTTAAAAGTTCTGTTTTTTTACTTGTACCCGAATCTTTAAAAAAGGCCCATTGTTTTGCTTCTATCCATATTTCCCCGATCTAATTATGCGCGTCAATCTTGTTTAAGTTCAGTACATTAATAGTAATATATGATTTTACGTTGAAATTGCATACGATCTAAACATTATTGGTTGATATTTAATTCAACATCCAATGATTGCAATATGTATCCGATATACCCATTGTTTGTGGACTGATATGATTTTTTTTGCAAATAATATGATTAATAGATTGTGATCAGAACAAACATGGGTGACAACAGTGATATTTCTGATTATTTTCAGGTACACATCTCCGTACCTTACCACCATCAACGACGCCGGTCGTGCCCTGTAAGTTACTTTATCGATATCTACAAGTACTTAGAACATAATCTACATTTTCAGCCAATGAAATCACTGAACGGGACCCGTTAAGAGCTGCATTTGATCATTAAGAATTTCAACTTAATAATGTCAGGTGACATAATGTTCATCACGAAGACCGTGCCCGACCCAAGTGGGGAATCGAACCCACAACCCTCGACTTCACAGCCAAGTGCAACCAAGGCCGGTTTATTCATGTGAAACCGATGGTCACTATCATTTGTTTGGGCTCTGGGACATGATATGAACTATTCAGACGAACCCCAATAGTAAAAAAAAATTCCCGTGGGACTTTTTCTACTTCTATTTTATTTCTTCACTATTGCAACAATCTTCTCGACAAACGCATGTCGCACGACAAGGGATACCGTATTGAAACTACTTTTATTCTAAAACACATGTGTTTTAGCATATTGCGGCTCCGCCCAGGACGGCTGGGTTTCGTTTAATGGGGACTGCTACTTACCAAGTGCGAATGCCGGCGCTCAGTCCAGACTGAGCTGGTTCGACGCCCGGGACAGGTGCAATCAACTAGGTGGCGAATTGGCCAGTATCCACACAGAGCAAGAGAATGGCTACCTTGTCTCTCTGGTAATGTTTTGTGAATTACCAACAACGTTTAGAGAGTATATGATTATCTTATCATACTTTAGAGAGTGACCCCCACCCCCCAAAAACAACAGCAAAACATCAACAAAACAACAACATTAGTTGACCCTTTACTCCATGAATATTCACATACAAATTTACGACTTCATGAATAATAATTGACTGAAATTTAAATGGCATATGAACAATGGATTTTCCTTTGCCATACAGACTCTGTAAAATATTGTATGAGAAAACAGAGGAGACATGATCTGTGTTAAATGAGTCTAATTGAAGTAAAATGGTTAAGAAACACATGGCATGATATAATTCATAGCAAAGTCAAAATCGATGTATCATTTTAGAGATCTGCATCAAGTGTAAGACGTTTGAGACCCATTGTGTCTTTTTGTAAAATAAAAGGCAAAAGCAAAATACGTTTTTTTGGTGTTGGTTACCTTGTGCAATACATAGTCTGTAAATGAGACCGCTAATGTCAAATATCTTTACCATCTTATTATTACATTTTCGTTCTTAAATTCATGTTCATAAAACCAACCATTTTGAAATCCAGCTATCTTCATGTTATGTATTTACTGCACCATGACATACCTGTTTATTTTCAGACCACTCGTACACAACTTTCGAATACTTGGATTGGATTGCGAGACACAGGCGTGAATCAATTTAGGTTAGCCTCAGTTTTCTCAACATTTACATTGTTATCATCAACATAATGACAAATCGATTCGAGCTTACATCTAGTAGGTACCAAATAAACAGGATAGGGCACAACAGAACTATGAAGATTCCCATTCCGTCAGTTAGATAATGACAAATTCCCTTGATATTACGATCGTGGTTATCTTTGTCGAAAACTCAAATTATGGGATTGAATTTATATCAAGCACAATTTCATTTTGAAGAAAACCTAGGATATCAAATGCTCGATTTTGTTATCAAAGGGGCTAACTACAGATGGGAGACCTCATCCTTGTGAATGATCTAAATCGAATAAATGCTCTGTTTAATTCAATTTGATGAAACCATTCTTTGAATTCCTTCTTGACAACTTGCACCCATAATTGCATTATTAGTTGGCATGTTCTACTTTATCTAGATTTTACTCTGCTTTGTAACAAACTGACATCTGACCACCTTCATGTCTCTCATGTTTCTCACGCAGCTGGTCCGACAACACACCACTGGACTTCATCAAATGGTCAGGCGGGGAACCAAACGATGCTTTTGGCAAAGAAAAGTGTGGACAATTGAAACAAACTACTGGTATATAACATGTTGATAATTTCTAACATTTACATTAAGATGAACTTATTTCAGGTAATCTAATTACCATAGTGCAATTGTTTGATTTGGTAACACAATACAATACCACACAAAACAGCCAATAATATTGACGCAGGTGATGTCCAATCAACTCTAAATAACGTCAGTCCCGATAAAGTAATTATAGTAAATGTAGTAAAAACATTTATGCAAAATTTGCATTCTCTTTGTCAAAAATTAAAGAAACTATGGGTGTTCGGGGTTCTTGTTAGGTAGTTTGATGGCCTACTAGTGGTATAGTCAATTATGTGAAAGCGGACATGCTTCAGGCTACTGGAACGACAACGACTGTAATGAGAGGTTCCATTACGTGTGTAAGAAGAGGCAGGGTGTTACACCGGGTACCATACCTACAACTCCACTGATCCACGGCGGCTGTCCACCGAACATGAAATCTGTCCCCCTTGGTACGTTAATCTCCATCTTAAGTTAAGCAATAGTCACATCTTACGGTCAGCCAGGTCATGTGGACGTAGGTCATCGTAGTGCCAATATGATAAACTAGGTTGAAGAAGGTCCGGATTAGACTGGCCAAAGATGAAAGGTAAAGAATATTTAAGAAGAGTGAAGTACGAGTAAATACGTCTAATGTTAATTATGGTCGCACTAGGTGTAACTACGGGTGCTAGTGGCACTAACTACGTTGAATAACAGGGAACTACGTTCAAAGTACACACAACTAGTCTATGGTAAATTAGTCAAATGTGTTGCGTTGATCTATGGTAAACATGCGAGGTCGCGACTGCGCACTACGGATGCTTCAATTAAGGCTTTGGCACGACAATTGCGCTTTTGCATGATTACCAGACACCATTGCTGCTACAAATCCTTGTTGTTTTTTCTTTACCTATGATCTTCTTTACTCTATTTTGTTCCCAATGAAGAGGAATCGAATTTATTGTCAAAACATCATTAACCATACTTCACTGCAATGCGCGATGAGCCTGCTTCAAACGTTGTTATCTAGTGTTAAACGTATTGCCATATTTCTACGGTTAACTACGATTATCACTACGGTCACTTAGGGCAAATTAATGTCGTCTAGGAAAGTAAGATCACATTTGGTACCCTAGCTTACCGTAGATATGTTTGGAACATGTTGAAATTGTTTAGCTAGCCAAACCATTGAGTTCAAACTATGTATGTAACTATGTGCGTTGAACTTTGGGTGAACTACGTATTACTACGTTTGATACTTTTAACCAAGGTCAACTACGGTCATTCCACACTGCATTCTGCCACGTGCGTGACCGTATGGTGTGACCACGGCTCTAAATACGAGTTTGTCACGTTACGATACGAGTTGGGGTAGTAACAATTCAAGAGTTTCACATTACAAGATGCGTTCACCTTGAGGTGTTGTGAATAATTGATTGTATTCAATACCAGTAATAGTTATCTTTGGCCGTGTAAGTGGACATTTTATATATTAGCCTTATATGATGTGTATATGTAAAACCATATTTTTAACTGTATATCTAATTAAAAGGGGGTGGGGGTGGAATTCAATAGCTATGCATGCAGCAGCACTGCAGCAAATTATATCAGGCAGCCGTCATCGTTTGTGCTAGTAATTATTCAACTGATTAGCATAAACATACATTTAATATATTTCAAGATAACAAATGTTACGCAATAATTGGTGCCCGAGACCAGACAGCAAGGCGCAACTACACATCTGCCCGGGCCGAATGTCGGAAAATCTCCTCCACAGCCGATCTCGCCAGCATCAGCAATCATCAGGAGCTCGGTAATTAACTTAGTAATGCTTGTCCCATCGGTGACAAGGATAAAGAGAGAGAGAGGGCTTCGATTTTGGGTGTTAAGTGATTTGTTGTTTGTTCACAATTTGTTAAATGTTAGCTATATATCACATGATATTCACGATTTTCGCATGTTACGATTGATCATAATGGGTGTTCCAGTAAAGTGCTAGACTACGTATGTGTAATCTGAATGTTGTGGATTCCAATCTCGCTTAGTGTGCATTTCATCGTGATGTTTTTTGTTTTTTTTTTAATGGGGGGGGGGGGGGGGCGCAACTGAGAGAAGCTTTCCAAGAGGTATAAGTGTAAGAAGCTTATAGGCATCAAAGAAAATCTATATAACAATATGAGAGCTTCGTATTCGATATCATCACACACTTTATATTTCACCTGGTAAAGAAGTGTATGATACTGACGTTCTTTTCAGCATTTGTGACGTATACAATTCAGTATGACATGTTTGACCAGTCCGGGGTGTGGCTCGGGCTCAATGACGACAATCGGAACAACGAATTCACCTGGCAGGACACGTCTAGATTGCGGATCACTAACTGGGACAAGAACCAACCACAGCGGTCCGGGGTAAAGATATGTCCGAACTAGTTATTAGTCCCCTACCGGTGTTCACACCGGAGGGGACTATAGGTTTGCCCTCCGTCTGTCCGTCCGTCCGTCTGTCCGTCTGTCAGTCTGTCCGTCCGTCCGTCTGTCCGCACAAATCTGGATCCCGCGATAACTTAATAACTAAGCAAGCTAACTTGATGAAACTTGGTATATGACTAGATGGCAATGTGTAGATTATGCACGTCATTTTATTTTTGTTCTTCAACTAAAATTGTGGTTGCTATGGTAACGGAAATAGTGAAAATATGGCAAAAATGGGATCCCGCGATAACAAAGCAAGCTAACTTGATGAAACTTGCTATATGACTAGATGGCAATGTGTAGATTATGCACATCATTTTATTTTTGTTCTTCGACTAAAATTGTGGTTGCTATGGTAACGGAAATAGTGAAAATATGGCAAAAAATGGGATCCCGCGATAACTAAGCAAGCAAACTTGATGAAACTTGGTATATGACTAGATGGCAATGTGTACTGTAGATTATGCACGTCATTTTATTTTTGTTCCTCGACTAAAATTGTGGTTGCTATGGTAACGGAAATAGTGAAAATATGGCAAAAAATGGGATTGATTACCATATTGAGTCAAGGTGGAGCCGGTAGGGGACTTTATGTGTTGCATACAACACCAGTTACTTGTTAATTATTGTTTGTCTTAGTGATTCCTTTAATTTCATTTTAACCTCCAATTGATTAAAAACCCAAAGTTTTGAACTTCAAGTTCGCGCTGACACAGAGGATAATTATCGGACATGTCAGCATTAAGATGCTATGTTCAACTAGATGACTACTCCACATGTGTGCGCTGCTTTTGTGCAGGAGTTTACCTCGCTGTGACATTAAGTCGATCATACAGCAAGCTCCAGCTAATACAGGTGGAAGAAGACACAGAGTGCCAAGAGGCATGGCGCTTGAAGTCTTCCTCACATGAACCAAACTTAACATGAACTCGAACCTACAGCGGTGAGAGACCCATAGACTGAAAACTTAATATGTAATTAAAGGTACTTTTTAAAGGATAGAATGAAAAGATACACAGTAAAAAGAAAAAAATCTTATAGAATAGTTTAACAAGAAACAATGTTTTATACTGGGTACTTGAATTAAAGCTGGTGTCTGTGTATATCACCCAGGGCCAATGTGTAGAGATGTATACAGACCTGAGACATGCAGCAAAATGGCACAACATCCGCTGTTCCGATACACGTGCTTTCCTTTGTGAGGCAAGAAAGGGTAAATGCTACTTTTTATAGTATCTTGATTTGCGAACACCCGAGTATCGAAAGGAGAAAGTAAAATCTCTGTTTTACCGCGAGAGAATATTATTATTTAAATTTAGTTTCGTGGAAAGTGATAGAAAACGTGCCAGGACTTTAGGTACTTATGCTTGTCAGTTATGTTTTAAACAGTGACAGTATTTCAGTCATTTATAATCTGTGTCTACTTTGGGCTGAGATTGTGCTGCCACACTTGCAGCGCCACGCCATAGACACTTAGCATGATACCACACCCAGTCACATTATCCCGACACCAGGCCAACCAGTCCTGGAACTACCTTTAGCATGGTTAGCGCCAAGCAAATTCTATGAATTTAAATATAAGATTTACGTGAATGATTGAAAGTAAGGCAATGGATGGACCTTGTATGGTTAACCGATTTTTATTAAAACCTGCAAGATCACTGCAAAGACATTATTTGCTTACAGATCCCAATTACGCCATTACTACACCCCAGCCATCGTGCGCGATGCCGGGGTACGCGGCAAACTTCTTGGACTGTTATCGCGTCATTACGACGCCAATGTCATGGGCTGACGCCAAAGCGGCGTGCGAGAAGGACAAGGCGACACTGACGTCAGTCCAGAATATATATGAACAAGCATACCTTGACGTCTTAGTCTATAACCTGAACTCTCCGGTATGGATTGGGCTAGCAGACCAAAAGGTTGGTTTACTAGAAGCTGGATTAATTTCTATCTTTTTTAATCTTAACACGTATTTACTTAGCATTAAAAACTGGAAACGCAATGAGGGGGTTCCCAAATTAATCATATTTTCTAGTATAGACGTTATTCATCAGGACTAAGCAATTAACAAATCGGATTAATATTAATACAACAAACTCCTCTAATCTTGACATGAAATATCTTACATACATATATTCATACGTAAAATAAACATGATTTATAGGTGGTTATATTTGTTATTTTATTTGCGTATTGCTTTAAAAGTATTCAATACATGACCCATCTATAAATGTATAAATGGGTACTAGGACTTAGTAGCAGAGTTAAACTGTCTGTATAGAAGGTAAATACAATTGTATATGTCTCTAGCAAACCGGGACGTACGTATGGGAGGACAATAGTTTAGTGCAGTACACCAGTTGGGACAAAGGTGAACCCACCTACACGACCGGACAGAGGTGTGTTGCAACGAAAAATGGCCTCTGGAACGACACGATTTGTACCAACACATATCCGGCCATATGTAAAATCCCAGGGCGTGAGTATACAATACTGAGGTTATGTTTCAATCCAGTCATAAATGAAGTATTTTAGATATACATGTATTGGTTGTTTTTAGCTCTTGCGCCATGTTTGTTATATATGAAGACTGGTATAAAATATGCATACTCTAAATTACAATTCATGGTTGTTTCAGAACCTGCACCCACACCTTCTGGGTTTCCAAGTGGTTACTGTAAGGACTTGTCCTGGAAGCAGAATGGTGACTACTGCTACCTGTTTGTGACAGACGTACGTATTTTTTGGTGGTTTAGTCTCAGAATTCTGTGTCTTAGAATTTCAGGGGATTTGATAACAACGCTTATTTTGTTTAGTTCCGTAAAGATTTATTTTCAGACCTTTTTGCTGAATATTTCATCCGAAATTATATTAAAATGAAAAAAAAGGACAACAACAAAAAACGTAGGAATATATTTTCTTATAACTTCGAGTACATTGCAAACAAATAAAAAAAATGAGGCAGATATGCTATATTAACATTGCTTACTGAAACTCATTGTTGTCGTACCATATGAAAGGCGATTCATCAACTCTAAGAACCTCTTATTTGTTTATAAGGTGTTTTTTCTTCAAATCAACTTAAACCATTTTCTGTAACCATGGATTCAGCACGGTAAGAGCTGGTCGGATGCGGACGCGGACTGCCGGTCCCGTGGGATGAACCTTGTCAGTATCGTCTCCAGGCTGGAGGAGAACTTCTTGGTCCGGGAGATTGACAGAGCCCCTGTCAGTGCGTCTGATCATGCAAGTGACACCTGGATAGGGTTTAGGCGCTCAGGTATGTTTCTTATCCTTCACACGTGGGTTTACGATATAGATCGGGGTATCTGGACTAATGACTAATGACTAATCTCTGAAAGTCTGCTGAAGCCTAGCGTACAAATATTCCTTCACATATTTCGATCACATCATTGATGTTTTTTTCTCCATACTTTCAACTATAAATCATTTGCCGAGCACAGTTATTTTGTAGAACTAACTTCAGTGAATTTATATAATTGATACATGAAAAAAGCTGAGGTCACATACATCAGCATTTTATGCTTCACCTAAGCATAATTAACTGCTTTGTGTACAAGTTTGTGCGTGTCACTGTAATGTCCCAAAGTCCCAAATACAATTAAAATTAATGTTAGATTTGATTTAATTTTTTCCTTTTTTTTAAAAAAGAAACTGTCACAGTGAGAATGTATCCGTAATGGGAGCGTTCAATTCAGTCTGTTACACTCTCTTTCTGTTCATCTTGAATTCATATAGCTATTTCTAAAATCAACAGCAAATAGTCATTTGGTACCAGCTGTACGTTTATGTAACGTTCTAATGAATAACGTCATTGCCATTAAATTGTTGTTATAACACTAATGGAACATTGTGGCACAACGTTGGTATGTGAAAAAAATTAAAGTGTTTATCTTTTGATGATATTTTCATATAGTTACGATAATATACGGGGTAGTTACACCTTACCTGTACGCATTGTTTTCCGCTCTTACGCAGGTGCCGCAGGTAACACTAACCATAACCCAAAGCCCTGACACAACCTGACCTAGCAAAGGACGTGTACCTGATACGCATGTGCATGGGCATACCCGTGAAGTGCAATCTAGATTTATTAACTAACATAAATTATGCGGTCCCTTCTTTAAAATTTCAGGAGGCTTTTTTGGCTGGTCAGATGGCAGCCCTAACCCGTATCTGAACTGGGAATCTGGTCCCACCGATGACTGTGTCTTCATCTACGACAAATCGGCCAAATGGAGGTCGACTTCATGTCAAACCAGAAAACACTATATTTGTAAAACACCAAAATGTAAGTCACGTTGAAATGTTCAAATACTGTTTAATAGCTTACAACTCAGTCTATTTTTCAAAATAGTATTTAATCATATAAAAATGATAATCTCGTAAAATAAGAATGTATAAAATGAGTACTTTTTTTGGTACACTGTGGTTTCGTTACAACTTCAGTAAAATTTACAGATAAAAATGTGAGTCTATGAGAAACGCACCTTTGCTTCAATGAGACAATTGTCACTCATTTATATTTTAATAAGCAGATTATGATACCTCTTTTGGTAATTCAAAGTAGCACCCAATCACATATAAAACAGTATAAAACACTGACCTTTGACTTCAGTTGTTTCATCTGCAACAGTTTCTACTCCTTATAACGTATCGTGTATTGTTGTTCTAGTGCCAGCAACATCGCCCACAACTCCAACTACGACTGTTACTACGACAACAAAAACAACCTCAACAACAACGACCTCAAAACCAAAAACCACGAGTATTAACACACAATCCACAAGCACAAAGGTAACGCAAAGGACTACAAATTCGCCACCGCCTTTTGTACCTCCATCGAAAACTCAGAGTCCACAGACAGTCCAACTGCAGGAATCAAATGGTATGGCTTCACGTCATTTTCTGGACGGTATTCAATGCTGTATATACATTAAAGTCGACCACTCTATTGATTTTTTTTACCCGTGCATTCTTCGTCTTAGATGTAATGTTTTTGCTGTCAAGATTCTAAGTTTAAATTTCAATGCATCCTCAAGATGCATAAAATATATGGACAATGCTTTTGAATTTAGGAGTCATATTTTTTAAGCATAGTGAGACCCGGGACTCATGCAGAGAAATTGATAAAATAATAACTGCCTCTCTATATATAAATAGGCCTAATATAAAGAGAGGTCATTTTTTTAATATGAAGGTCTTGTGCATAGACAATTAAGACTATAAGGTCAAAAAGTAGAAAAGAGGGGGACATAAATTCAATATGTTGTATGATTAGACTCATTAATTCAATATGTTGTATGATAAGACTCATTAATTCAATATGTTGTATGATTAGAATCCTAAATTTGATATGTTGTATGATAAGACTCATTAATTCAATATGTTGTATGATTAGAATCCTAAATTTGATATGTTGTATGATTAGACTCCTAAATTTGATATATTGTACAATACAGGTACGCCAACAGACCTGTCCGGCGGGCAGATTGCTGGGATTCTGGTAGGCGTGATGATCGCGCTGGTCATTGTTTGCGGGGGGCTGATAGTCATGAAGAGACGGTCCCCCGGGGGCGGCTTCTTGTTATTCAGGGGCATCAACGCTGGAGGGTTTGAAAACGCCTCTTACGACAAGACGCATGATAGTGTAGCTATAAATGGAACATCGAATGGCATAGCTGAGTATGACAATTCGGACTATGAGTCGGTATCTTAATGTATGTTTTCATAAGCATTTACAAGATTGTTGATGCAATTCCTTTAATTTTGGGCTTGGTGTTGATGTGTTGGAAGTCAGTGTTTTCGTTTTGTTTTGCAGATGGAAATAAACGTGTTTTTAGCTCACATGAGCACAACGTGCTCAAGGTGAGCTTTTCTGATCGCCTTTTGTCCGGCGTCCGTCGTCCGTGCGTGCGTGCGTGCGTCCGGCGTCAACAATTGCTTCAAACAACATCTCCTCCTAAACGGCTTGGCCAATTTGAAAAATATTTTACAGGAATGTTCCTTGGATGAAGCTCTACTAAAGTTGTATAAATGGTTCTGGTCCATCGCATAATTAGGTCACAGGAGCTAAAAATAGATTTTAAAAATGAAAATTTAAAAAATCTTCTTCTCTGAAACCACAAGGCCTAGCCTTTTGATTTTTGGTATGTAGCATGATCTTATGACTCTCTACCAGGATTGTACAAATTATGACCCTGGGGTCAAAATTGGCCCCGCCCCAGGGGTCACTTGATTTCACATAGGCTAATATAGGAAAAACTTGAAAAAATCTTCTTCTCCGAAACCACAAGGCCTAGCCTTTTGATTTTTGGTATGTAGCATCATATTATGGGCTACTACCAAGATTGTACAAATCATAGCCCTATGGTGATAAATGACCCCGCACCAGGGGTCACTTGTTTTACATAGAGTTATATAGAAAAATCTTAAAAAATCTTCTTCTATGAATCCATAAGGCCTAGAGCTTAGATATTTGGTATGTAGCATCATCTTATGGGCCACTACCAAGATTGTACAAATCATAGCTCTATGGTGATAAATGACCCCGCACCAGGGGTCACTTGTTTTACATAGAGTTTATAGAAAATCTTAAAAAATCTTCTTCATGAATCATAAGGCCTAGAGCTTAGATATTTGGTATGAAGCATCATCTTATGGGCCACTACCAAGATTGTACAAATCATAGCCCTATGGTGATAAATGACCCCGCACCAGGGGTCACTTGTTTTACATGATTTAAAGGAAAATCTTAAAAAATCTTCTTCCATGAATGCATAAGGCCTAGAGCTTAGATATTTGGTATGTAGCATCATCTTATGGGCCACTACCAAGATTGTACAAATCATAGCCCTATGGTGATAAATGACCCCGCTCCAGGGGTCACTTGTTTTACATAGAGTTATATAGGAAAATCTTAAAAAATCTTCTTCCATGAATGCATAAGGCCTAGAGCTTAGATATTTGGTATGAAGCATCATCTTATGGGCCACTACCAAGATTGTACAAATCATAGCCCTATGGTGATAAATGACCCCGCACCAGGGGTCACTTGTTTTACACAGAGTTATATAGGAAAATCTTAAAAAATCTTCTTCTATGAATCCATAAGGCCTAGAGCTTAGATATTTGGTATGTAGCATCATCTTATGGGCCACTACCAAGATTGTACAAATCATAGCTCTATGGTGATAAATGACCCCGCACCAGGGGTCACTTGTTTTACATAGAGTTTAAAGGAAAATCTTAAAAAATCTTCTTCCATGAATGCATAAGGCCTAGAGCTTAGATATTTGGTATGTAGCATCATCTTATGGGCCACTACCAAGATTGTACAAATCATAGCCCTATGGTGATAAATGACCCCGCACCAGGGGTCACTTGTTTTACATAGAGTTATATAGGAAAATCTTAAAAAATCTTCTTCTATGAATCCATAAGGCCTAGAGCTTAGATATTTGGTATGTAGCATCATCTTATGGGCCACTACCAAGATTGTACAAATCATAGCCCTATGGTGATAAATGACCCCGCTCCAGGGGTCACTTGTTTTACATAGAGTTATATAGGAAAATCTTAAAAAATCTTCTTCCATGAATGCATAAGGCCTAGAGCTTAGATATTTGGTATGAAGCATCATCTTATGGGCCACTACCAAGATTGTACAAATCATAGCCCTATGGTGATAAATGACCCCGCACCAGGGGTCACTTGTTTTACACAGAGTTATATAGGAAAATCTTAAAAAATCTTCTTCTATGAATCCATAAGGCCTAGAGCTTAGATATTTGGTATGTAGCATCATCTTATGGGCCACTACCAAGATTGTACAAATCATAGCCCAATGGTGATAAATGACCCCACACCAGGGGTCACTTGTTTTACATAGAGTTAAATAGGAAAATCTTAAAAAATCTTCTTCTATGAATCAATAAGGCCTAGAGCTAAGATTTTTGGTATGTAGTAGCATCTAATGGTTCATTACAAAGATTTTCAAAGTCTTGGCCCTACGGTGATAAATGACCCTGCGCCCAAGTCTTCTCTGAAACCATATGGCCCATTGCTTAGATATTTGGTGTGTAGTATTGTCAGGGGTAAAATGTTTTAGATTAAGTTATATCAGAATCCTTGTCTGTTTAAAAACCTTGACATCAGTTGAAGCAATGGTACTCAGGTGAGCGATTCAGGGCCATCATGGCCCTCTTGTTTTTCATGTTACTATACCAAATGAAATGCAATCCAAAAGACCTGAAATACAGTCATACGTCCTGTGATATTTTTATCAGCATGGACATGAACCAAGTTTTGTAATTTTAACATGGTTGAGAGATGGTGGTGATTGGTGATAGTTGAAAAGCAGATAATTTATTCAAAAATCATTTGTACACCGTATGATCACTACTGCAAATGGCATTTTCATTTATTATTCTACTGTTATATATATTAATCGGAATCAATGTGTTCAATTTAGTTTTGAAAACATTTTTATTTGTTTTAACACAAGTGTGCAAAACATAAATACAATGGAATGCAGTATTTACGTGAAGATGAATGTATACCCTATACTGTAAGTATTAAGTTGGCATATACTGTACATTTTTCTGCCGTATGATGTTTTTTTTTTCTGTTTAATGCATTTTCTACATTAATGAATTTCGATTCACAGTGCAATAACAAAGGGCTGTGCAATAGTTCCTACTTTACTTCTACAATTAAGTCATTGTCAATATCTTTCATTTCGTAAATACAAAAAATAGATGTTGCAAGTGTACGTATTGTTTGAGCATCATAAGGAGAGAGAGAGAAACAGAGGGAGATCATGGCTTACAACTATGTACCATTGACGTTGCTGAATCTACATTGACATGTAGGCCTGGTCTAAGAGGTTCGGGGGAATGCGCTTCCCAGGATTTTTTTTTCTAGCATGCGCGATGGTGCCTTGAAAGTACCTTAAGGGAGTTACGCCAGTGTGTACCAAATTTAGGTGTCATTTTCGATTTTTAAATCCATTTTGAAAACAAACAAAAAATCATTAGATAAACAACATAAGTTTTACATGATAGTTCATTTATATGTTTATACCTATCTTTCATGTATTTAAACGTGTGAATAAAGACATGTGAAATGTGTGTGTTTTTGAATGATATTTAACTAACCAGTAACCAGTGTCCCTATTTAACTGTCAGGCCCTTTATCGTACACATTTGTTCGGTGGTCTCTGTGGCTGAGTGGGCATAGTCCTGAACTGCCGTGGGTTCAAGCTAAACAGGGTCACTCGGATTTTTCATATGAGGTTGCCTTCCATCCAGCTGGCTTGAGGAAAGTCAAGGGCACTATCCGAGAGCCTCTGGCCACTAGGGGACTTTCTTTTGCACCTGTAATTACACGTTTCATTTTTTTTACTTAAAAAAGATATGTGTATGGTTATGTAGCAGCAGTTAGCATAAATTAAGAAGAAAATTGTTTTGAGTGAATATGTAATATATCATCTCATCTCGAAGTAAACCAATATTAAAGTTAAAATAAAGAATATCAAAATTTTATCAGTTCTCGATGAGATATATTCTTTATTCACTAAAAACAAACAAATATCTCCTATATTAAACCAATCTTAATGTTATCTATCCATAATCCAAACACTTTAAAGTAGCACAGCTGTGACAAGGTAACCAGCATTATTTTGAGACTCAGTTATTCAATGATTCTCTGACAAGCACCAACATCTCTTGCATAATTTAAAGGGCAAAAAATCACATATAGCAATGTTTCAAATGGTACAGGTTCCATAGCAACAAGATGAATTGTTAAATCTTCAAGATATTTTATAAAACTGTTGTTAAAAACTGAAACTGTTGATCATCATCTTCCGTTGCATACACGCTTAGCATATCAGTGCACTATTCACACATTATTTAGAACCGAGGTATTTATTTTATTTCACAAAATCTGGTTTGCATAGTATGTCTCTTTACCTTCCGGTAGGGAGTCAAGATGTCTTCAACAATAGATAACTGTGACTTATACCATTCATCAAAAATATGTAAATATCCAATAATATCAACTTTTTAAAAGATTGCCTGCCTTTTCCATGGCCAGTGGGTTCCAGCAAACTGAGACAAATACAAGCTTGTCTGTTGTGGCTGTTAATTCTACTATTGTTTAATTTTGTTTCTCAATTAAAACGTCTAAAAATAATTTATTTTTCAATTTCACTGTGTGAAAGACCAGAATCAAAATAAATTCTTCCAGTGTATTTCCCAAATGTTCAGGCCTTGTGTTCTCAATATTACGTAAGTACGATCCAGACTCAAATTGAGTATCATACTCAAATCCCTATTGAAAGTAATGGGCATAGTTTGAGTCTGAGTATGGAAATCATACTTGAATACCTTCTTTTCACGGATCAAGACTCCTTATCGTTGTCATTGTCAGAATCTGATTGTGTTATTCTCTTCTTTTCCCACAGCAAGAAAAATGTCCTGCACACTGCCTTTGGTAAAAGTCTGATTTTTGGCAGGTGCGTCCTCGACGATATGCGCCGCCATCATTGGGGTCAAGCGTGACTGTACTAGAGTTCGTGTAGTATTCAAAAGTTTTGCGATGTTTGATATAAAATTTGAATTGATAGACATATATAGGGAATGCTTTTTCAAACAAGTATTAGAGAAATAAAATAGAGGCTTGGCAACTGTTAACGTACTTAATAAATAAATTTCTTTCCATATATTGGCTGACGCTTGACCTCCAGTCCTTTTTCTCCAAGAAGATAGCAAAAAATCTAATTTGACTGCAAACAATTTTTAACGTGGCCCCATGTTCTATTAAAAACTGTTGTTAAATTCTACTCACTATCTAAATAAATTAGAAAATTACTTGTTTAACAACAACATTTGGAATACACTTACTAGTACTGCTATTAAGATAATCGCTATTAGTTTTACAGATTTTTTTTAATTTAATATTATTATCAGTTTATCACAGAGATTCGGTATGGAAATATGCTGAAAGAATGTCTTCCTTTCCAAAATAAAATATTTCTATGTAAATTTTTATAACAATTTTAGTTATGATCAACATAAAATAGAATGGATTAATATTCTAGTTGTTGAAGAAATTTGTAGTCATGCTAGTTATTACATTTATGTCGTGTACATGTCGATTGCACCTTCTGGGGTAATGGAGAAGGAAGGGGGTATACCGGCGATGCATAAAGGTGACATATCCGATCAATGTAAACACATGATGGGCCCACTGATAAGAAGGTATAACACGTGTCTGGTGTTAAATCATGATATTACATTGTTTATTGACCTTGTACTAA
This sequence comes from Solen grandis, assembly GCA_021229015.1. Lineage (NCBI taxonomy): Eukaryota > Metazoa > Mollusca > Bivalvia > Adapedonta > Solenidae > Solen > Solen grandis. Next base: position 46,585,152 of record CM037788.1, on the reverse strand, counting down.
ATATATATAAAAGCACCTAGTAACACGAAAGAAAACAAACAATCAAACTTATACTGCTTAGCTAGGTCTATGACCGTTTGCCTTCGCCAGCCAACTTACTTGGAACTCCTCGCCCCTTTTCGTAGTAACTTTACAGTAACTGAGAATTGTTCAATACGATATATAGTGTTAGCAGTGTTTAGTCGTAGCGAAGGGAGAGAAGTCATTCTTTTCTTACCTGGGTCATTTTTGCTATTTTCAATAGCCGATTTCATACAAACTACAAATATTTTAAAATATTTTTTTGTACATAAGGTCTTACACAAATAAATTCTAACAGATAATAATGAAAATGATATCTTTGTGGTTGACCTTTAAGAAATGAAGAACACTAAAATTGTTGACGGACAACAGACATTCAGGTATTACAAAAGCTCACCATGAGCTTAAAAGAAAGTGAAAGATATACTGTATAATCATTAATTATATGATTAAATTATTAACATAAATGAACGTTATGCATTTTTTCATGTCTGTGACATTTGAACATGTGAATTATTCCTGAATTGGCTGGGGTCACCGGGTTACTTTTTCTATAAAACGCATCACCGTGCGCGCTTAATATACGCTGAGCAGAATGTGTTGTTTCCAAAATAATATTCAAAACCATTCTTTTTCTTCCTCAGCAACTAAAAACAATAGCCTTGTGTGTATTTGAAATTTAAATATGACACGAAGAAGTGCAAACGAGGAGATTTACATAAGCCACGCAGCTTTCTATCCATTTGTTGTAAAATAAAGTTTCTAACTTTTGTGCCTGATCATAGTTTTGAAATTTCTATATAAAGAATGTTAGGGTAACAGCCAAACCCAAATGGTCTCTTTTCTCAATGGTTAAACTTTGACTAAACAATTATGGTAGACAACCATGAGGTGAATATTTGTGCCAAACGAAATCAAATTCAACGTAAACATGTTGTGCACTAGTGAGCTAAGAGAACAAATAAAGTTAAAAGATAAATGATAAATAATTAATGATAATTTATCAGGAGCATAGGATAGGATTTGGTTCCCTGGGAGTTGAATCCAGTCATCTTGGTAGAACACCAAAAGGTTTCATCAAATCAACAACCTGGTATCCACAGACCTAATTTGGTTCAATTCCAAACTACTTGTTGTGATTGGTGCAGAAGGTTATGAGACATAACCCAAGGTGATTAAAACCCCTTCACGCAACCTTGTCTCCGCGTGAGTATGACAGGACTGGACTGATTCCTATGTGTAAATGTTACAAATGCCAATGGGAGAATACAATGTATCTGATCAACATT
>CM037788.1:46533742-46583742 GCA_021229015.1 Solen grandis | reverse complement strand
TTAATGAGATAAACATGTATACCGAAAATTATTTAAACCTCTAAACCTGTTTCGGAATTATCGTGCGGAAACTAACTTTTGATTCCGCCCGCTCAACATACCCCCCAATCCAATAGCTTTCCGAGGACTTCGTCCCGGCGAGCTAAAACCAGGGCATTAACCACTAGGTTATCCTGGCAATTTTTGAGTTGTACTTACATGAAGCAATGATAGGTAGACTTGTGAGATCCTGTAACAGGGAGTCCACTACCGGGTCATCGGGGTCGTACAGGGAAAACTGACGAATATGTCGCTGAAACTGTAACCAGTTGGGTGTTCTGTGTAAAAAAATAATGTTATGCAAACTGTTTTAAAATTATGAATTACACAATACAAATACATGTACATGTAAGATTTATATATTATCTAGTACATGTAAATGACATATAAGTATACCATTTTAAAATTCCGCTATCGATGATGACACATTTGAACATTAAGTTATATATTACATCATGTTATAAGCGACCAGGATCGAATACTTAACGCTAGGTAATCCTTACATTCTTAAACAAGGTAGATACACATTCCACCATTACTGTTTTATCAAATATTCAAGAACATGACTATGCTGAAATGAATTATTACCTAAATAATTAACAATAATTGTTAAGAAAGGAAATATTTGGGTACTTTTATTAGAAAAACGAGAGCTATGAAATTCGCCCTTAAGTCTTTAAGTATTACTTAACGCTAAGAACTGATGGTGGAATTCGACCCAGGCGGCCTTTGGGTTTTCGGCCTGATGGCATATCGTACCTATTCTTAAAGTGAATGAACGGTGTCTCGTTTTTAAGATAAAGCATGAAAATATAATTATATGGAGTTTTGCTCAAAGTCTATAAAGGCTTGCATTTACTATAAAATTTCGACGATCTCTTTGATGGATCATGATCACAATTTAATGATGGATGGGAATTGCCTTAAATGAATAATCTTTTAAATACATGTTTGGGACCCAAATATTCATCTAATGTAATCGATATTGTAGAAATAAAAACGCATATGATATTGAAAATACCATACCCAAGATTTTTTACATTGAACATATTTCGGAGAGAAATTGATTTAAATTAATAAAAACCTTAAATAAATACATTTTGGGCACTACAACATTGATTTTAATTTTACATATATATATTATATAACTCTCTGATTATTAGATTGTTGATGAGAAAGAAAGAAAATAGATTTACCACGGAATAACAAACACAGTGGGTTTTCCCATTTCCATGTAGGTACAAACACAGTTTTACCGTTAGAAATGAATAAAGGTATACCAAGAGTAGTAAAAGAATTACTGTTGTGTTGCATGAACACCTTGTCTGTACCTCCATGGATAAAGCCCATAAACCCATTCAACCTGAGTTCCGGATATCGTCTATTGTATACGACATCTATTTATGTACTAGTTGTGCTGAAGTGTTCCGTGTCTGCGGCAATATTGTAGTGATTTAGCTACATCCAGCTAATTACAGGTGGAGACAAAAACAGAAAACCTACAACCTACCGCAAGTCAGCTTGAATGCTTCCTCAAAGAAATCTCAAAGTGACCTAGTGAATAGGAGGACCTTAATATGAAACATTTGTGTTCACATGCATAGAAAGGAGAATAGGAGGACCTTAATATGACACATTTGTGTTCACATGCATAGAAAGGAGAATAGGAGGACCTTAATATGACACATTTGTGTTCACATGCATAGAAAGGAGAATAGGAGGACCTTAATATGACACATTTGTGTTCACATGCATAGAAAGGAGAATAGGAGGCCTTAAATAGTACGCAATTGTGTACACATGCACAGAGTGGAGAATAGGGGGCCCTTAATATGGCACATTTGTGTACACATGCATAGAGTGGAGAATAGGGGCCCTTAATATGACACATTTGTGTACACATGCATAGAGTGGAGAATAGGGGCCCTTAATATGACACATTTGTGTACACATGCATAGAGTGGAGAATAGGGGCCCTTAATATGACACATTTGTGTACACATGCATATAGTGGAGAATAGGGGCCCTTAATATGACACATTTGTGTACACATGCATAGAGTGGAGAATAGGGGCCCTTAATATGAAACATTTGTGTTCACATGCATAGAGTGGAGAATAGGGGCCCTTAAATAGGAACAATTGTGTACACATGCACAGAGTGGAGAATAGGGGGCCCTTAATATGGCACATTTGTGTACACATGCATAGAGTGGAGAATAGGGGCCCTTAATATGACACATTTGTGTACACATGCATATAGTGGAGAATAGGAGTCCCTTAATATGGCACATTTGTGTACACATGCATAGAGTGGAGAATAGGGGCCCTTAATATGGCACATTTGTGTACACATGCATAGAGTGGAGAATAGGGGCCCTTAATATGGCACATTTGTGTACACATGCATAGAGTGGAGAATAGGGGCCCTTAATATGACACATTTGTGTACACATGCATAGAGTGGAGAATAGGGGCCCTTAATATGGCACATTTGTGTACACATGCATAGAGTGGAGAATAGGGGCCCTTAATATGGCACATTTGTGTACACATGATAAAATGGTAAGTTTTTTTGGGTCGTAGATCGAATTAAAGCTGGATCGTAGATCGTAGCTCAACCATTGAAAAGTTCACGGAATGGTTGAGCTGGGTCGTAGATCGTAGCTCGACCATTGAAAACTTTCATAGAATGGTTGAGCTGGGTCGTAGATCGTAGCTCAACCATTGAAAATATTGATGGTTGAGCTGGATCGTAGATCGTAGCTCGACCATTGGAATAAACCAAAATAAATGGTTGAGCTGGGTCGTAGATCGTAGCTCAACCATTCAAATAAACCATTATAAATGGTTGAGCTGGATCGTAGATCGTAGCTCGACCATTGAAAAAGTTCACGGAATGGTTGAGCTGGGTCGTAGATCGTAGCTCGACCATTGAAAACTTTCATAGAATGGTTGAGCTGGGTCGTAGATCGTAGCTCAACCATTCAAATAAACCAGAATAAATGGTTGAGCTGGGTCGTAGATCGTAGCTCAACCATTGAAAATGTTCATAGAATGGTTGAGCTGGGTCGTAGATCGTAGCTCAACCATTCAAATAAACCAAAATAAATGGTTGAGCTGGGTCGTAGATCGTAGCTCAACCATTGAAAATGTTCATAGAATGGTTGAGCTGGGTCGTAGATCGTAGCTCAACCATTCAAATAAACCAAAATAAATGGTTGACCTGGATCGTAGATCGTAGCTCAACCATTCAAATAAACCAAAATAAATGGTTGAGCTGGGTCGTAGATCGTAGCTCAACCATTGAAAATGTTCATGGAATGGTTGAGCTGGATCGTAGATCGTAGCTCGACCATTGAAATTAACCAAAATATATGGTTGAGCTGGGTCGTAGATCGTAGCTCAACCATTCAAATAAACCATTATAAATGGTTGAGCTGGATCGTAGATCGTAGCTCGACCATTGAAAACATTCATACAATGGTTGAGCTGGGTCGTAGATCGTAGCTCAACCATTCAAATAAACCAAAATAAATGGTTGAGCTGGATCGTAGATCGTAGCTCAACCATTGAAAAAGTTCCCGACGGAAACTTTTCCGACGAATGAGATATTCCCGACAAGTACAAAGATTTTTTAAGGAAACTCCTTTCCCGACGAAAGCATTTTTTCCGACAAATGCAATTTTCCCGACGAGTACAATAATCCCGACGAAGATAAAAATATTTACAAAATACAATTTTCACAACTAATACTAAATTCCCGACATATAATTTTTCCCGACGAATAAAAAATTTCCCGACGGAAACTTTTCCGACGAATGAGATATTCCCGACAAGTACAAAGATTTTCGAAGGAAACTCTTTTCCCGACGAAAGCATTTTTTTCCGACAAATGCAATTTTCTCGACGAGTACAATAATCCCGACGAAGATAAAAATATTAACAAAATACAATTTTCACAACTAATACTAAATTCCCGACATATAATTTTTCCCGACGAATAAAAAATTTCCCGACGGAAACTTTTCCGACGAATGAGATATTCCGACAAGTACAAAGATTTTCGAAGGAAACTCTTTTCCCGACGAAATTTTTATTTTAGTACAAAAATCCCGACGAAGATAAAAATATTAACAAAATACAATTTTCACAACTAATACTAAATTCCCGACATATAATTTTTCCCGACGAACAGAAAATTTCCCGACGGAAACTTTTCCGACGAATGAGATATTCCCGACAAGTACAAAGATTTTCGAAGGAAACTCTTTTCCCGACGAAAGCATTTTTTTTCCGACAAATGAATTCCGTGAACTTTTTCAATGGTTGAGCTACGATCTACGACCAGCTCAACCATTTAATTTTAATGGTGAGCTACGATCTACGACCCAGCTCAACCATTTATTTTGGTTATTAATGGTGAGCTACGATCTACGATCCAGCTCAACCATTCCATCAACATTTTCAATGGTTGAGCTACGATCTACGACCCAGCTCAACCATTGTATGAAAGTTTTCAATGGTCGAGCTACGATCTACGACCCAGCTCAACCATTCCGTGAACTTTTTCAATGGTTGAGCTACGATCTACGATCCAGCTCAACCATTTATTTTGGTTTATTTGAATGGTTGAGCTACGATCTACGATCCAGCTCAACCATTCTATGAAAGTTTTAAATGGTCGAGCTACGATCTACGATCCAGCTCAACCATTTATAATGGTTTATTTGAATGGTTGAGCTACGATCTACGACCCAGGTCGACAAAGAAAATTAGTTATAGTGTTGATTTACGATCTACGATCTACGCGCTAACTTCACACACCTTAATATGGCACATTTGTGTACACATGCATAGAGTGGAGAATAGGGGCCCTTAATATGGCACATTTGTGTACACATGCATATAGTGGAGAATAGGGGCCCTTAATATGGCACATTTGTGTACACATGCATAGAATGGAGAATAGGAGGCCCTTAATATTACACATTTTTTACACATGCATAGAGTGGAGAATAGGGGGCCCTTAATATGACACATTTGTGTACACATGCCTAGAGTGGAGAATAGGAGGCCCTTAATATGACACATGCAGAGAATGGAGAATAGGAGGCCCTTAATATGACACATTTGTGTACACATGCCAGGAGTGGAGAATAGGAGGCCCTTAATATGGCACATTTGTGTACACATGCATAGGGTGGAGAATAGGGGACGCTTAATATGTCACATTTGTGTACACATGAATAGAGTGGAGAATATGGTCCCCTTTATATGACATATTTCTGTACAGATGCATAAAGTGGAGAATAGGAGACCTTTAATATGACACATTTGTGTACACATGCATAGAATTGAGAATACAATTGTGTTCACATGCATATAGTGGAGAATATGAGGGCCTTAATATGTACAACGCTCTCGGTAAACGCCTTCCCCCTCCCACTCCCTCCTGAACTATGCTTTTCAACTCTATTATACGATGGTTTTCTTTTTCGTGGTTAAAATACCTTTTTGTGTTATTTTGTATTTACATATTTTACTTTTACGAACCAATTTTATTAATTTGTCAATTTGAATTTTGCTTGATTGATGTGTTCCCTACCTCATCTGCCGGGTCTCCTGGTCATCAAAGAGGTGTGGCGCTGTTGTTAGTTTTAAAGCTCCCAACGTTCGTGTCAGATTATGCAAAGTCATAGACTCAAAGTTATCCGGGAAATAGCCAAAACTTCCATCATCGATTTTGGCTATCATTTCATTTACCGCCCAGTCCGTTTGCAAACACTTTCGGCTTTCCTGCAAAGTCCTTGCTGTTTTGTTTGACATCACTGCATTTGTTTCATTATTGTTTTTATGAAATTGGGAAACGTCATCCCGAACAGCTTTTAACACAGAACTTGAATTGACTGGTACATATGTTCTTAAATCAAACAGTGACTGAATACAAACAAAAATAATACCTGTCACGACTAAAATTACACTCCTCTTTGGTGATATCTTCATTTTACCTACAAAACAAATGAAACATGTGGATTAATTGTATTTAATTGTAAAAATGTATTAATTAATAATGCTTAACTCTTTATTATGTTTGGAACAGCATATCTTTAAATTATACGAATTTGTGTGTCCTCTCTACGAGAATTTTATGTACGGACTCGTTTTCAGGACACATCAACAGAGGTTATATAGGCAGGTAGATGGCCTAGACCTATAAGTACACCCCATGACCAGAGAAAATGCAGATTGTGTAATAAAGTAGAAGACGAGTATCATTTTTTATTAGAATGTACTTTATACTTGCCATTTATACAGTCATATTTTGGAAAAAGGCCAAGTGTGTTTAAATTAATAATTCTTCTCAAAAGTGAAAACAGTAAAATTTTAATGAAATTAGCATTGTATATTTTCAAATCATTCAAACTGAGAAATGAAACACTGTACTTATCATAATTGTAAACTTATTGTTAATTTGTGTATATATATATGTGAGCATATGTAATCCTGCGTATCCTTCAGTCGCCCTATTTTAGTTTTTATTGTAGGGTTACAAGAATTAATTATGTATATGTATGTGTTTCGTAAATGTTTATCCTTTAGTTGCCCTAAATTTTCGTTTCGTTAGGGTTACTACTACAGGGATATTGGTATTATTTCTTACCATTGTTTCTTTAACTGAACTAAGGAATACTTTTTTGATGTTGGTAGAATTTCATCTAACACTTATACTTGAGTATGCTTATGTGTAAACGTATGTATGTCTTCATATTTATATGTAGGAGTATATATGCGTATGTCATATGAGTTTGTTTTCTGTATGATTTGGATTCTGTAGTGAGGTCGTAATATGTTCAAAACATATTCAAAATTTATCATTTCGCTATTTTGCGATCTAAAAATGGGATGATGTGTTTTGTAGACGACGATGATGCTGATGATTCATAGCATTTAATATAACTATTGTTATAATAATGAAAAATATTCTACAAGCAACAAAAATTTTCAAATATGACATTTAGGATGTACCTTCTCCTTTAAATTGTTCTCTCTCTCTCTCTCAAGGATATAAACATATACATCTTAAGGTTATAATACTATACATGCTGTCTGCTGTTATTGTATATTTATGATTGTGCCACATGGGCCATTGTGCTTACTGGATTTTGAATAAACATCTCTCTCTCTCTCTCTCTTATAATACCGTGGCGTTGTATGATAGCTGTCATCTGTGACCGCTACTATTAGACTTGACCACAATTTTTAAGCCTCATTGACTATAACACATACTACAAAAACTAATTAGTATATAAAAAGGGTCAAGTCAATACATTTTATTTTCACAGTTTACATGTACAATACAGTAAAGGCATGTGAACAATCACTTTTCATATACAGAAGGATTCATGGCGGATAGTGAGCTACTCTCTCCTTCTTTCTCTCTCTCTCTCTCTCTCCCACACACTTTTTACATTGTAAATGATTATACTTGTCACAAGTTAACTGAAAAGAAAAAAATACAAAAAAAACCTGAACAATTAATGCAATTAATGATGAGAGGGGGGGGGGGGTGAGATAATTAAAATACATTGTCATTAGACTGAAGATGTAGTAGAATAGGGAAAAAAAAGTGATTCTTATTGGCAATAATCAGACTAAAAATTGTGCGCTATAGTTATAGGTATAAGCTTGCATCTGATTATAAAATGGTACTCATCTTCTATTTCATTTGCATTACAACACTGACACTTCCTTTCCTCACGAGGTAACCTGTTTTTGCCAGGTTTATTTTGTTCAATTCGCAACATATGTGAAGAAAGTCTTAACCTTGATAAATAAAGCAAAAATCGTCTCGTAATGTTTTTTCCCCAAATAATTACTAAAGGAAGAATCAGGTTTCAAGTGATTATAAAGAATATTCAAAACTGTACTTTTATCAATATCATTTCGCCATTTTTGAATAAAGTTATCAATCACTCTCAGTTTGAAGACATTTATGAAATCATGATGATGTAACAAATTTGGAGATACCCAAGCATAAGAAAATCCAAGTTCTTCCAAAATAGATATAATCCGCCATGCCCAATTCCGTTTCCCAAGTTTACAATCGGTTAATGATACATTATAAACTGTTTTCAGGATAATGTTGTCTGTACTCAATAGCGACAGCCAATATTTTATAATATCAACAAACCTGATTACACGGGGTATCTACCTAGTTCACCATATACGGCCGCATTACACGTACTAGATTTTACTCCTAAAAGTGATTTACAAAATTTTAAATGTGGCAGTTCTAAACCTTTTGATTTTGTGAACCCCCAAGAATGACTACTATAATTTAAAAGCGGAGTAACAAAAGAATCTAATAATTGAAGAGAAATTTGGTAATTAACCTAATGTTTAAATAAATTACTCTGTAACACATTTAAAGCTTTTAAAGACTTACCGATGACACTTTGATTATTTAACAGAAAAGACCCCGTGTAATTAAATACTAATCATAGATAATTAAAACTGTCAACGGTTTCAATCAAGTTGCCATTATAATACCATTTTTTTCATTTTTTATGAGACCTCTTTTACCTGAATACTATAGTTTTTTTGTTGTTTTTTTCTATATTGACCTCTAGGCCCCAAGTAGAACAATATTCATAGAGACGATTTAAACTGCACTGTAATTCATGTGGTGATTTACCTATTATAACCATGTCATCTGCAAAAAGAAGTAATAATATACATAAATCAACAAATTGTATTCCCGGTGTGACTCCATCATGTAAAAATAACTCAATATTTTCTAGAAATAATGCAAATATTATAGGTGCATTTATTTGGCTTTGACGTAAACTAACTAAGATAATGAAAAAAAAAATCAAAGAAATCATCACATCTTTTCACGCATGATTTAACAGTATTATACATTGAACGACATATATTCAATATGTTACCATCTTTACCAACACCATAAAGCATTGCGATAAACACTATCGAACGCTTTCTTGAAATCAACAAAAACATAATATAGTCTTTTATTTCGATTAATAAAATGTTCCACTAGAGAATATAAAACAAAAACTGCATCCGTAGTACTCCTCCCCTTCCTTTCCGTTTATTATAATATCATTTGCACTACACTATTGATCTAATCTAGCATTTAAAACACTAAAATAATTTTCCAAAATTACTAAGTATTCTAATGTCATCCCAATAATAATTATCTGGCTCCTGCCTTTTTCCCTTTTTGAGTAATGGAATTATGAAACTTTCAGCCCAGCTATCTGGGAAATTCCCAGAATTTTAAATGATATTGAAAAGATCAATTAAATAGACCCCTATTATGTCTACAGTCTGTTTATCATTCGTGCTAATTACCACGACCTTGGTATATAGAATATGAGTGTTTTAACAAACACTCCTTCATCTTATTATGTGTTTTCATTATAATAAATCAAACAACCACAGCAGTAGCAGTAGCAGCAACATCAACAAAGACAAAAACTATATACCTGATCTTGACTGAATCTCAACTATTGATATAAAGTTAATGTCTTTACCAGCCTTCCCTATACATGGTGTTTCTTCATTTACGCCATTTTCTATTTAAGTTGTTTATTAGACATGGTGTTATTTCCTTTTTTAGTTCTAGAGCCCCTGATTCCGGATTTCATTATCTTTCTTTAACCATGATATTTATCGAATATCGGGCAACAGGTCTTTTTCAAATATGTTGATTGTATTATAAACAGGAATGACAGACAGGTAAAATCAAGGATTAATAGTTATAAACACCATACGTTGGTAGTCAGATGTTGCTCATATTTCCATGGCAAGTGTCTTTTTTACTATCACTATAAATTAAACACTTTTGTATCAAACAGGAATTGTGTTACATGAATATCATTACTGAATGTAGTTTTGGAAAACTCACTAATATAGATTGGTTTTAATTTTCTGTCTACCGTAAGACGAATGACCGGCTGTCAATTCTTCCGTTGTGATTAAATCTCATATACATGTATTCTATAAAAGAAAAAGCAACAGATTGCCTCGTGTGAATACATGAGCACTGCCCAATGTGTCATATACCGGTTAATATTCAATCGGCGACCTCACGCGTGAATTACAACTATAATTATAACCAATAACATTAATTAGCATAAATAATTGTTCTCACGGACAGAAAATTAATATTTTCATATGTTCTCTTGTGACATAAAAAGCGAGAAAGGTCTTAATTAGCAATGGTAATTGATATGCTACGAGCAGACGATAATTTAAGATAAACTGGCTGTACCAAAGATCAAATTGAAGGACGACCGTTTCCTGGAATTAGCCATATCCTAAACATTATGTAAGTCGTGTCTAGGTAAACTCAAAATATAAAATTCACTTATACTAAAAAATTGGAGAACGAATTCTTTTATCATTTCTTAAACTAATATAGATTGGTTTAATTTTCTGTCTACCGTAAAGTCCCGGATTTAACTATATTCCCGATAGTTATTACTTCCCTTGATAAATACAGTAAAGTAGCATAGCATAAATACAGTAAAGTAGCGTAGCGTGATAATATGTATGAATTCATAAATACATAGCGTTACAACATTTGCTACAATGTTCATTTCAGGCACTTTATCATAATCAGCTTGGGCCGCAGATTGGGCCTAGGGCCGTCAATTAGACATGTCCGATACGGCCTAATGTGTAATATTTCTGTTAATCAAGTTTTTAAACCCGTAGCTTAGTTTAGGGAGAAGATATCAGATATCAATTATATGTGTCGATTTTGTAATAACGATAGAAGACATGCACATTTTGAATTTTATTGTTTTTGTTTTCACATTAGTTAATACAATAATACTTGATTCATAAAGTGTTATTTCAAACATGTTACATATTTTTATTTTACAATAATAATGATGGTTACTCCCTTTTCGATGACTCATGGCCAAATTTAGATCCTATTCCATACATACAGTTTTCAAAAATAAACATGTTTAGGATCATGCAGCTAATCATTTTTTCTCTCTGCCGGTCTTTGTGCGTATTTTCCATCCTGGTTTATATAAAATCGTCTTTTTTTTTACCTACTTCTTAAACCGATCAAATGTTGGTATGCAAATAAAACCAGAGTAAATGCAATGTTATCATTGGCTTGTATAATATATTTTTCGGATATTCCAACTTTAAATCGGAGTTTCAGGTTGTATCTATATCTTTCTACTTGATATAACAGGTTTCTTTTTCAGTTTAAACATGAAAGGTAACGCAGTAATGAATATTTAACACTTCCTTATTAATTAAATAATGCTGCTTTGTCAATATGATAGAAAACAACTAAATGAGAAAAAGGTGTATGTCTATTTTTAGACCACAATTTCCCCTAATTTGCCTTCAGGGGAGGTAACTAATGCAGAGGAGATGTACAGTTTATTAAGCGTCTTTGGAAACAAAAATCGGATATACGCGATTTATGTTCTTTCGGTTTCAACTGGTTACATACGCATTGTCTATTTAAAAAAATTCAGCAAGTGCAATTACATTTAATCAAGATTGGTAGATTAGCTTTTTTTGTTGGTTTGTAAATTAGATCCGTGTTATTATATAGTCTTCACAATATCTCCATAATCTTGGCATTTATAACATTTTTGCTTACGTTTCCAACTGTTTTTATCTTTATACATGTTACAATTGACAAATATTTAGCAATGCCGAATATCTTTTTAAATATATTTCTTGTTTCATAGTAAAATGCTTTTTTAATCACCAGAATGTAAACATTTAACAGAACTGGAACTAAAATCTAAAATTCTAGCATGGCAAAGTTGAAGAACACTTAACCATATTTCAAGGGCCGTTTTTGAAAGGCCTTGGTCACCAACCGATCGGCAACTGCCTTTGAACAAAAAGTGCATGCAACCCTGTGCCTTTTCTGCAAATATTTTAGTCAAAGTGTGGTAGTAGACCGGTGTTATACCACATTTCATAACAAATCACATTTGATAACGTGTACCATGCGTATATATTTTATGAAAAATATTGGTCTTCAGAAAATAAACATGCTTTTGAATCTGTTGCTAATCTGGCTTTCTGTCTCTACCTGTCCATAATTATGCCATGGTCGACATTTCGGCGTACAGTCATATACCACTTCTAACCATCTAGATCCGAAAAGATATCGCAGTGAAATCACTTATTGTGATCACCGTTGGCATGCGATCGCAAACCAGTCGCAAGGCAGGTGACATTAGGGTTTAAGCCGCTCGGTTTTTGAGTCACGTGACCCCTATGACGTCACTGAGTTCGAATGCATACCCTGTCTAACTAAACACGCCATATTTTGATAGTATTATATGACTGAAAATAGATAAGGATTTCTTTTTGTTACATAGTGATGTATTTTTATGTGGGTTATCTCTCTGGGCTGACGACTCCACAATAAGTTCGGTTTACGATGTATACTTATTCGAAATTTTAAGTGAAGATATATTTCAATTCGAACGACCAGGCAAGATTATAATAGCCGGAGACTGGAATTGTAGAGTAGGGGAGCAGTCAAATTCCGTTCATTGTGACAATTATTATGTGACATTAAATTCAGTCGGGTATACACCAGGCCCCAAGGTTATAAAACTTTTTTCCAGCTCAACTCAGTTTGAGACTGAAACTTGGTTTGCTTATTTTATGTATATCAAAACAAATTGAGTAACTTTGAGAGTGAATTTATGTAAATTGTAGTAGGGGCTAATTGTGAAACAGAGAAAGTATAGCAAATTTTGTACAATTAAATTAAATTTTGAGCACAAACTCAAGTTGAGCACGAAAAATGTTTATAACCTCGGGGCCTGATACCCACATTGGATGGCTTGACTTTTTCAAAGCAACCTCATTTCGCATAGCTAATGGGATGCTAGGTAATCTTAACAATACTGGGTCGCCATCAAGCTAGTAGTACTATTGATTTACAACTATTATCAAGAGATATCGATTTTCCCATGATAACGTCTATTCACCGAATTCAGTGACCACGCCCCATACATTTAACATCAAAATCAAGGCATGTAAAGTTCACGTGAATGATATGAATTGTTATCGAGAAGATTCAGTGTATTATAAATGGTGTGAGGAAAATCAATATTGCAATAATATCATCGGAAATCTGACTAAATTAGATAACTTACTTTTACAATGCAATAGTTTAGAAGAAAATGATATCGATAACCTCGTAAATTGTTTTGCAAATGTTGTCTAAAAGCGCAGAGCCTTGTTTTAAAAAGGAAACACGCCAAACAAGGGGATATAACGTTCACGAAAATGAGTGGTTATGATTATAAAATTGCATATTTAAATGCCCTGTCTGTTTTTAATAACTAAAATTACTGAAATAAGGCAAAGTTTGTGCTAGAGAAAGAAAAATGAAATAAAACTGTTGTCAAGAAAAAGAAGAATTATCATAAATTGCAAAAGACCAAAGAGTTAAGTGAATTACGATATAAAAAGCCTAAGGATTTCTGGAAATACTTTAAGAAAGCTGCCAATCAGGCATCAAACAACGTTGATGTAGATAGTTTTAAAGAATTTTTTTTCTTCAAAATTGTATGATGATATACATTGCAAATATGGACAAAGTTGATTTTTCCCAATAGTTCTGATTTTAATGTTGACAATCCGACAGTTGAGTCCTTAAATATCAATATATTTTCGGAAGAAGTACGACGAGCTGTAAAAGGTTTGAAACGTAACAAATCGGCTTGTCCTATTGATAATGCTTCAAAAGGTTTCTTTATTGACACTATCGACATTTTAGTTGGTCATTTAACAGACCTGTTTAAAATCGTATTCTCAACTGGATACTTCCCACAAGCGTGGTCTTATGGTTTTATTGTGCCGATTCACAAAAAGGGTGACTTAAATAATGTAATTAATTAATTAATCAATAAATAATAAGTAACGTTATAACACTACTTAGTAGTCTGGGTAATATATTAACCCTTTCCCTCATAGAGGAAACCACAAAAAGACCTATGCGAACAGCATAAAACCAGATCAGCCTGCGAGTAACTCGCAGGCTGATCAGGTTTTATGCTGTTCGCTGCTCCTCAGTGGTCTGGAAATGAGGATTTTATAATTAAATTTGGTAAGGTTTAAGTGTGGTTTTCTGCAGATCAGGCTTTATGTGGTACCTATTGAGTGCGTCAAAATGAGTCTATATGAGGGAAAGGGTTAACTAGCATTTTGACAAAAAGAGTAGAAGCTTGGACTGAAGAAAATGATATACTCGTATTATCAGATGCGTAATTGGGTTTAGGAAAGGTTTAAGTACAGTTGATGCAATTTTTAGTCTTAAATCATGATAGATTTCGGACTCACTGCAAATAAAAGATCATATTGTGCCTTTAGCTCAGTAAAGCATTTGACTCTGTTTATAGAAACGCTTTGTGGTTTAAAATATTTTTCAAAATGGGTTTATACGGTAGTTTAAGAATATTCAAATCAATGTATTCTGTAGTTAAATTATGGGTAAAAAAATGTAATTCTTTATCTGATTGCTTTGATATATCTAACGGATTAAGGTCAAAATAATTCGCTGATACTTTTTTTCATTGTTTTTAGAGGACCTAGAGTTATATTTACAAGACAGAGTACACTGTGAGTTGGATATCTATGAATTATGCTTGATTATATTATTGTACGCCGATGAGGCCATATTAGCGCAAATGAAACATGGTTTTATAATAATCATTCTTTGGAGGTGGTCGACAATTTCAGTTATTTAGGTGTGGTCTTTAATTATACAGGTACTTTTGTTTTAAACAATCAGTTCATAGTTGGGAGAGCTCTCAAGGCCATTAATCTTTTAGTGAAAAATATCAATAAATACGATTTAAATAATAAAAAAAAATCGCTTCAATTATTTGACGCTTTTGTTGGGTCCATCGTAACTTATGCATGTCCTGTTTGGGGGTTTACTAAGTCCGAAGAGTTCAGATCAAATTTTGTAAATTAATTCTCGGTGTGAAACAAAGTTCTTGTACGACAGCAGTATATGGTGAATTAGGACGATATCCCTTATATATTAACAGATACGATCAAATAACACTGAATATTGGTTTAAAATAAAACAATCCGATACTATCATTCTTAATAAAATATATATTAAATCGGAAGAACATCGCAGAAACGGTTTTAAAAGCTGGCCCTATAATGTAAAATCTTTGCTGGATGAGTATGGATTTGGGGAAGTCTGGGTTAATCCAGACCGTTATCATGAACAAACGTTTATAATCATGTTTAAGCAGCGAATTATTGATGGTTTTATTTAAAAAAATGGCGTGCTGATATAAATGATAGCAATGTTCTTAAAATATCTTATCCAACATTACATAGTTTTACCTGTTTCGGCTATTCCGAATATCTCAATATACTGTCTAATAAAGCAAATAGGAAATGTTTAACTTAACGTCGTATTTCTGCACATGACGGGAAGATATGGACAAAATAGAATTCATGGAAATGAAAGATTATGCTTACTTATCAACTCTTTAGAAATCGAAGACTAATATCACTTTATTCTAAAATGTAACTGATGTAATGTAATGATTTAAGAATTCAATATATCAAAAATATTATCATAAGAAACATAGCAGGTTTACATTTACAGAGTTAATTCGTTGTGATGTAAAATTAGTAATTATTTATTTATGCAGATTTCTTCATTATGCTATTACCAGAAGTAAAGAAATGTTGAAAGCAATTACTAACATCTAAACTGTTCATCCATGTGCATATCACTTGATATTTCTTTGCACATATAGTGGTCAAAGTAATGGTTTTATGAATACAAAGACACATTCTCCATACATTAATTGATTTCATGTCATGTATTGTTTGTATATGTGGCATTTTTATATTTTCTGTATGTATATTTCTTTTTACGAGATACTCTTTGCATACGTCAGTGAATAAAGTTATGTTCTATATTTTTGTCAAATATAGCGATTATTGTTTTATCAAGTTTTGTCTGTGAAACATATCGATGATCTTGATGAAAAATAAAAGTTATACATGTAATAAATAAAACTCAGACAGACTGCTAATATTCAGGAAAAGGTATTAATAAACATTTAAAAGTTTCCTGATGTATATAAGTTAAAATTATCATTATTTGATATAATTAATTGGAATTAGTGTATTGCTTTACTTACAGTTATTCCTCTTCTTCCTTTTTTCTCTCTCTGAAAAGCCAAAGGCCTATACAAAATAAGTAAATTCAGTTTTTGTCTTAGAATATAATTATGAATGTGTGTTACTTTTTAATGTTAAGTTTTGGTAATTATTAATATCATTACAAAAAGTAGCACGTTTTAATGATCAATTTGGTCATTATACCACTAAGAACGGGTCAGTTCAAAAACAGGAAATTACAGGAGTAGGAATCATGCAGTTCGTACCTTCCTACTCGAACGTAGTTTTGCCATTCAAAAGGTTCATTCAATTACAAAAAAGTGTCAGTTCATTTTTGTCGGGTCTTATACTCATTTGTTTATCAATTAAGTTCAAACATTGTATGAATAGTTCACTACAACAGATAATCAGAATCATATAAAAAGGGATACACAATTACATTTGATTATTAGGTATCTGATATAAAATTATATGTCTGATTGTATAACAATTTTTCTTTTATGCAGGCAACAAAAAAGAATTATCTATAAAATGGAATTTCATGTCATTTTAATCGATGAATAATGTAAAATACAAGCATACCTATATACACGTATATTTATCGTACTAATAATGCATCCTATTATTTTCAGAATTAACTTTGTCGGTCTTAAACAAGTGAATGATAACTTGAAATTTGCCGATCTAAACACATGAATGGTAACTTCCTCTGTCTCATATTTAACAAACTTTGACAGTTTTTCAATACGCCAAATAGGGGATAGGCAGTCTGTACTCTTAAGGTGAGTGTCTGTTAACTTGAAAGTGGACAAAATGTCACAGAGCCATAAATTATTTGGGGATAGTATTGCAAGTAATTCAATTCAATATACTCTGTTTGCATACCAATTTAGATTGTTTTGTAATGACAGGTACATTGTATATGGATACATAAATAGGATCGTACTCAAACATTTAAATGCTTATTTCATATACAGACATGAGGAAAGAGTGGCTAAACGGACTTTTAGATATAAAACAATACGCAACGAACAAACACTGACATATTTCATCAAGGCCGTTTATAATAGGGCACAAAGATTTTTTCCTTGGTTCTGGCAAATACTCACCAAATGTTGGGCTTTCGTGTGAAATGGCCAATCGGTCACGAGAGAGAGAGAGAGAGAGAGAGAGAAAGTAAAAAACGGTATTATTATGTAAAGTCATTTTTTTTTCAAATAATGAATGATCTAAGCGCATACTTATGTTTAAAATTGTACGAGGGCGGGTCAATAATTAGTGTCGTCCCTCAATTTATTTCACGAATACTGCATGGAGCACGTGCAAAGTTATACTATGATACGCATGAACTCTTTCGCTTTCCAACGGTGTATCATACATGTATATCTATACACAGGGACAGTGAGAAAATAAGTACTGAAAGAGGTACATACGATCAATTGCGTATAAAAATGTCTGCCAAACGTTCAGTGAACTCTTTAGAAATACGGTCTTATATTAAAACGCGTATGACTTTAGGATTAAGCGCAACAGTAATTCACAATGAACTCTGTACTGTTTTTGGGTCTTCTGTTGTTAGTTTAAGAACAGTTCAAAGATGGATTGTTATGTTTAAGAACGACAGAGAGAGGTTGGAGGGTGCCAGTGGTAGAGGCAGGAAACCGTCAGTTATCACCAGAAACAACATTAAAAAAGTAAACGATCTCAATGGTAAAGAAGCACGATATACGATTTCTGAGATAGCTAGGTATGCTGGCATGTCAAAAGGGTAACCTTTTACCATTCTGAAGAAGCATCTTCGAGTTAGGAAGATCGCTGCTAGGTGGATACCACATTTGTTAAGTCCTGAACAAAAGCAAGAGCGTGTGAAATGTGCCAGAAAATTATTAAAGATGTTTCCAAAAGATGACAGTATGAAGTTTTCTAACATTGTAACTGGTGATGAAAGCTGGTTCCACTTTTTTGAGCCGACTCGCAAAATAAATAATAAAATATGGGCAACGAAACATGCCCGTAGGCCTTGTATAGCCAAAAGAGTGACAAACTCCAAGAAAGTAATATATGCTATGTTCTTCGGATTTCAAGGATTAGTTGCACAAGTTGCTGTTCAAAAGAAATGCTCTGTCAATGCGAAGTTTTACAGAAGGAAATTGCTAACAAAAGTTGACAAATATTATTGTAAGCTTCGTCCTAGTACCGAAATGAGGGGCATGTACCTTTTGCATGATAACGCTACACCACACAAAGCGGACATTGTGAAGAAATTTCTTGAAAGTAAATATGTGACTGTTCTAAACCACCTACCATATTCGCCAGATTTGGCACCCTGTGACTTTTTTCTGTTCCCAAAGTAATAGAAACATCTTCAGGGTCGCCGCTACAGAAGCCGGAATGGACTTGGATCCGCATTGTATCAATAGGGACGCAACCGGAAACAGCTACTTACAAAAAGACATACAGAAAAACACTAACACACTACATTAGCAACAGTATGGAGCAAGACAGACTGGCGACCTATGTGGGCAGCGATGGATACACATCATGGACATACGATGCAGGATGGCAATACGTACCATATGACACGTGCAGAGCAGCCATGGTACCGTTAGACTGGTTTAATGAGGTACTAAAAGCAAGCAGTTGAAGAATAAAAGGACACAGTTGCATGATACACGACATTACACCCATATAGCAGACAGCAAGCCCAACAGACGCCACGCAAGTACAGTCACAATTCATTACACAGCCAAAAATCATGATTGGCACGGACCCACAGAGATTCTGGACAATGAGAGCAATTAGACCGAAGACTGTAAACGAAAACCTATATGCACCAATAAACTTCCTGCGTGCACCCGACCCGACGAGCCTAGAAAATGCAACATTAAAAAGATGTATAATTGACTTGGGAAGGGAATTCAAAAAAGCCAACGACAATCAGAGAATAAAAGTAAACGAGATGGCAGAGGAAATAATAAATGACGAAAACGGAATGCTGCATATAGAAGAAATGGTAACCGGAAGTGTCAAAGTTCACGAGACCAAGGACGAGAGCGCAGACTGCAGATGGTATCCGATTGGAAACTTCAACAGCACGGAACTCTACGATGTACCCTTCGCCAACCGATTCAAAGAACGGAAATGCCCGACAACCACCGGAGATATAGAAGCCAACTACGCAACACTCGTCAATCACAACTTCTTGGACGAGACATTACCATTGCTAATTAAAGTAGCACCATACTTATGCGAGACAGGGGCAATAAATATATTGCAAAAATTAAAATAACTTATTCATGTGAGTTAGAATTTAGAACATCTCCACAAATGGGCTTTTATACTTTTATGCACAAAGTAGGAATAACATACAGTCACAAAAACAAAAATATAAACATTCCAGATAACAGAGGGACCAGACTGCACGAGAACGGGAATTGACCCTGACCCGGAAGCAATCAAAAAAGACGTGAGAACGGAAACAGGTACTCTGCTATCACAACATTATGACACTGCCGTAGAAGTAGACAAATCAGTTTACGACAAAACAACATTCAACCCGCCGGGAACCAGCACACCACAACCAGTCCGATATGCAATAAAGAGAAAGACAGGCGCACCAACCATTGAGTACTGGAGCAACGTAAAGAAAGCGAAAGTAGAAGGAGGAATACTGAAGGACAAAGACGACAGAGCCATACTACCACAAACAATATCATACACTTCCGGTTCCGCTAAAATATCAACAACAATACCATTAAAGGAAGTGACAATAAAAAGCGGGAAACAAACAGCAGCAACACAAGACAGAACACTCGAAAGTTACAACGACTGTAGCGGAGTGGTCTACGGAGAAAAATAAATGAATCCGAAAAACTGGGACAGTCATGGAATACTCCAAGACAAAAACATATACACAGATACATTCTACACACCAACACAACTCATAGAAATATTAACACAGATAAACAGAATAGCACCACCAAACACATTACGAACATGGGAAATATGGAGTCCAAAAATATGGCAGAGCATACATCAAAGACAATCAACGACAATGATAATAAACCCACACGCATTCACATCAAACTACAGATTAGATTCAGACCCAACTGCAACTGTATATGCAATTGCATACCCAACAACACAGATAGAAAACCCAAACGCATTAATAAGAGACAGAGCACAATTATCAACAGCAGGCTGGGTAATAATAACAAGTGACAAACCAACACAGACATCAGCAGACTATCTAAAAATGGAACTATGGAACATGGTTAATCTCAACAACATGACAATGCACCAATTACAAGCAAACTTCCACGAACACGAGGGACAATTGAAAACACGTATGCTACCAACAAGACTACACGTCAACGTAGTAAACAACAACGAGAGACAAATACACATGTACTGGGATTACCAAATGTCACATGACCCGTGGTGGACAACAATAACTGTGTACTTAACATTTCCATATAAAAGAAGAGATTGGGCCGGAATAGTACCCATACGGACGCACGAAGAAAAACCATCAGTAGAAGCAACTGACCCCAGATTGAGAGACGCATTTACAGCAATGGAACGAGAACTCAACGTAGTAAAAAGAGACATATCACAAATAAGACAAGACATAAGAATACAAACAGCATTAGTAAACGTATACAGAAACGAATACATAAAATACAAAGCACATGTAGACAAAACAATATTTCACATAGACGACATGATAATAAATATCAAAAATGACCTCGACAACCTGAAAGCAGACGGAGACGACAATTGGTTTACGACATTGACAAACGCACTGTCTTCCATATCCAGCGTGTTAAGCGTAGCAAATACCGCTAGGAGTCTCGCAACAGATAATGTGTCAAAAATAAACAGTGTGACGGCAGCAGTGCGTGACGCGACACAAATAGCTAACAATGTGTCAGAAACAGTGTCCCACGTGAGCAACACAATCAAAACATTGACCGACACAGCGACAGCCGTATCCAGGGGACTTAACGAAACCAAAACAACATGGATACCGGAAGTACAGACATTAAACACGAAATTACCAGAAATCGAAAATAAATTAAACAATTTCAAAAGAGCATTTAAAAAAAGAGTTGTAGTATTAGAAAAAGACGACGAAGTGACACTATTAATAGGGGGACGACCATTAAGTCCAGACTATTCTGTTGCAGTCCCGAGGGAGACAACAAACTAAAATGCCCTGACAAGACAACAGACTCTTCACGGAAACGGAAGTACTAGAAAGAGACTGGTTCACAGTTATACTTCTAAATTTAGCAGAAGCAATTAAGAAACAGACGATATTGCCCGTGATCATATCACGTGACGAAGAAAATAACCCGTTAACCAGAGACAATGGAACATATATGGTTACATACGTACCCAATCTACAAGACAAGTTACAGAGCGCACCCATCTATAAATGGCAGACACCTATGTCAATTATGGACGAAATAAGACAAGACCAAAAGACACTAAACGCACTTAATGTCATCAAAACATATCTAACAACGAGGCCTTCTGCAATGTCATGGCACGACGGAGATAACGACAAAAACTGCAGTTATCACGGCTTTCATATACACATATTAGCAGTACACATGAACCTAAGACAACCCATGACACAGAACTATGGACAACCGCCGACTCATCGACACATTGAAAACAGTAAACGCACAAGTCAAATGCCAGAAGGTGAAGCTTAAACATAACTTCGCACGCTACATGGTACGCCCCCCACGAGAATTCAACGGCACTAACAATCAAACATTGTTGGAGTACATAATGTAGGAACCAGACGGAAACACAACAGTACAACAACAACTACCGGAAGTGCAGATAAACAACATGAAGAAAACACAACTAGAAATCAATACAGACACCCTCCTAGAAATGATACAAAAGTACAATAAGATAGATAAGTACAAGCTATACGAAGCGGCGAAAAAGGCTAACAACCAACAAGATGCAGAAACATTGATGACACTTTATAGGAATAGAGATTGGAACAGAATCTACAAACAAGGTATTGAGGAAAGAAATATAAAAATACAGATTGACAAAAGAAACTACGCCGACGTATTCATGGAATTTGAAAAGCCGATTGAAGAAGATGAGGACTATTTGACAATAAATGAGACATGCTACACCTTCATGCAGTGGACTGTGGAACAAAATATTGACCCTGACCTTTTCCTGATACGCCTGTATGCAATACTGAACAACAGCCTCTCAAAAATTAACACTTTCAGCTTAGAGGGAACTTCAAATGCAGGCAAAACCTACTGGATGCGGGGAGTGGTGCCCGTCCCTGAATACGCTGGATCGGTAGTTAATTCCAAGGAATTTGCATTTAATGCATGTCCTACCAAACCCATCATTCTGATAAATGAACTAACCATTGCAAGTGCAGATCAGTCGGAGCAGTTTAAGAACGTGTTGGGAGGGGAACCGACCTACGAGAATATAAAAAAATCAGCAGCCCACACTAATGGAAAGAAAGCCATGCATCCTCACTAGCAATCTACCAATATGGCGATATGTTACCAACGATGCCAAGCCATTAAAAAACAGAATGTTTCGATATCCCGGACTCCAAAAGAGCAAAATCCTGCAAGACCTGAAAAAAAAAAACTTCCAAACTATGGCTACTTTCAGGAGATATTCAAGGCAATAAGACTCACAGAAACAAAGACACACGCCATATCGGAAGAAGAGCTAGCAGACTGTCCCAGAATCTACAACCTCCTGTGGGAAATAACAGACGTAAAACAGTGGAACGTAATTGACCCGAACGAAAAAAGCGTTGACAGGAAACAGAAACAAACAATGAGTCCATCCCAGACGAGATGTACATGACCTGGAACGGAAGCGAAAATTACCAAGACGGACAAGAATCAGAAACAGAGATACGAGAATCACAGTACATAGTAATTGACGATGACGAAACACAATCACAGAAAGCAGATGAGCTGAGCCAACAGGTAGCAAATATTGCATTGCAGGAAATGGACTTAGATTTTGACACCCCAGATACATTCCCTGCCCCCGGAGACAAACCAATGACCCTCTCGGAGTTACTCAACACACCAGAGATATTAGTACCAATACCAACACCACCAAGCCAGAGCAAACTGCAAATAAAAAGAACATGTCCAAACCTGAAAATCACACAGAGAGGTATTAAAAGAAAACTGTTCACAGCCAAAAAGCAAAGAACAAGCACACCGAATGAGACAATACATTTCACCACTCCGGAAGACGACAATGATGATAGATTTGAGTCGGTATTATGGGGACACGGACCGCTGCCACCACTGGTGCCAACAGACAAATCCACACAGACGGACGAAAAGGAAACCGAAGAAACAGCCATGCAGACAGACGAAACCCAGTCCATAGATGCCATTACACAGACACCGTGTATTCTATGTGGACACTTTACAAATTGGTGATTATATTATGTGTAATAATTATGAACTGAAACAATGTGTGTAAATAATTGTAAATATGTTCAGCATCAGAAAAAAACAGAAAAAAAACAAACAAAAACAGAAGAGGAACAAATATGGCAACATCTCTTTGAGATGGGTGATTCGATTCTCACGACTTTGTAATTCTTATGATATAAGTTAGTTAGTTATAAAATATACCATGAGAGGACAATCTACGGAAATCAATACATATTGCCTGACCCCATATTAAGTTATATTGACTGACCCCATATTAAGTAATTTATATAACTAACTAATAGAGATGTATAGAATATTAAAATGTTTTCATATTCTATACATCCCTATTAGTTAGTTATATAAATTACTTAATATGGGGTCAGTCAATATAACGAATATGAGAAGTATATCAGTAAAAATAAAATGAGCAAGGCTGATTGCAAATGAAAATCACATTCTCTTTTGTTTTGCTGGTATGCCAATTAACTTTGAATGGTTATTTACAACGAGCGTTCTGCATGAGGGCAACAGCTTGTAGAAAGCTGTTGTTTTTGGAAGGTTGTCAGACGCTTGTGAACTCATTATCTATTCATTTAACATCGTACAGGAAATCTGTAAATTTTGCCTTCTTTCCTAAATACTTTTCCCTTACAAATGACAAGCGCAAATGTCGCGTGTTATTTCATATAGCGTTATTGGCTGATATTTTCTGGACGTTTTTTAGCTTGACAATTCATAAAATAGTCTGAGCTATTGCGGTCAGCCATTTGTCTCGTCCACCTTTGCGTCAACATTTTTTTGTCCGGGCGATAACTTTCTTACAATATGTGATATGCATATGGATCTTCGTATATGCAAAAGGGTCATTGAGAGGGAGGGCAATGACCAAAAAACATAACCCTATCTGGTTCCATTTTTGAATGATTTCCCTTTATTCGATGAATTTTTGTCTGAGCGTGACTCAAGAACCATACAAGCCATTGACTTGAAACTACAAATGTTTATATATTGTCACAAGAAATACAATTACTTTGTCTGGTTCCAATTTTTAATTACATCCCTTTCATTTATTTCATAATGAATTGTTTGTCCGGAGCATTACACAAAAGCTTTATTGACACTAAACTTTAACAGATGGTGTCAAGGAAAATGGAAGTGACCAAGAACCATAACTCTACATGGTCCGTTTTTAAATTACCACCCTTTATTTATTTTATAATGATTTTTCGTCCAGAGCATTACTTAAAAACTACACAAGGTATAAATTTGAAATTT
Source organism: Solen grandis (assembly GCA_021229015.1). NCBI lineage: Eukaryota > Metazoa > Mollusca > Bivalvia > Adapedonta > Solenidae > Solen > Solen grandis. The sequence goes on along the minus strand of CM037788.1, from coordinate 46,558,772 downwards.
CAAATATACATAGTGACTTTTTTCTGCGTGTCTTCTAAAAACTTTGATTTAAAAATACATAGACCATGTACGATATGACGGTCATTTTAATTATCGAACTTCTTTTTTATTTTGCCGAGTGGTTAGAGAGTCCGCCTCGGGGGTTCGATCCCCGGTCGTAAAAATCATACTGGTATAGCTCCCTTACTTGTCGCTCAGCATATAATTATGTAAGGGAGTAGGCCGAAAACTGTCCAATGTGTTTTAGTATGAAGTATTGTACAGTTTGAGGCGTTTTTCTTGGATCTTTTTCTCTTTGTTGTAATATTTGGCATCACAAAATAAGCATGAGAAATTTGAATAATTCATGATTTCCATTGTTGAAGTAATAGACGATACCCTAGAAACACGAGGAAATGGAACTCTGCATGGGTCTAATGTAAACACTGAGGAGCCAGATATTATTATTGGACTGCAATTAACTTATTAGATTGATACGCTACACTGTTCCATATATTACACTGAACTAAAAAGGATTGCATTACTAAAATGTTTTAATGATAGTTCCAGGACTGGTTGACATAGTGTCAGGATATTTTGACAGGGTGTGGTATCATGCCACGTGACTTCGGCGTGATAATACAATGAGGCAGCAGTGTAAATGACTGAAATACTGTCGCCAGGACGTTAACATTTTGTTGTCATCGGTCGCGGAATAAAAACGGTATATCTATAACGTACGTATGCTATATTATCCGATTATCAATCTAGTAAAATAGTAAGTTAACTTCTGTTAATATGTTTGTTCATCCGTCATTCCTTTATAGTGTGTGAGCGCGTGTGTGTGTGCCCGCGCGCACGCGGATGTGTTATTTATTGACCTTCACCCATGAATTTTGTGCATATATATAATGCAGTCATAATTAACATGCTTCATACATATAAGGTGAATGTGGACGTCTCCCACTTTGTAAATTAAACTAGATGCCACCTCAAATATTTCCCTGTAATCGCTATCTCAAATTTAAACCAACAAGTATAAAAAAAGAATGAATTTGATTATGTATGTTTTTTTCAAGATGTCAGTGATACAAATATGTATGTTTTTTTTTTAATATCAAGCATCGGATTATATAATATAATTGTTTTACACAGAAGTGACATGAAGACAGTCGCAACGAACGCAACTGAATCCCGAATGTAACCTTTGTTTAACCATAAATAGAACGTAGCATAATCAAAATTTCGCTATCCAAACCATAAACTTGATATTGAAGTTGAGAGATATAAATCTACGCCAAGATAGATCGAAAGTATAAGATTGCCCGTCAAATAATGTACATGTAATTGATTGTAACATTAATCTTTTTTCATTGAAAAAATAAATCAGATATATTAGTATGTATTCAATTTTATCAATGGCTTACTTTCTTAATTTTCACAATTATTGACTGCACCGGACAAGTCTAAAGACAAGTTCATTAAGTTAACCCTTTCCCTCATATAGACTCATTTTGACGCACTCAGTAGGTACCACATAAATCCTGATCTGCAGAAAACAACTGTTAACCCTTACCAAATTTAATTACAAAAGTCTCATTTCCAGACCACTGAGGAGCAGCGAACAGCATAAAACCTGATCAGCCTGCGAGTTACTCTGATCTGATTTTATGCTGTTCGCATAGGTCTTTTCATGGTGTCCTCTGTGAGGGAAAGGGGTTAAACTTAAGGTGAATTCCTTGCAGGACAGGACGTATAATTGCGCACGTCACAGCCGGGTACCAAAATAATCATACATAAATGTTCGGTTTACCATTTTGAATCCTATCAGTGGCTCGCCGTCACAACAAACTTTAACGATGGATTGTAAATTATTCCGGCCTCTTATCTCAAACTTGACACAAGATAAGCCCGCTGAATGAGCGTAGAACAGTTTTAGGAGGGACCCCCAGGCTCTACCCCCGGCTTATCGGCCATAGCATAAAGTATTTATACGCCCAAATATGGTAAACAAAAGCACAATTTGGCCTAGTTCCGTTTTAAAATCGGTTTTGCTTGTGTGTTGTTAAACGTGTGTATGGCTGAGATTTCGTTTTGGATATTCATGAATGGGTCTGTAATGATTCCCAAACTCCCCGCAGCAATTACTTCCCCTGATGTAGCGCAGTACGACGAAATCATCATAAGGAGTGTAGTACAGATCTTGAAAATGATAGCTACTTGATACTTCCGGTAATTCATTGCATTATTTGTATACAGCTTTTGCGAGTCTTTTGCGAGTCTCGAGATTTACTGTCACGTACAAGTGTTACACAACCCAGCAAAGACGGATTTTTATAAGTAGGGAAAATTTTACTGTTATTCATGTATTTTTCAGATACATGCTAGTGAAGGCAGTAGATTGCATCCGCCTTACGCATCAATAGCGATATAGATTAGAAATCCAAACCGATCTAATTGATGTTGAAGTTTGATTCACCCGAGAAATTTAAATTAGAAATAAAACAACGCAAATTTGATTTAAAATTTGTTATTTCATCCTTATAACGGTACCACAGATAATGTTGACCTGATTTGTACCGTCCATGGAGGCCAGTGGGTTAGAGCGAATGGTCGTAGGTTCGATCCACGACAGCAACACACCAAATTCGATAAATTGGTACAAGTAGCTTTCTGCTTGGTGCTCTGCATATAAACAAGGTAGTTCCAGCCAGGGTTGGTTCGGTGTTAGGAAAAAGGTGACTGATTGCTGTATCTTAAGATACTTAAACTTGGCTTAAAATAGACCCGCTGAATGAACATATACGTGGCCCAGTTTTAGGAGTGAATGCTATGACTAAAATACTGTCGGAGGGACGTCAAACCGAAACATAAATACCTGATTCAATATCACTCAAATACAACAAGGCTTGCCCAGAACTTTTATTTATAAATCTTTCAATTTGGATGTTTCCTTTTTTCACGTTTTTGACAAAATCATCTGACGCTAGTAAAATAAAATGAAAAGTGTCCAATCTCTTCCTATAAGACGTGAACTAACACGGAAAGTCAGACCGAGGTACGTTATTCGAGCTATCATCCCCTTAAAGGATATTTTGCTACATTTGCAATGCTATTTCTTTTTCGGGAAACGTTCGGAAAGGACGGAAAGTTAAAAAGAATCTCCGAGTTGATTAATTAGTTCAAAAACCTTACAAATATAAACTAATTTGACCCTGACCGACATGTTCTATTCAAGGATAACGGTTTGTTTATTGTAGATTCGGCTTTGAAGTGGGAGAAAAGTGGGGAAGGAGGCCAGTGGTTGTTTTCTTAAGTGTAGACGGGCTTATCGGTACCGAACGGTAGTTATCGGTAATTATCGGTTAATACGAAGTTGCCCGGATGAGAAGGAAAGCTCATTCCTAACAACAGTTCACAACGAAGAGAAAGAGATTGAAGCTACACAAAACGAAAGTTTAGCACTTAAAGAAAAGGCTTCCCCCATAATATTACAAACACTTCATAGAAACTTTTTATAACTGTAGAATTAATTGTATTAGGTGTTATTGTATTTGTTCGTGTTGATTTGAAGAAGGTTGATCGTGTTTGTGTGTGTTGTTCGCTATCGGAGAAGATGGGTAGCCTTGACGTAATTGACAACGTAAATGTGGAAATCCTGAAAGAAACAGAGAAGAAAGAACTGTAAGTATTTTATTTATTTATTCTTCTATGTGGGTTTGTTTTCAAAATGATAAAAAACATATGAAAACATTGCAACGAATGTGTTATATACTTAAAAACCGCCTCACCATGAAACATGTCAATATTTTATTTCGTGTTTTTCATATGATTTTATATAAGTAAGAAATGTGATAAGGCTTATTTCAGTAATATATTGATGCATGTTGTATGTCCTTACCATTTACCCATGAAAAGGAAAATTTCGAGAAATATCAAGGTTTATGCATGAGGCGTTTCTTAAAGTCCTCGAGTATACATCATATTCTAGCATTATAAAATCGTTCCCATGATCATAAATGCATTCTATTGTTTGCATTCTTTCACCATCTCCCTGTTTCAATACAACAATGAGAATATTTCAAGTGCAAACATAGATCAGCATGTATATTTCATCTATACGTAGAGGCAATCTTTATTTTAAGTGTGTCGACCGTTTGCCTGATCACGCCAAGGGTGATGATGCATAATACAATTCAACATCACGAGAACTAATACCAAGTTTACATATTGAATTTATAGGATGCTAACTGAGAATTATAAAGCTTTCTTGATGACAAAGTATGGGTGTTTATTAGACAAATCTGGTCGGGTATAAAGTTTTGAGTTTTCAGAGAAGTTCAAATAGATTTATATAATAAATCAAACTTTTTAAAGAAAATAGAATTAAGGCACTGGGTTGTGAATGTCGTTTTGTATGCGGCATGTAGAAGCTTTACGCTTTAACCCCGGCCAAGGTCGTTACTGTTATAGCTCCCTTGCCTGGCGCTCAGCATATAAGGGTAGTTGCAGGACTGGTTGGCTCGGTGTTGGGTGTTGTATCATGACACACGTCTACGGCGTGATACTGCAATGTGGCAGCACTATATCTGTCTCAAGTAGACATCGTCTCCAAATGACTGAAATACTGTCGGTGGGACTTTAAACCCAACAAACAAACAAACTTTACGCATTGACAAAGTCACAGACTCGGTGTTCATTCAAATAGACAGAGAGCCACACAGACGTACATACTGATAGATAGAAATATAGATGAATAGATAAATTAACAGAACAAGAGTGTGTATATAGACTAGAAGAAGTCTGTTAAAACATTTCTACGATAATAACCTAACGAAAGAGAACGCTGATACGTTTGGATGTTCAGAGCCTCTGATCAGATCAGCCGCAAATTTAGGGTGACCTCTAAATAGATCTATTGAGTGTGCAGTTAAATTGATTTACACTGTAAATGTTATCGTGGCCTTGATTTGCAGAACCATTGCAAGAGCAGACTTTTTTATCAGTGCACTATCAGATCGGTTGCACAATCAGCAAGTCACCCTGTCAGATCGTGATTATCAGCATGTTTCCATATATATCTGAACACTTTTAAAAGGTAGTTAAATTAATACGTTCCATCTTTATGTAATCTTAACTTTTTATGTTATGAATATTTATGCATAAATTTATGACTTGATGAATGTTAATTACTGAACTTAAAAAAGGTGTATATAACATTTAATGGTTTGCCCTGGAAACTGTGTAGAATCTGAGTTACAATATTTTAAATGCAACACAAGAGACTCTGATCAAACTGCATCTTCAAAGAGCTCTCTGATCTTGTTCTGCACTCTTGTTCAATGTATTGAAATGAGGAATAAGGTTAAGGACTGAGAGACATATATACAAGTACTATCATCATGACACTTCACTGGTATTATGCAGTAAGGTGTATATTTCTGTGAAAGTTAAACATACGCTAATAGACACGTGTTCTGTAAGTATATTTTTAAATTCGATGAAAAAAAAACCACTAAATTGATACTAGTCATAACCTTCTGTTCGACGAAATATCTGATGTAATTTTAGTATTCGGCTGACTTGATTTGACTATTTGTATTTACCGTCGCCTCAACAGTATTTCAGTCATATAGCGACGTCCAACTAATTACAGGTGGGGGAAGACCCCGAATACACGGAGGCATCCGGGTAGAACCACCGAACTACCGCAAGCCAGCAGGAAGGCTTCCTCATATGAAAATCCGTAGTATTCGGCTGAAATAATTTGCATATTATAATGTAATTTTAGAAATCGGCGGAAGTAATTTGCATATTATAAATGCTTTATTTAGACAAAATCCAAAGGTCATATATAGCGATGCAGACGACAGTTGTTATATTTTGTTTTAACACTGTCAGTGGTGTTCATTTTTGTCATTTTTTGTTAAGTATCACAGTTTTCATGTACGAATCAGTTTTGAGACAAGGAACTAGTGTGATATTTGAATTCCAGGGACATTTTTAACTGTGATTTATCTTAAGAAATTATGAACGATATAGAAATGGAAAGAATGCTAAAATAATGATTATCATGTTACCGATGTGACGAGATCTTATTTTTGGACAAGGGGCATTGTCTTCTTTTGAGCGCCCCATGTTATTATGCACGTCACTAGGACACGTGCACTTTACCGAGGACTTCACCACTGATAAGAATGTATTGAAAGCGTCACCCGCATCCTGAAAGCAAATACGTAAACAAGAAACGTGATATGAATACTGCCCTCTCTCCCAAAATAAAACTCTTGTCGGTCATAGATTATGCTGACTTTGAAAGATGTGGTTTTCATATAGGGTTCCTGTATCATATGAATCAAGTCTGCTTCAGCTTAACAGGAAAAACGGATTTTAAAATGATCAACCTGTCTCTTCTCTGTAGTTTCCTCGCTAATTTTTCCACGTGCGAGTCAAATTTTCCATAAGTACACCGATTTCCTTTCATACAAATATAGTAAGTTGCCACTCCAAGTCCGGAGAGCCTTTAAGTTCTTCTCCTTGTTTACATCAGATAAAATGTAAAAAAAGGAAGATATGTTGGGGGACTTTCTAAACCTCGTTCATGCCATTAGGTCACCTTACTCCCAAACAGACCGACAGCACTTGCGAGATAAAGCCTTATCTATATCAAATGTTCGGTTGTAAACGTGAGATTCGATCCCAAGCCCCTTTATAGTTGTTATATTTGTTCAAGCGCTGATTGGATGTTTTACTCTTAGTGCGTGAAGGTCGGGGAAATCCGCCGTTACCACGCATGCCATTGATAAAAGTACTAAGCTAGAACATGAGTACTTATAACGACCCGATCATTTATTTCTCCCAAGTTGCAAAAGTACTCCACATAGTAAATTATGTTCGAAATCACGATATACCCCCAACCCCTTTTTCAAAAGGATTATCCTTACCATTGCAATGTTGTGAGGATTCAGCCAATAAATTGTCACCAATCACCCACGTAGACAACTTATTGTACACGGATGTGGTTAAGCTACGTAAGATTTCTGACAGTGTTTAATATATTACGATCTCATACTTGGAAAGACCGGTCATATCCTTATGGTCAACTTATAGTGATACTGATACTAATTATATACTTTTAATGTGCACTGCAAACATGAACAACAAATCTGAGGATCATCTTCAATTAAGTACAAGCAATGAAAAAGGTAATCATAATAATTAACCAAATGCCGATGTTTGTCTGCAGGGTATTGTAAATTTGAATTTTGCAACGGTATAATACATTTTTATGGCAAATACCCAGTTTGCACCGAGATTTTCGCTAAATTTACTGCTGTTGTATTTATTTAGACCTTGTGGTCTATTCCACGAAAGTGCAAGTACTTATTTCCAGCCGGCCCTGTTTTTGTTTGTTTGTTTGTTTGTTTGTTATTTTTTTGTTTTGCTGAAGATACATCATGCAGAAAAGACAGTGGTTAACCACTGGATAGGAAATCCGGGTCCAATGTTCTCAAAAAATAAAAATGGTACTTAAGTATGATTTTCGTACTCAAACCATGCCCATTAGTGTCAATAGGGATTTGGGTATGATACTCCAAACTGCAGAACCATTACCTAAAGTACGCCCATAGCAATCCCATTATGCCGGGTGCCAAAGATGCATCTGGTACCAATTTAATACGTCTTTGATTTGACGAGATAACTGGAAGAAAGTATGGTTAGAAAGTGGGTTAGATTCGAACCCAAGACTTCCGATCGCAAAACGGACAATCTGCCATTGAGTTATTGTGTAATTAAAATTATCACTTCTTTCATATATATATACATGTTTCTAACTACTTTCGAAATTAAAACAAAATGCACGTAATAAAAAAAAGTTTAAACTGATTTATTTTACGTCGATTGGGAAACAAGTTCTTACAACTTATACTAGTCCCTCTCGACGGTTCCTGGGTTGGACCAGTACTTTGCGCCCGGGAAGGTCATGAAGAATTCTTGCCTCCAACGGGGTTCGAACCCACAACCTTCGGATCCGTAATCGGATACGTTACCACTCAGGATAAAAACAACAACAAAAAAAATAACAACATGCAAATGTGATATTCGCACTAAAAGATATTGTATTTAATGTGCAGGATAACGACTAAGAGAGGGGTGAAACTACACAACCAGAAACTAAGGGGTCTGAAGGAAGACCACCTGTACCACATCGCCCTTAGCAACGTCCAGGACGACCTTAAGGAACTGTTTGGAGATGTCAAGGTCATTAGTTACACTATTCTGATTCGTCCATTTCTTTGTTCTTCATATATGTTTTTTTTTTAAATCGTTTTATTCATTTACTATTTTCAGTTAATTGATATTTAATATGATGATTTATGAACATATTAAATATGAATTAATCATCATCAGCAGCAGCGGCAGCAACAGCATCAAAATCTGTATACCTCTATTTTAATTTTGTTTAATTTCGTAGCACAGTATTGCGTTTCTTATCAACAAATGTGACTGCAGACCCGGAAGTCATGGTCAGACGCAAAGTACTGGTCCAAGCCAGGAAACATCGAGAGGGAATAGTAAAAGTTTTTCTTTTCTTTTCAAAATCGACATAATAATTAACAAGTTTAAAACTTCAACTTAAGGAAGAAAAGGATTTAAAACGTTTTGAAACGAAGAGGGGGGATATTACGTAAATTGAGCAGAAAACGTATGAGTCTAAACATATTATTTCCCATAAAAGCCATTCAAGTTCGCTTTGGGCTGTCCTTACAAAGTGTACACGTATGATTGTCATTCGTGTAATGCACAACATACCAGAAAACAATGTCTGATCATCTCTAAACAAAGACGAGAAATGAACAACTTTTATCATCACCATGCATAGATAAATCTTGTATCGAATCTGCAACACCTCGCCCTGGCAACAGTATGACATAATTTTAAGCAATATTAATATCGCAAAGCTTGTGCTGGCCGCCAGACGGGCTAATCAGTAACATATTGCATGCTGATTCATTGTGATAAGGTTTATTCATTTGTTACCCTGTTGCCATGCAATAAATCAGCACCAACCGTAATCCACGTATAGGTACACGTGTGATACATTTAAAGTGAATTTCTACTGAGTGAACTACTCTAGTTAAAACTTATTTTAAACTACTTCGAACTTCGATTACTCCTTAGCTTATTCTTTAAAAACCCGGTCTTATCCGATATAATTCTATGGTTTCAATTATTTATCTATATTTCTATGTAAAAACTACCTACCTCAATCATTCGAATTTGTGTTATACGAAAACATGGCATATTCCGAAATAATGTGTTATTCTGCTATGTTTATAATAGGATCACGATCATTTGCGCTGGAAGACATTATATTATTTGATGGCGCAATTTTGAAGAAAAAAAAATGAAACGATGGAAAGATATATAAATACCTAAACTTTTTACATGATAGAAGCATCATACCACTACATCTATACACCCATGTTGACTGGGATCAGTTTTTTTTGTAATATATATCAAATTTTTGACAACAATATTACTATGTTGAACAATCACAAACAAAATATATTTAATCCCATTTCCAGTTTGTTTGTTTTGGGGGCCAAACCTCACGAATGGAAAAGTTCGCCAAGTTCGTGGCCAAAGAGCTTGACCTGAATCTACCCCACCCGAAGAATTACGCCGGGAAGACCGATAGATATGCTGTCTTCAAGGCTGGACCAGTCCTGTCCGTCAGTGTAAGTATGTTGTAGCGGTAAATTAATCAGCCGAAAAATTTGCGCTACAACTCTATATTTTTCTTTCAGCTCTCGCTCTCTCTCTTCGTTTAAGTTTTATACACAATTCATGTTGACATGTATGAAGTTATGTTATGTCTGTGTTATTTGTATATTTAAATCATTACATATTTCCATTATTAACATTATCATGATCATACAAATTATGTTTATTAAGTTTCATTTATATTTCGCTATTTTTGTGTTTCTTGAATAAGTATAGTATCTAGATGTAAATTCTTTTCATAACTTCGATATCTGGCACGTGTCATGACTAGTTAGTTTATTGCAAATTCAATGTCTGTCACCTTTAATGGCTTCATTGATTGTACCTTTGGTCAGCTATAGCGGGATGATAAGTCTTGTTAATCCACTTTGTCAGTTTTATGGCTTTCCAGTAACTCCACCCACTGAGGCGTGATTGACATATCTGTTTATTCTGTAATTTGTTTTAATATGTTTTGAATTTGATTATAAAAAAGGGATTCCAGTTTCAACCACTGTCCTGTGCAGAAGTCTGTCAGGACAATCTTAACATATTTGATGTCAAATATCGTGCTTTAAATTTATACAGAATACTGTATATTACTAATTGATTGGATATACCTGTGTTGAAATATATTTCTTTAAAAAAAGTATTACGGCCTACCGGATCTCTTCATCTTTCTATTTTCACCGGGTTACCAAGTACACATTGCCTGTATAATAACTAAAGTGTGCCAATTACACTGATATTGTATTTCTATGTATTAGTTATCGTTTATATTTACAATTTAGTTTTCTTATGGAATTTATCGGAAGCGACGCGAAGCGGAGCGCTGCGATAAATCCATAAAACCTAAAATACATAAATTTAAATATTAAAGTTTAAGTTAAATAACTTTCCATGAATCTTAATTAAAATCATGCTCTCTCTGTTGTTCGAGATTTGCAATTCCGAAGATTTTATGTATACCCACCCTAGATCCTCGAAATATTGCAAGTTAAATGTAACATTTTTCTGATAAATGAACCTTTTCGTTACAGCATGGTATTGGAATACCATCACTATCCATAATATTCCAAGAAATCGTCAAGTTGGTTTTCTACGCTGGGTGTGAGGATGTTCAGTTCTTCAGGATCGGTACATCAGGAGGAGTAGGTACGTTGAGGCCATTAAAAAGCTTTACCTCATGAATATTCATGAACAAATTTGTGATTTCGTGAATATTAATTTGCTGATCTTAAAATGATATATGAAATAATGGAATGTTCTTTGCCACACACTTTGTAGAGTTTGAGCTACAATATTCCAGTCTGAAAAACAAAAACAAAAAAACAAAAAACAACAACAGAGGAGACCCTGATCAGACAGCTCCTATATGACTGTCTGCTCTGACTTGACTTGACTTGAGCTTCCTAACATGAAAATCTGAATGACCCTGGCGGGATTCGAACCCATGCGGTGAGGGGCTGAGTGAGTGTTAAAGTCAGCGACGTTACCTTCTCGGCCACGGAGACCCCTGTCTGATCCGGATCTGCTCTATGAGTCTATATTAGGTAAAGGGATAAATGAGCATAATTGCCTGCTAATCATGCTGAACTATTCGAAGATTCTTTCAAAGGTTTTATGCATTCAGTCTTATAAAAGTCTTGAGTCATTCACTCGGGTGATATATTTTAACCATTTACTCTCGTTTGTAAACTAAAATTTTTGAAAGTTGTCAAAATACAATCAACAATATATTGTGATATCCTCTTTTACATTGCCCCAGGTTTAGACGCAGGTACGGTCGTTGTCAGTGACCGGGTAGTCAACAGCGCTCTCGAACCTTTCTACAATACGGTACGTTATGTCTTCTTTAATTGAGATATGTGATTTCGATTGATTGTATGTCAAGTTTAATATCTCACCTACAGAGTCAAATGGTGACTCAAATCTACTTAAGACCTATGCAGTGCTTCCACGCTGTAGTATCACGCCGTAAACATGTGGAATGATACCACACCCGGTCACATTATCCTGAAACCGGGTCAACCGGTCCTGGCACTACCCTGTATATATGATGAGAGTCAAGAAGGGAAAGACCAGCTGAGTAAAACTCTTGTTATATTCGAAGAAAGAACAGTTTAAACCTTCATGTGACAGGTTGTGTTGGGCAAGCAGATAACGCACCCAGCAGTCATAGACAAGGAGTTGGTAGAAGAACTGTGTAACTGCTCCCTCAACACGGACCCCTTCTCTATCGTCAAGGGAACAACATTGTGTGCTGACGATTTCTATGAAGGTATGTTTTAGATTATCAGTGGTACTTTCATGTGAAAAATAGTTAAAATACACACAATTGGGAGTAACAAGAACAAACCCCGAGTAGACACTGATGTGTAATTATGAGCAAATATAATCTAAGCTGTCCGTGGTATATGTTCCTTGTTTTTTTAATTCTACATAAAATTCGCGGTCAGCCTCTGTTGTTGTTTTTTACATGAAGGTTGTGTGTTCTTGCATCATTTAGTTATCTTCATTTAAATTTTTTATCTTTCTTTTGTAGTATTTCTAATAAAATTTATAGAACTAGTGATTGAAATAGTAAAATATATGAGCAAATGTTATTTTGTACCTTATGGTCAAACATTTTTTGCAGAAGCTTTCCCGATACACTTTTCTTTAAAATTGATCATTTATACATTCTAAATGCTGTCTAGTTCCTTTAGAGCGTATTAGCATTCTAATGCGCTAAGTGCTGGTGCCCCCTGGAACGGACGAGAGATAGATAAGCATAAGTTATAAGAACTTGTAAGAACATGTTTTCCAAGCTTAAACTGGCCACCTACTTACATATAGTATGAAACACTCACGTGATATGCTAAATCAGTACATGTACAATCATGGTTGTCATGGTTATGAAGGTCAAGGACGTGTGGACGGGGCTTTCTGTGACCACGACGACGAGGACAAGATGGACTGGCTGAAGAAGATCAACGACAACGGGGTCACCAATATGGAGATGGAATCTCTTGGCTTCATCGCCATGTGTCACCGGGCCAACATCAGGGGTAAGGTCATGGTTCAAGGTCATTTATGATCGAAATTTGAGAAAAAAGAGAACATGTGAAGTTTAAAAGTTATGGAAATGCAATATATGGTTTTTAAAAGCATAATGCAGAGGAAGGTACCTTGGCTCTCAATTGTCGAGTTAGACACCTGCATTATGGCACCTGTAATGATATTTTAGCCCCTGTGCTTATACGACTTCTTTTAGTATAATCAATAGTTATATACATAATAAGATAATGATCCACAATCCATAGACTGGAAACCCGTCAGTTGGATGTAAAACTCAGCTCACAAGCAGACCTCTTCGCATTTAAATCTTTTCTGACTGATAATATGATTGATCATATTTTGAATCCAGTCTATTGAAAACACCGCTGCTTCTCTGAATGTTGTATATTCAAACAGTCCATGTTCTTTCAATACCTTTCAGGACTTCTTTATATGTGTAACCAATCTCAAAGTAAAAATACCATCATTTATCATGTTTGGAAAATAATTATTGCTTTCTACATATAGTTATAATCATGCATCTTTGTATTGAAATGATGACGTCATATCCTGTTCAGGTGCCGTCTGCTGTGTAACGTTGCTCAACCGTTTCGAGGGTGACGGAATCACAACAAACATCCAGATGCTGCACGAGTGGCAAACGTACCCGCAAATTATCGTCGCCAGGCATATCAAGAAGCAGCTCAACATGGAAGTGACGTCATAGACCAACTCCGTGAAAAGCATTGTGGGACAGACATTAAAGTCTTGCTTGTCAGTTTTGTGGAAATTCTTAGGTGGTTCACGCAGTTTGCTGTGAAATTCATGTTTTGATTTTATCCGTGTTCAAGTTAACTTTTTTGTATCTTTAAACGGAGCATTTAGATCAAATGGTTTAATTCCGTGAGTTTTGAACTCCTGACATTGAATAAGCTGTGCCATACAAACTTCTCCATTGATGAATATACGCTGAGGGAAAGTTCTAATCAATCACTTTTTAAATTATCAGTTTTGACTTTTACTTTTAAGGGTAGCTTTACATCATAGCTTACCACCACTGTAATTTGCAACCACTTTCAATTAGATTTTGCTCATATTGATCACCTTTCACATACCCGAAAATGAAATAAAATTTGATTCTTATAGCTCCCAAGGTTTTGAGATATTTCATGAATTTAAAATGATCGGTTAGAACTTTCCGCCAGTGCAGTTATTGATGTAAACTGAATATATTTGAACGAGCTTATAAAGTATACATTTGTTTGTATCAGCAATATACAATTCCGATATAAAAAAATACACAGATGACCTCATTTTCACTTAACAGTGTAAAAATGAATACTAGGTAAAAAAAAATACCGGACCCCGGACCGTGCTATGCCTTATCTGAAAATCCAATAGTTATGAAGCTGAATATCTGTGTTTTTTTCATATAGCCTACACATGTACCCTTTGAAATGACCGTATTTAATTCAAAAGCGCCATTCGGGTCTTATATTTTGTTGCAGCTGAATAAAGTTAATTATTATTTATTAAATTATATTTATTTAATACGAAATCAGGTTTATTTCAACAGCAGAAATTTATAATAATAGTTGCTTATATATCACAGAATTGTAACATTGAAAACTAGTCAGAGAAACCTCCTTTTCCTTAAAGGTATTCGTTTTTAAGGTATACCAAGACGCAATTGTATATTCTCATTTCGTTATTTACTTGATGTCATTTTTTAAGTTTATTTTGCTGTGACATCGTTTCAGGCATAAAACTATGTCCAGGTATTAAAAGGGACTGTTGAAGAATAGGTTTTCGAGTAGAATAACCAACCTAAACAAGCCGACTATAAGGCTTCTCTGCATAGTGATAAACTGTGTCTCGAATGTACAGCAGTGAGGGGCAAAGGAATAATCATTCGACAACGAAAGTTACTTACATTGCATTTGTATATAACATATATTATTGACTCATTCCACAGATATATCATCTCATTAGTATCAACACACTCATTTTTACTAACTGTTTTTCTAATTATATTTCGTGTTAAATAAATGTTAATTTCATTATGTTCTTAAATAAGGTATGTGAACACTGAAGAACATATTGCCATTTAACCAGAAATAATGAACATGCAGAATGAATGCATTTTCTCTTCAGTATTTATTGTTCTTGTCATATCACTGATATTTTGTAAATATATTTTTGTTGAATAAAACATTTGAAATAATCTTCATTGTTATAGTGTGTCACTTCATATATGGACCTGGGTACTAAAGAAGAATTAAACACATCCACGAAGCTATCTAGGTATTTACATCACTGACAAATGTAATTAGAATTTTGTTTTACTTTCGACTCTTCGTTAAGTTTATGAAAATATGCAAAACAAATGTGTTTGAACTACCACGGATGCTTATATAAAAGGTATTGTAAGGACACTTTATGCTGTTTCACGGAACATACTGTTCTACTGATTCAAATAAGTGATAGCAAGCGTTATATAACATATATCTAGTACATGCGTACTTCCACGGTTTATTAATCAAACAAAGGGAGATAAACACATCAAGAATATATGATCGTCTCCGTGTTGCAAATAACGGACAAAGGGAGATTAACCAATCATTCAGTTTAAATCGAACAAAGGGAGATAAACCATTTATATATATCGCCATCCGGTTGAACTCGAATCCCAGTTAACTATTATGTAATACATGTAATTAATAA
Source organism: Solen grandis (assembly GCA_021229015.1). Taxonomy (NCBI): domain Eukaryota; kingdom Metazoa; phylum Mollusca; class Bivalvia; order Adapedonta; family Solenidae; genus Solen; species Solen grandis. The sequence goes on along the minus strand of CM037788.1, from coordinate 46,543,262 downwards.
ATCTAATCTTTCAAAATCCACATTTTTTCTTTAAATAAAGATGCAGTTACTCAAACATTCTCGTGTGAAATAACACAATCTTCTAAAACGTTTAATCACCAAAGAGAAATTATTGGCAATATCGTCATTTAAAAAAAACTGTTGCGTCTGTCCCTCATGCAGTAAAAACATTATCTTTGTAACCTTGTTTTATGTTTTCGAATAAGTATTGTGTCAATAAAGACAAGACATTTGTTCCACTGCTATACGATCAAATCAAGTCGCATGAACAGTAACTTTGGCATTTTTGTTATTTGATTTAGTTTCTGAGTAACTGCTTTTAGCCGTATCATTAAACCATGAACGTGTGATTTTGAAAGCCATTTTCCCTGTCTCCAGACAAATGTATAAATAATTTATTTCTCACATTTGTCAATTTGGTTAAAAGGATTTATTTTTCTGACAACAAAACAAAAGTGAAACCCTAAAAATTGAACGTATCTAACGTGTCTAAGAAACTGCATTATACAGTTACTACCGTTGTGATTTTATAACAGTTGCCAACAAAGTGTGTCTTCCATTTAAAAAATTATTGGTCTTTTTGAAGGCCTGGGGTTTTTTTTTGTTTTTTTTTGGGGGGGGGGGGGGGGATGTGCGTTTAATTTGTTTTTGCATAAACTTTTTTTTTAAAGTAAAATGTATGAACATGTGTATGCCTGCATACACTGTATATGTGTTTATATGTAAAAACAAGTGCCTTGAAACGATGTTGATTAGTTAATGTTTTCATATTTCGTTGTTTTCTGTTTTATTACACACTTCATTTTAAATTTAAATATCAACGTATGTGTGAAATGACCGTGCGCGTGCGTGTGTGCATCATGCGTAACAGTGGGGAGATGAGTGATGTTAAGGAAGTGATATCACCCGCTCGGCCACGGATTACCAACTTTATAGTATAAAGTGAAAAATAAAATATTGAAGGAGTTTTTGTCGTAATTTTCCTTCATCTCCATTAAGTATCATGATAATAAACCTCACACGCTGTGGTTAAGTGCTTTATCTGAATATTTAACCAGGTAAATGAGACCTTCAATATTTCTGTTTGTCAGATAAAGTCCATGCTCTAAAGGCATTTATACCATACACACTGGGTTACTATCATGTTAAATCATACATTCACATTACTTTCTTTTTTCCCCAAAAAATTATTTTACTGCGAGTGTCATTTCCCTAAGTATGTTTTCTTTAATAAACATCAAATAACGCCTCGTGACAACAACAACAACAATAACAACACATTAAAAAAATATTTTGTTGTTGTGACAGCATACGGAGACGCAATTTACTATCATCACATGACATTTGTGACTGCAGTGATTTTTTTGCTTGCAAGGGAGATCACTGTGTGGAGTTTGTCACACCGACTGACCTTCGCCGAAGCTGTTTTACCTCATTTGTATTCTGATTTCTTATCCAGATATCCCCATTGCTATATCATGAACACTTGCAAGCGCCTCATGATCAGGATGCATTTATGCCTGCATTTAGTACATCTATTGATTTCTGCTGAAAGTTAACCAAATAATGATACGACTTGAATGAAGAAAAGCAGATTCGTACTAAAAACAAGCTATTCGGACAAATTTTTGTTGTAGAGTTGACAGATGATATTTGAATCATCATTAATGGGGTCAAAATGTTTCGTTTTTTACCTTATTTTTGCAGAATTTGTTTGCAGTTTTTAACGTTTCACTGACAGTTCATAAGGCGTGTGGATTTTACGGGGACATAAAAAGGGGAACGGGGTCTTCTGTGTAAAGAGTGTATTGAAAAACGCCTGGCAGCTTTACGACGAAATGGTCAAATAAACCCTTAAATTGGCACTCATGTGAAGGTTGCCGAATATAAACAGTTACATAATACACATGTACTAGACATTTTGCACGTGATCTTGACCTATGAGACCATGGCAGCACAAGCCAATATAGATATTTCTCTAGTCATCAGTTGGATAATGCTTAGTTTTCTCCTGAATCCTCCCAGGAAAATGGACATAAACATATGCCTATGAATGAATGACATAGATGAACCATTGTAAAATATTATTATAATATTCATAAGTCATATTCATAATCATAAGCATATATTAATATGTCAAATTGAAATTATTGGGTTCATTTTCCTTCTTTTTTCTGCGTGTGCGAATCGGTCTGTAAACAAAGTTAATGTGGAGGCAATTTTCAGAGAGCGACAATGCACTGTACATGTATATGTATTATTGACATATATATAACATTTAACGATGAACTGTATATGTTCGAGTTATATTGATAATTAAAATCGGTTGTGTTCTAATAATTTGGAGATTACTTAAGGGTTTATGCAATAGCTTGTAATAGTTTCGCTTTAAATACAATATACGCCATTGACACGAAACTGTTGCCAATTGTCGCAAAATTTGTACTTTTCTCAGCCAAGGTGCTAAACAGTTGTAACCTATATTAGAACTTCGTTTGATCTTGAAAACGAATCTGCGTTCTTACGTTTAATGATTTAGATTTTAACTTCGAAGAAATAATTTTGATAAATGATGTTCGATCGAGGGCATCTTATAAGTGTCGATCGGAAGTCCGGAAACATAATCTATTGGCGTAGTAGCAAATATTGTGAGAAAAAAAAATCAATCAGTGGAATACTGGGGATGGGACAGGATATGAAATCACAATCAGTTGTTGCAGCTACTGTAACTTGTAAGGTGTGAGCAGGCGCATTGTCCTCTTTAATTTTGCAGCCCAATTCTAGGAACATAATATGAAGATATTCATCGCAAAGATAATCATTTTTCCTTGGATATTGCCATGGGAGAATAAAAAAGGGCCAGGCCAATAGCATGCTGATATTGGTTCACTGGGATGATCATGTCGCTTGAAAATTGTCTTTTCGTCAGCTTTGAAAGTTGATACTAATACATGCCTCGGTCAAAATCGATAAAAATATGTATCGGTCAAAATCGATAAAAATATGTATCGGTCAAAATCGATAAAAATATGTATCGGTCAAAATCGATAAAAAATATGTATCGGTCAAAATCGATAAAAATATGTATCGGTCAAAATCGATAAAAATATGTATCGGTCAAAATCGATAAAAAATATGTATCAGTCAGCACCAGAGCGCATAAAAAAATGTATATATAAATAGAAGTTTTTCTGCATGTCAAACGTGTGCAGTTTTAACAATATTATTTGACATGACAAACTAGCTATAACCTAATGTGGGACAAGGAAAAAAGCACAACTAAATCATCCTTTATTCCTCAAATGGGATATGATATACATTTTTCAGCATTATTTGCCTTGATTGAGTGACATTATCTCAAGATGGTGCCCATTTTCAACATTTCAGAGCTCCGGGTTATTGGTTGTTTCAATATTTCGCAAATATCAAAATCGTTTCTTACAGTGCTTTCAACGTATAATCTTGATTAATTTTGACAATTTAAAGGTCCACTGTTAATCTGTAACAAACAGTTTGAGCATAGCATAATAAATGGTTGTGAAGATACAAATTTTATTGCAATACATTTCGATTCACTTGTACAACTACGGTTCCAATCGCTGCTTTCAGAAAATTGAAAATATTTCATTTGGCTGAAGATAGCTTTTATTTAGTGCCAAGCAGATTTCACAAACGTTTCGATTTTTTTTTTCTTAGAACAGACGATAATGGCTCTTTAAGGAGCGACCACATCAGCTATTCGCGAAAACCGTTCGCGAATGAAGTCATTGTATCTGTGCATTTCCAAAGTATTATTGCTGTGTTACAACCCGACTGGTTTGCAATATAACTCTCCAAGTCTTTGCACCAACTTTAAGGTAAAGTCCCTATAATCGTTCCGCTAAGTCTTGGACCAATTAACCTCTACCAAGATAACCAAGTACCCTAATGAAACATTAGGAAACATTGGTTATCACCGTTAAAGGCCATGAGGTCCGAAATGTAGCCGAACCATTACCTTAAATGCCACAAATTGGCGTAGTTGCATGATTTATTTGTGATTTGAGACAAGAAAATAATGATTTTTTAGCCATAAAAATTAACTTTAATGCAAAATGCGGATATATTGCAAACCGCTGAAAGACGGTCAATCCGTTTTGCAATTTATCCCCACTTTGCAATGAAATTTACAAAGTCTTCGTACCAACTTTAAATGCCACAAATTGATATGTTTCCATTGTTTATCTTTTCAAGTATTTAAGCCAAGGGATTGAGACCGAAAATTAACTTTATAGCAACACGGGGAAGTATTGAAAAGCGATATTTTGCAATATATCCCCCTTTTCTAATTTTATAAATGAGTTATTAAAAAACGGGTTGTAACATGGCCGCCATCAGAAATGATCTCTGCTTACAAATGTATACATGTTTTATAGACAATGAAAATGTCAGCGGGGATCAGAATGTATGCCGCTTGAGTATCAGTTTCCATAAAACAGTCGATAATGGTTCTTTTAGAAGCGGTGTGTCCCTTTCCAACTTAAAACGCGGAGATTGTTTTTGAAAATAATGGATCACAAGCTGCTTGGAGTTATTCCCCGACTGCCGCGTGAATAAGTCATAGTAGACCTACTTCCCGGTCGTCACCTCAGACAGCAATATCATTTATGCGGCGTACGCTTGGTGCTTTATATGAGAGGATAATGGAGTACCCGGAGACAACCCATGTATCAGAACGGGCGACAAAATACCCTTTCACATCCTGTAAAATGATTTTTACAGATTTACATGCATTTTGATTACCTATTGTTTAAACTCTAAAATCTCATGTAAACAAATAAAAACAATTAAATTTCTACTTTCAGAAATAGAAAAAAAACACCATACAAGTACATGTTTGTTTGTTGGATTTAACGTCCCACTGACAGTATTTCAGTCATTTGGAGACGATATCTACTTGAGACACAAGTACATGTGACTGTTTCATGAGTAAAAACACTATACATGTATTAACTGAATAATACGGTATATTGGATAGCCATTCCTTTTTAAATGTCTACACACTTATTTCCCATTTACCATATTTTTTATACATGTACTAATTATATTTTTCAACAAACATGTATGATTTATATACTAGTATGATAAAATATATGATATCCAGTAAAATCCTTATTTGTGGGGAAAGGACTAATTTTCTTTGATTTCGTGAACGCTCGTGTTTATGATTTTATGTGGTCACCTTCCGATATCATATACAAGTCTGAATTCATTTATCACGAATATATGAGCTCATGAATATGTGTTTTAACACATGATCCGCGAGGCCAAAGAATAATTAATGATTTCACAGTTTAACGTCGAACCAACTTAGTTCAGTCGAGCCTCATCCATTTCTCTCCCATTTTGCCATCAGCTACGGCCAAACTACTGCCATTACATATTTTTTTACTTGCCATGTTACGCTATGATTATGAGTAAAACCAGTTATTGCTTTACTATTTTTATTTAAAGCGACTTATAAAACTTAAGATTACATTAAGGTTTAATTCAAACGGGATACCAGGTCTATACTTATCGTATACGTCCGGGTCCCGGGATATTTTGTTTGTGTTCGAATCTTGGGTGTCATATTGCTATTTTGCGGTACCCGCATTATAGTTAGGTTATACAGAATACAATTATTGCTGTTTAAAGAAGACATTTACTGTGGCTTCATTAACTTAGTAACATTGTGTGCTAATCAGGTGCTCCTTATTCATGTGTGAGATTCGGAAGTAACATTATCGGTTTACTAGCTTATCATTAGAGCAAACCAATTGCTGTGAACCTTTAAGTTGACTGTGAAACATATTTGCTATTTTGTTCAAGGAAAAGTTCTTTTCAATCATCATGCCCATATTCGAAATTTGTTAGGCTACCTAAACAAATAAAAGGTTGATCAATAGTTATAGAACTTAGTTAACTTTTTACTTACTATTTTGATAGTAGGTACAGACAGGGCGATGCACGATCCCTCGATTCCTGTCAGAAAGGGGGAAAGGTCAAACATCTACACAGTGGTCAAATTTTTTTATTGTTTGCTTTCTCCCTTTTCTGCTTTACCATTGCCATCCCCCCCCCCCCCCCCCCCCAACAAGATGTTGCATTTGGTGAAATGTTAATTTGTTTACTTCTACGATATCTGGATACCGGAATTTGAGGTTAAATTATGCTGTAATAACCATTTCCTTTTAAATGAAAGCTTGTCCAGTACATAATTAGCCGGTCTAACCAAAGTATCTGTTGCTTAACAGTACCGTCGAATGGACTTAAAGTTTGAAATTGTTGGCACACTTTTAAATGCTGTTTGATATTGTATGCAACATATGAATAGATTGCATCAAAAGTTTTATACATATTTATTTTCGAAGAATTATGTGTTAATTTCTGCATCTGCTTATAGTAATAAGTAAGTTCCAGTTTTGTATTTTTGAAATCGAAGCAGAGTATCAGAACAAGCAATTCACTTTCTGCTGTTTACTTTGGGAAACCCGCATATGATGTGTATACAAACGGATAATCTCGGCTATCAGCCAAATAAAACATGTCCGAAATGTAACGAAAAGACAAAGGAATCACAAATACAAATGAATACATTTATATGGCTTACGGCATTTAAAACATCCACACTGTCTTTTTATCACTAACATCACATTTCATTAGATTCCGTGAAAACTGTAAAGCAATGTTCTCATACTGCTTGCTTGTGATCATTCAGACTAGGTTTCATTAAAATCCTCTCATGGTAGCTGGAGAAATGGCATTCAGAGTTAAGAGTTTTTTGTTTGTTTTTGTTTGTGTGTGTGTGTTGTTTTATTTTTCGTTTTACAGATTTTGATGTTTCTGTTCATACTAGCTAGTTCCATGATATGGTATGGAAGACCCTTAGTATTCTAGAATGCATATATCCCCGCACTGACTTTAACGTCCGATACACAATTGTTTAACAGCTCATGGAAATTATTTATATTAAGTGTCCATGGAAACAATAGTCAAGGTTGACCTTGCCAAAACATGGATGGACAGACATTTTGGCATAATGTTATACGGGGGTTCATTTCTTTGATTTTGTAAGATTTAAAGGGGGGTAATCACCAGAATGACAAAAGTAACTTAAATTACAAATGACACACTCTCTGCCGCCTCCCAACAAATACAACAACGTATAAGTCTTGTGAGCTTATCAAGAACAGATAGTTGAGCTGCCAACTTAATGTACAAAAACATCGGTAGGACCGACGGATGTATCCCAAAGCATGTGTTTTCTATAACGAAGTGACACGCTTTGGTGAAGGTACATAGGAAATATGGTTTGTACGAAGGAAATAATTGAACATGTAAATAAAGATAAAGAAATAATTGAACATGTAAATAAAGATAAAGATTGTTTAAGACAAATGCAATGAGATGTATTGTCAAAAGGTGGGTTTTTGGGACTATGCAGTATCTCTCGTTACCATCTTGGGAAGGAAGTATCCTGTTTTAGACTTATTTAGTCTTTAGACAATAATGGTTATAATAATGAAAAAAAAAAAAGCAAAGGGCATTCATTTAAAAAGAGGAAAAAAGTTACTTGGATATGTTTGTGTAAAAAATTAAAGTTGATATTTCCTATCAGTTTCGACAATCTTCTACATTTACATATATTTCTTGTACGAGATACATTTGCCTTGAGCATCTTCCCCCTTTTACTGTTATAGAAAGTCGGAAACCACACAAGACAAACATTACACATCGTTTTAATAAATGAACATTTAGAACAGCAAATCTTCAAAAAGAAGCAGTTTTCTTCAAGGCATTTGTCATCTAAGGGTGCCCGCATTGTACTAATTTCTTGTTTGTTTTGAACCAAGATTTTGTTTTCCGATAAGATATCATGAAATAGTGTGAGGTATATATATGATAGTGACGTGCCAGTTGATGGACCACTTAAACACGATGACATGTGTCTTACACTATGACATGTGTGTCTTACACAATGACATGTGTGGTACGCAAAGTCATGTTTGTAACAATGGCATCGAGACTTTTATGTTTTATATCTGTTCAATTGAGCACTTGATTATCTCTTGGGTACAACCCCTTCCCTATAAATAACCGTGATATGACCTTGACCTTATGATGCGTTGGTATATGTTATATCAGTTTAAGGAACAACAACAACAACACACACACCATACTTGTGTCATTAGTTAGTCATAAGCCTTAGATAATAGGCTTCATGAGGAAAAAATGTTTTATTTACTCTTACAAAATTAACCCCGACAAACTACATCATTTCCATAAACAGATTCAGAAAGAAAATGCAATAATGCCAATTATGTGTGGTACCGTACAAACGATATATAAGGCTCAATACAACCAGGCAGTGCAAATACAATTTTAACTACCGGTTAGTCTTCAGGAAATGACTACCATCTGAAAATGACAACATTGTGTATTTGAAGAATTTCTGATAATTTATAGATATTTCCATATCCAAATAAGGTTCCGGCGATGTGACAGTGTGATTCGGTATGATATCATGCCAATTTTCGGTGGTGAGATATCAAAGTGACGTAGTGTCATATCTGATTCATATAGATAGAATTTCTTCTTTATACTTGCCCTAAAATGTACATTTCTAAGTCGATATAAACTCATCTTGCGACATCAAGGGAACAAATCAGTTTTTCTACAACAAATGTCATCCTTAGATTAAAAGTTTTTTATATCATGAAAAGGGTTGGGAAATTTCTAAAAAATCTATTTCACTACAATCGGTTACAATGCCAAAAAGTGTGTAAAAAATGCTTATTTTTAGTTCCCTGTCGATGTTTTACCGAAGAAGATTTTACGATTACCCCGTCTGTCTATCCTTCCTTCCTTGAATTCTGTATCCTCCATTTTTTTTAAAAATTCTATGATGTGCAGGGTTACTGTATTGCTATTACACACGCTAACTACCGGTATATTGACAAGGGACCTCTTAATGATGCCGGCATTATCTTAACAAAATTGGAGTATTTTAGCGCAACATGAAAAGTTTCACAAAAATTGTTTAGTCATAATCCAAACTACCGCATCATATCAGGGGAAAGCCTTTAAGAACATCTCTCGAGTGCGAAATGACATTAAACATTACACATTAGACATTATATTTGTCATTTAACAGCGCCATTTATAAAATCAGCTTATTAAAAAGAAGACGTGAAAAACAGTTAAAGTATTGCTGGAGTACAAAATCATGAAATGTTGATCATTTCTTTATGATATTGACTTTCACAACATTGCAAGCTCAGTTTGGATTCACAAGTGATGATTTATTCCGTATATTTGCAAATTTGCACCTGAAAACTACGAAACATGATTAGAATATTTATGTATCTAGTGAAACTCAATTATTTGTAATGGTTATATAACCTCCTCCGAGCCGGGATCAAGCTCTGGACCTTCTTCAACATATCTTCAACAGTTCCATGGTTAAGAAATACACGTGCCATTCATACCTTCACACCAG
>CM037788.1:46483642-46533642 GCA_021229015.1 Solen grandis | reverse complement strand
GCAGGAACAGTATTCCTGAGACCCTGGGTTCGAGTCCCGGTCGAGCCATGATTTTTTCACTACTTGTTACATTTGGCGCCCAACGTGGGACCGTGGCTGGTACGATGCTTAACAGCTCTACCATTAACTATTTAATACTTCATTTACTCTCCATATTTCCAAGTTGGAAATTCGAGGACGAATTTCGTCCTGGAGGGGAAGGGGAAGTATGTCACGGTCTGTACTTGCAGGTCATGGTGAATCATCTATATGCATATCTACATATGGCCCGATAGCCCAGTTGATTTAGTGCAGGAACGCTATTCCTGAGACCTTGGGTTCGAGTCCCGGTCGAGCCATGATTTTTTCACCACCTGTTACATAAACTCGGTTTTGAAAAAAAATATAACAGAACAACGTGGTTTGGGTCAGTTGCTTTTGCTTGGTGATCGGTATGTAAGGGGAGTTGAGGGGCTGGTTGCCTGTTGTAAGGATAATGTGACTTTAAAAGGTACTCCGTCACATCTCTATGGCGTGGTACTACATGTTTAAATGCACTATATATTATATCTCAAGTAGATTGTTAAAGCCAAGTGTCAATAAGGGTACTCTATAAAATGCCGTTCAAAATTTTGTCATATCGATGAGATCGAAATTGCATAAAAAAAATTCGATATACTTGCACATCCACTCGTTATGGATATGGCTGTTAGAATTCATCGTCGCTGCAACAGTACTTCATTATTGAGTGTGTGTGTGTGTTTGGATTTACCGTCGCTGCGACAGTATTTCATTCATATAGCGACGTCCAGCTTACTACAGGTTGAGTAAGACCCCGAATGCGCAGAGACATCCGGGTATGCAACCGACCTTCCGCAAGTCAGCTGGAAAGCTTCCTTAGTTACATGACAAACCTTGACCCTGTCGAGATTCGAACCTACAGAGGTAAGGGCTGAGTGTTAAAGTCAGCGACTTTATATGTAAGATCTGCCATCGACAATTTAGAAATAGTTGAACTCTACACATGTATTTAGATATTATCATTGGGTGGATACATTTAACACCAGACCACGAGTACGGTATTAAGTGTGTTATTAGTATGTGTTTAGACTTATAGACTTATTTCTGACTATTTTAAGTTTATCTCAGTTATATAGCGACGTCTGGCTAATTCCAGGTCACGGGGGAAGACCCCGAATGTACGAAGGCAACCGGGTAGAGCCACCGACCTACAGCAAGCCAGCTGGAAGGTTTTCTCTCATGAAAAATCCTATTGATCCAGCATGGATTCGAACCCACGGCGAGGGGCTGTTTGATTGCAAGTCAGCAACTTTTAATTTGTAGGGGGTATTTTGCATTTAAATGGAGATCATTTAAGCAATTTTTTCATGGGGAATTTTGACTTTTCAGATTATATTTAATTTTAGTTTTCATGCGTTATGAACATTATTATCCAAAATGTACTTTTAATAACATTTTCAAGTTCAATATTGAGCATCAAGATTTACATGTATATTTATATATGCTGACTAATATTATGGGTTTGAATCCCGGTTGCGCCGTAAATTTGGATTTGAATTGGACTAAGCCTTCAAGCCGGCATGTGGTAGGTTAGTTGTTCTACCAAGGTGTTTCAAACATATCTCAACCTATAATTTTATGTTCTACCGAATACAGGTCGATATAAACAAAACTGTTTGGTACACTGTTGATGTAATTTCAAATTTATTTTGATCATCTTCAGGCAAAGTTACAAACTGTTTCATCGTGGGTAAAAACTTGACTATTAGGTAAAACAATAATGCACGTTGTTATCATTCTTGTACCATACTTCACATTTATTAAGCTGAACAGCAAACCATGCTTGAAACTAGGCCATGTAAGACAAAATAAAGTGAAAGATTTATTTTGAAGTTTCAACTTTCAAAATTCAACCACTTAAAAATAAAAATTGATAATTTGAACCTGATCATGTGGCTAACTTTTATCATATGAAGCTAGTCTTTCGAAGAAAACAACCTTCAAATTTTGACAGCCCAGTATGGAAGAAAATTTACTGTATTTATCTATTGTAAAGAAATAGTAAAAACATACAAAACCAGAACAGAGTATTTAATTTCTTACAAAATTTATTTAAAACAAGTTTCAAATTGAGCAAACCAATATAAGAACGAGTATATTTTGTTATAACAGGAAATCATACAATATTGAAAGAGGAATCATAGTATGTAAAATTACAAAGTTTGTATACTTTGATTAAACTGTTGAATAATTGAGTAGAAAACAACATATTATTTTTACATGACACAAATTTCCTCTTTGTTTTTTTAATGAAAACTAATCTATGAAAAAAGAAAAATATCCATTTCCTAACATGAACAAAAATACAGTAATCAAAGCATCATACGATTCTTTCATATATGAAAAAAATAACCTAATAAAGTATGTTTTTCTTGTATAATTGTCTATCTCCTTTAAATTTAAACTTTTAAATGCACGCTGCTAATTAGCAAGCCGATATATGTCTTTTATCAAGAATTAAAAAATGATATTTATATACAAGTACTTCTGACATTCATTCAGAATGAACAGCAAAATAAATGAGTAACTTTCAAAACTAAAAACATGTTTACACAATATCTCACGGTAAAGCACGTATATATTATTTAATTACAAAATAGGTGGATGCTCACCGTACACCAATTGTATATATTCGTTTTTTTTACATTTCCAAGTAAGATAAATAATGAAAAAGTTGTCAAGTACATATTCCTGTTGAAAGATGATTATGTACAAGTATTATGTGCTAAGCATGTTATCTCAATATGAAAAGAGAACTCGTTTCATTGTGATACATGTATAAAACCATTTTTAATTGATAAAAATAATTAAAGACTTTAATTAAAGCCAATGTCTGCGAAACACTTTTAAATTGCCTTTCCAGTTTGAACTTGCACAAGAAATGCATTCAAAACAAATTCAATTACACAATAATTCAAATACAAGACTATATTATCTCGTTTACAAATTTTCGCCAAAATTTGCTGTGATCATCGTCCCAGATCGAAAACTAGAACTGTGTCCAAAGGACACGGATGCCCCCACTGTGCAGATGTGCTCGTAAACAAGAGCAGCTTCATTTAATGTCTACAAAATTCTGTTCTTATTATAGCGTTTCAGTTGAAATTTCCTCAATTATGTATTAATGATAAAAAAGTTACCTAACTCTTGAGGCATCATATTTGGTTTCTTTACAGATGGAATACAATATTAGTGTCTGAATAAAACAAAACTTTGAAACACATGTCTGGTCTCCTAAAACTGCAGGAACACAATGCTGTGATCAGAGAAATATGTTGGGTATACAGTTACTTTTGGCTGTGGCAACTCATCTTTTACATAGACAAGATCAATAATAGATCCACTTAAGTGTGTTGGTAATGTCACACACTGGCGATAATTAAGCAGAGATTCAGATAGTCTTCTGTACCAAACTGAATCAACGTTGATGTTGAAATCACCTAGGATTATGTCAGGTTGCGTATCGTATACTGTGCTAGTAAGATCTGTACATTGTCCATCTACACATTAAGGTTATTCATCACTGGAAGTTTAAGCAAAATCTGCCATCTGGTTTAAGAGGAGTTGCTTTCACAAAATTTCTATATGGTATATAGTGAAAAAATCAACAAAGGGCCATAATTCTGTTAAATTTGGTCGCCACGAAAAATTCCTTCCTTTACTTCCATCTACACATTAAGGTTGTTCATCCCTGGAAGTTTAAGCAAAATCTGCCATCCGGTTGAAGAGGAGTTGCGTTCACAAAATTTCTATATGGTATATAGTGAAAAAATCAACAAAGGGCCATATTTCTGTTAAATTTGGTCGCCGCGAAAATTCCTTCCTTTACTTCCATCTACACATTAAGGTTGTTCATCCCTGGAAGTTTAAGCAAAATCTGCCATCCGGTTGAAGAGGAGTTGCGTTCACAAAATTTCTATATGGTATATAGTGAACAAATCAACAAAGGGCCATAATTCTGTTAAATTTGGTCGCCGCGAAAATTCCTTTCTTTACTACCATCTACACATTAAGGTTGTTCATCCCTGGAAGTTTAAGCAAAATCTGCCATCCGGTTGAAGAGGAGTTGCGTTCACAAAATTTCTATATGGTATATAGTGAACAAATCAACAAAGGGCCATAATTCTGTTAAATTTGGTCGCCGCGAAAATTCCTTTCTTTACTACCATCTACACATTAAGGTTGTTCATCCCTGGAAGTTTAAGCAAAATCTGCCATCCGGTTTAAGAGGAGTTGCGTTCACAAGATTTCGGGACGTACGGACGGACTGACGGACTGATGGACTGACGGACTGACGGACTGATGGACTGACGGACTGACGGACGGACGGACGGACGGACAAGTGCAACGCTATATGCACCCCACTTTGTGGGGGCATAACAATATATATACATCATCTAAGATAATGCTGTCTTCGGACATTTTCTTTTAAACAGGGAATTTGTAGATTTAACAAGAGCAACGCTGGGCGTGGCAATATACGCCCTTTTAAGTTCCTTTTTTGGGCAGGCAAAATATGTTAACAAGAGCAAAAGATTACAAGATTATGTATATATATTTGTTGGCAAATGGTATCAAGAAAAATGTCTGAAAAATCATAAGGTTAACTTTTCTGCATATATTTTGAAAACAGACTCCAGGGTCACTGTAATATGCCTCTTTTTCCTTCAAATATACAAGTAAAAACTGGCACTTTAGATACAGTATTATATTAGACCATAAGAATTTTCATTGAAAAAGGGGAAATAATTCAGGAAGTCCGGGAGCAATTTTGCCAGTTTTTCGAACTTAGCCGAGATATTATCATCAAACATGTGTGCATCAAATTTATAAAGCTTTGGAACACTTTTGTTAAGAGTTAAAGAGCGGACAAGAAATAATTACAAAATTTAAGAATTTTCATTGAAAGAGGGGAGATAATTCAGGAAGTCTTGGAGCAATTTTGCAATTTTTCGAACAAAGCCGAGATATTATCATCATGCATGTGTATATAAAATTTGAAAAGGTTTGGAACACAATTGTTAAAGAGCAGACAAGAAAAAGTTACAAAATTTAAGAACTTTCATTGAAAAAGGGAGATAATTCAAGAAGTCCTGGAGCAATTTTGCCAGTTTTCGAACTAAGCTGAGATATTATCATCATACATGTGTACACCAATTTGAAAATGTTTGGAACACTTTTGTAAAAGTTAGAGAGCGGACAAGAAAAAGTTAACGGACGGACGGACGGACGGACAGACGGACGGACGGACGGACGGACAGCGCCACGACATAATACGTCCCGTCTTTAGACGGGCGTATAAAAATGATTACTTATTCCCTTCTCCTATACCATATGTCAACGATTTCGAACCAAAATATGGCATCAGCACATAGTCGAAGCCGCAACCACGCATTTGCCCATCTAGACTCCCTGATGATATTTCTTATGGCAAGAATAAGTCCACTATATCTACCAAAATTCAAAATTAATCGCCTGACACTGATAACGTTAGGTACATCCTTCATAATATCCGGTGAAATACATATTCGCGGTAGTGGTACGTTACACAAATTCACCACATTACTTAGATGACATCTATTGAGAACATACCTACACGCAGGGTTATCATTTATACAGTATTTGACAATCTGGACCTGAATCATAAGTGGAAGAATTTGAAAAATGAATGATTTGTTCCGCCGCCGCTGTATTCGTCTGGATTCAATAATAGATCGAAGTAACAACACTTCATTGTTAACATGTGCGGTTTTTTTTATCGTTTTCCAACGTTTCGCTATCAATTTCGTTATCCGTATTCCCGATTTCACATATATCATCGTTTGTAAGCTCATTATCTACTTTATTGTAAGTAATATCGTTATTCTCAGCAACAGTTTCATTTTCTATAGGTTCCTTATTCACGTCATTATCCTTGTTCCGGTTTTCATTATCACTTAAATTGTCTTCTAGATTTATGTGTGTATCTTTTACCACATTATTGTCGTTAACTACGTTATCAAAACGTACATCGTTAATGTTCAGGCCTTCGTCATCACTAAAATCGTCCTCTAGATATATTTGTGTAGACTCTTTAATAATATTTCTGATGATATCTCTATCATATTCTAAAGCAACATAATGCTCGCCATTTCCTTCAGGATAATGACCTAAGGTTAAAGTGGGTATATCGTATGTCAAAGTTGAGCCTCCATCAGGCCTAATTAATGTTGTCCCATGATTCATTGTCGATACAATTATTATTTGAATATTGTATAATTGTGAAATAGCTTGAATAGTAATTTGATCCCCGTACTCGTAATTCCTAGACATTCGATACAAATATTCTTCTCGATTCTCCGTTAAAGAATGCCACCACTCTGATCTATCATTATTAGTAACGCCAAGTATATCTGTTTGACTCAAAAATTGTATGACGTCTTGTCTGAGAGTGACCTCTGACCTATAAATTCCGATTGTCTGTAAAAGAAAAGAGAGTGCAGAAAATTGGCAATTTCCATTCCCTATTGGGTTAAAAGATATTTTGAGTCCAAATTCACTTTTGAGATTTTTTAATTTGGAAGCTTCTGTATATTTTATGTAATATTTATCTTTGTTCAAGCAGTGTGTTTTTTTCGCACAACACATCTCTTTAGGATAATACGTTACGTTTGAAATATGAAACCAGTTTACATGTTTTTCATTATTACGACTATAAGGAATATTAAATTCAACTTTGTACATGTTTGTGCTTAACGTACGATTTTTGACGACACCGTCAAGAACCCACACTTTTTTGTTTAAAGCCCCCTTCTTTTTATATTTGATAAAAACACGGTCATCAATATTGTATACATGAGTCTTGTATGTAGTTGCGAACCTTTTATCATTTCGTTTGTTACATTGGATTGTTGCAGCTTTTGCCTTATCTCGGAGGCATTTTGCATTTCTTTTTTGGTTAGTTAGTTCATTAATTTGAGTTTCATCATCTCTTCCATAATATATTTCGTGTGGTGTTTTCCACCCTAAACATTCCTTTGGGTCATTGTTTAATATACGCTGATATTCACTTAACTGTTTCGCCCAGTTCACGCCACATGGGTTTGCATGTGAAAAATCGTAGGCAATTTTCTGCTTAAGATTTTTATGCATTCGCTCTACTTTTCCCTGACTTTGAGGATGATATGGTCGACTTTTTATGTTTTTAATACCTAGATTTCTCAGCAATCGTTTGACATCACCATCAAACTCACGACCTCTGTCATGTTGAATGATCTTCGGATTACCAAATTCTAAGAAAATACCACTTAATTGTTTTGCAACTATTTCAGCAGATTTACTCTTAATTGACCTAAGCCAAACAAAACGACTAAATACGTCCATTACACTTAGAATATATTTACGTTTTTCGTTTTTGTACATCACAGCATCTTTTGACATATCAACAAGGTCGATTTGGAGAATTTCATGCACAGAATTACTAGTCACGTGCTTCAATGGAATTTTGTTGTTAAATTGAATCACTTTCTTCTTATAATCTGGAAATAAATTAAGAACCTTTTGAACAATTTTCTCAGAAATTCCAGAGTACTTCCTTTTAAGAATATGATATAATCTTCGCACACCTATCCCTTTACTTTTTTCATAGGTTTTCTTTATAATATGTGTGCACTTATCTAGTGTCAATACCTCTCGGCCATCAAAATAGAGCCTGTTGTTAATGTTTTTGTATGAATCTTTTAACCGCTGAAAACGCCTAAGTGCTGCTCTCTCTGACAATGTCCTTTCATTCACGGGTACATCGTATGATCCTGTTGCTGTTAGTTGAACCATAATTTTGTACTCGTCAGTTGACAGTAATCTACAGCTCCTCGTTGCTGCTGCAATGCCGATAAGACACATAAACCTGAAACAAGTACAAATGATGTTTATTCAGTTATGTTATTGTGCAACGAATGATTAACAATCTAAAGTATAGGGTAGATATTTGTTAAAATGATAAATATACAGCATGACAACGAAACTTGTTAGCGTGATAACGATATCTTGACAGCTCGACAACGGCACTTGACGGCATGATAACAATAACTTGACAGTTAAACAGCGATACAACACAACCGTTACTTGTCACTGAAATGATAACTTGACTACGCACAACAAAGGTCACTCTTCAATATAGCAATTATAACCAGACAACTTGAAAACGATATTTAACGGCTAGACAGCGATAACCTGACACACCCAGGTAACATGATAGCACTGTACTGATGACAACGATATTTGAAAGCATGACAGCGATAACTTTACAATGATACGTGACTGTTTGACAGCAAAGGTGTATAAAGAGTTCGGTCCATCGCATAACTGAAATATAATTTTAAATAGCAATCTAACGATTTTCTCCTCAAAATCCAAAATATTACCACCTTTCAAATACTTAACAAAAGGTGGCTCGATAATTTACTCAGGGGGGGGGGGGGGGGGGGGGGTCTGGTGAGTTCAAATGCGGGGGGGGGGGGGGGGGGGGGGGGTTGGGGTTGCGGTGCGGAACCTCCAATTTTTTCAGTACGGTGGGGATTCGAAAATCAAATTCTTCGTTCGAAGCTCAAATATTTTTTCAGTACGTGGGGGGGGGGGATCAAATTCTTAAATACCAAGAGGGCGGGGGGGGGGGACAAACTCCGCCTTTTTGCAATATTTCGATAAGGGGATTTCAGTTTTATGCTTACCGATTTTCTAGGTAGGGGGACAAACCCATATTTGCCTTATTTAAATTAGCCACAATGCACATTATAGGGGTGTTGGGGTCCCTTATCTAGCTAGAGGGCTATAACAGTACAATTTTTAACGACTTTGGTATGTCGCGGCCGGGGATCTAACCCTCGACCTCCAACTTCCGAGGCGGACGCTCTAACCACTCGACCACCGGAGCCGGTCCAGGCTGATCAAGTTTTATGTGGTTCAAACAATACGTTTTATAGTGTCCAAAGATAAAATAAAGAGGAATTCATATTTTGTGTAGAATCTTGTTTACAAAAATTGACTTCTCGTTTTACTCGCGTGAATCCTGTTAAAACATATTAAGCTCCGCCTAACGGACATGCGCAATGGCTGCATGATTAACTTGGCTAGCTGATTTAACGGAAAATTGTTAAATATTCAGGAGTATTTAAAAAAGAAGCAATCTCATTAGGCAAAATATAAGTCCGAACACCTTTTCAATTAGATATGCAAAAACATTATTTTTAAACAAAACGTTACTTTCCAAACGTCAGTTAGTGGCGGGCGCTAGCACGCTGGAGTTTTTGTCCAAAGGGACATTTTCGAAAAAAATATTTTATTTTGCCCAGAATACTGGTTATACTTCTGCCAAATAACCACCATTCGATGTTTAATGACTTCTCATTCTTAAATATTAAATATTCTGATACATGTGGTCAAAAGCTTAAATACATTTTGAAATAAAGGCACACATTACATGTATAAAACAATCTGTAATTTAAATTTCGGAGTGATAATCAATTTTTCACTTTTTTAACGAATGAGGCTGACCCCAACCGTGCATCTCCAAATATATTTGTTGGATCAAAATCGTTAGTGTTATCTTATTTAATAAAGGGGGTTGATGGGAATAATACTAAAAATTTCCAAGGGGAGATAATTAAAAGATGTTTTTACACGTTGGACTGACTGACTATTTTCCGTAGCTGGGACGGTAGTTCAGTCATAAAGCGAGTGCGAACCCTCCACTTTTTTCATACGTGGGAGCAGGTGGAGAGGGGTAATTTTTCAATTACGTGGCGTGGGGGAGAGGGGGAGGGCGTTTTTCCAATTTTTGTTACGGGGGGGTGGGGTCGAACCTCCTATTTTCAAACAAGGGAATTTCATTTTGTGGCTAAGATTTTCTAGGGGGGGGGGGGGGGGGGGGGAACCCCAAACATGTATTTGCCCTATTAAAATTCCTCAATTTGGAAATTCCGGGTAGAACGTTTGACCTACCGCATGCACACACGAAGGTATATTCGCGTATATTGTAAAACTGTTCATATAACTTTAAAATGTTCTATTTTGTGCATTAAGATATATGGTGTAATACCTTAAATTACATGGTCACCATGCACGTTTTCAGGCTCTTAGGATATCCTTACAGTGTGTTTGTGGGCTTTAGGGCTATTTCACATAGTGGCTAGAGAATTATTCGGGTGTTTTCGGGCCTGGATTTTGCGCGCATGGAGACTGCATAATGAGCATAAAGTATGCATATAAAATGTCTAAAATAAATGATACAGGTCGAAATAGGATAAATGGGCTAACTTCACACACATGTCGAAATACGGGACAAAACCTGTATTATAATGCAAAAATGATTACCTGAAAAGCGTCAACATCTTCATCTTCGCTTCGCAAAAAGCAGCTGTTGACCGAAAGGATCCGGTGTGGCAAAATGGAACTCAAAGCTTGGGTGTGTAGGGTTCGATGACTTACTTAGAAATAAACGGAGATTGAAATGGAAGCATGCCATGTGATAACAACAACCAATGAAAACCTTCGATAGACTCGGTTGACACACGCCAATTATAAGTGTCACCGATACAGACGCGGGGTTATTCGCACCATACCGGGATGTTGTGTCATTTTAAGTTGGGTTAATTAAGTGCATTTGTGTGTGTGTGCGTGTGTGTGTGTGTGTGTGTGTGTTTTATTTTAATTTCATTTATGTTTTTTTTTTTTTTTATGTATTAAATTACTTATATTGACTATGAACTTGTATGTTTAACGTCAAAATAAAATTATGTTCTGTTCTGTTCTGTTCTGTGTTTTAGATTTTTGCATCGCTGCGACAGTATTTCAATCATATACGTCCAACTTATTACGGAGGAAACCCTGTATGCACAGAGGCACCCGGGTAAACTACCGACCTTCCCGAAGCCAGCTGGAAAGCTTCCCCACATGAAAAACCCTGACCCTGCCGGGCATCGAACTGAAAGAGGTGAGGGACTGAGTGAGTGTGAAAGTCAAAGATTTTACCCTCTCGACCACGGAGGCCCCCTTGGAATTAAATTAAATCGATATATAAACATAAACACCATAAAAATTAAATGATGTTATTAGATATTTAATTCCTAGTTTGAATGTTTTTGTTTACAATTAACTTCTGATTGTATCTTGCAAAAAATGTACCTCAAGCGGGTAATTAGCGACTTCACCCTGTCGGCCACGGAGGCCCCATATATATATTAAAATATATATATATATATATAATAATATATGTTATTGTAATTTAGACACCCTCTCGGCCACGGAGGCCCCATATATATATTATAATAAATTATAATAACATATACGTAGACCTTCACCGCTGTGGGATCGAAACCCGGTAAGTCCGTTTTTCAAGTGAGGAAGCCTTCCAGCTGGCTTGCGGTAGGTCGATGGTTCTACCCGGATGCCTCCTGTCTCTAAGAGGAGGATTCAGGAGGGTCCGGACCCCACACCTAGAATTTTCATAGAGAATTATTTTTATTTCGATCACCCACCTCCGCACTAAAGAATTGGACCCCCAGTATTGGAATTTCGAGCTGATCTTGGATACCCCCACCCCAAGGGAAAAATCCTAGATAATACCCTGGGTATCTAGACTATATCCTATACTCAGTGCGTTAGTATGTTGCAAGGGATTCGTGTGAATGGTGGCCATGGACACTTAGGCGGTTGGTAAGGGCAAGATACTGGTTGTAAGGGACCATGAGTAGGCTGCGTAAGCTCCAAGAGTGGTTGCTATTAACTTAAAGATGATGTTTAGGGCCCGATAGTGGTTGCTATGGACACAGGAGTGGTTGCTTCGGACTTTTATGCAGTTGCTAAGGGCACGAGATTGATTGCTAAGGACTTAATGATGGTTGCTAGGGACATGTTGGTGGTTGCTATAGAACCATGAGTAGTTACTCTGAACTTATGTGTGATGTTTAGGTTCGATACTGAACCTCCCTACTAAGTGCGACGTTTAGCGTTAAAGTTGTGCGACGTTTAGGGGCAGTCGATTTTTTTGCGACGTTTAGCGTTAACGTTGCGACGTTTGGCGGCAGGGCAGTTGCGACGTTTAGCGGTGGTTGCGACGTTTAGCGTTAGTGCTGCGACGTTTAGCGGCAATTGCGACGTTTAACGGCGTTGCGACGTATAACGGCGTACAGTATATATTCCAGCTCAGGAGAACTGCGGTAGTCGTGGTTTTCTGAGATATAAGGGCTTCCTGTCGCTCCTTTATATCATCATTAATATTGAAAAAATACGAAAACTAAAACCTTTAGCTGAGCTACCAGCATTCTGTTTCATATCTAATTTATTAAGCAGATCGCATACGGGCGTTTAAAAAGAAGTTGTTTTTATTGTATTGTATGTACTCGAAGTCTTCTATGGTTAAAATATTTATTTCTGGCGCACGATGACATTCAAAAAGTACCCATAAACCCATACACAGAAGGAGAGTTTTCTCTATAATTATTTCTTTTTACATCGACTGGGAAATACTTGCGTATAACATATGCAAATCATTCACTGTGGTTCCAGATTTGGGCCACTTCTTTGCGCTTAAAAGAAGAACAAACTCAGGGTTCGAACACGCAGCCTTTCGATCTGCATTCATGTACGCTACAACAGAACCCGGTGCTCTTCATAATCTTCTTTTTGAGATATCGATTGTTTTTGGTGTAATTATTGCAAAATACCTGCATATACCCTTTCTGTGTAATATCCACACAATATGAATTTAAATAAACAGAATCATAAGTGTAACCCTATTTCACAAATAGTACAAAATCCAAAATGACCATTAACGTTTGACGATTATACCTTCGTACAATCAGAACTTTGAATAGTTTTATGAATGACATGAGCTTTATTGTTGATTTAAGCGGTAGACGGGAAAGTCTAATTCATTATCAATGAGGATTACAATTGAATAACAATGAACAGGTAATACCAATTAGATTATCTGAATAGATTTGGTTTGTTTTTTAGTTAATGATATTCAAATCTAATATATTACAGTTATTAGATTAGAGAATAAGCACAAACAGATAGATAGCCGTTCGTTATTGATGTGTTGTGCCGACAACGATATATCAAGTCATAGAAAGTTCTAGACCTTTCCCAAAAGCATATAAATAGCACGGATTCCTTTTTCTTTTTTCAAAATTTGACCCCCTCCCCCCTTAAAATTAAATTTTCCCGCGTGAAGGATCACACTCCGGGGTCTGCTCACAAAACACGCTATATTAGCAGAGTGACCCTAATTAAACAAAGTAAAATTATCATTCTGCTCGTGTTCGTCAAAGAGTGAGCTTACCTCTGGAGAAAAACCAAAGCTCTTGGTTAAACGGCAACCTTTTAATATATTATCCTAGTAAGTGAACAGTGGACTTAATTAATTGAATCAAACGGTCAAGATAGACCCGAGAAATTTTATATGTATTAGAAATAAGTTAAGATTTTAATAAGCTCAGCTGATAGCCGATCGGAACTTTAATTATTTATTTCGAGCAAATACATGTTACATACGTATTAAATTATTGTTTCAGCCAGTAAGACACACATTATCAAATCGTCGTCAAAAACAGTGCAGATAAAATGTTTTAAAATGAAAATGAATTCGAAAAGATCATACATTATTTGACATTTTATACACCCTTTCATGTGTATGACAGAGTTACTCTATACAAACGCTAAGGAAATTTCCAATATATTTCGAGTAGATTGCAATAAACAATGCATGCAGTTAGAAAAAAAAAAAGAGCTTAAGCATCTCCACGATAAGCAAAGAGATGAAAATCAAGGGTAATAACCAATGCTTGGATGAACTGTTATTTCATTTTGCTCGCAAACATTTAACGTTCCTGGTTATGGATCAAGTAAATCTTTTTATATTCAGATGTCATGGTACGCAATATTTAGATTCTTACGCCACGATAAGCAATAGACTGATTAAGATGCCATAGTACACAATGGATAGATTCCAATCTCATTAAAATCATATCCTAATTTACGCTGCTCTACGCGTTTCAAAATTTTTTAATTTCAGTTCTTCTCACCAGGGTCTCTTTAATACTATATACAGAGACCCTGTTCTCATTGACCTTGTTACCAAAATCTCCCGAAAAGAAATTCAACACACAAAACATCTGTCACTCGAAGAATATAACTTGCGCACGGTATTTCTAACGATAACATGTTTTTGTTATTGTTTTGAATGGGGCTGATATGTATTGATATCCCAAACCCAAAAGATGAGTGAACTGTATTTTAAAAGTATACAAATCGTCAAAAATATTACGACACAGTAGTGATTTTTAACGAAAATCTGAATGTATTGAAATGTTCAAGAATTAATATATAAATGATAAAAAATGCCAAAGTATAAAATCAAATGAAAAAAATAATACCAAAGCAAAATAAAAAAAATACAAGAAAAATATAATGAATAAAATGGGACTCCAACCCGTGCCTCCGTGCTTGCACTGTATGAAAAAAAAGTAAACGCCTTTATCCACTGAACTATTAGAGTTTCTTTTATTGGTACATACTATGACATTTGAATTTTACTTCTCCAGGTTATGCCGAACGATTCTGTAGCCGCCGATTTTGATTAACTAATACAAAGGTCAATTGAGACGACCCTTTATATGATGTGGTCAGATCCAGTTAGCATCAGTTTAATGAGATTGGATAGATTCAGACATCATGGTACGCATTGGATAGATTAAGATATCATGGTACGCAATGGATAGATTAAGACATCATGGTACACAATGGTTAGATTCAGACATCATGGTACGCAGTGGTTAGATGCAGACGTCATTGTACACAATGGGGCCGCCGTGGCCGAGCGGTTACAGTCGTGGACTACAAATCTCTCAGCTCCTCACCGCTGTGGGTTCGAATCCTGGAAGGGACTTCGGATTTTTCATGTGAGGAAGCCTTCCAGCTGGCTTGCGGTAGGCTGGTGGTTCTACCCGGGTACCTCTGTGTACTCGGGGTCTTCCTCCGCCTGTAATTAGCTGGACGTCGCTATATGATTGAAATACTATCGCAGCGACGGTAAACCCCAATACAACAACAACAACATTGGTTAATAGATTCAGACGCCATGGTGCGCAGTGGTTAGATTCAGACATCATGGTACACAATGGGTAGTTAAGATTTCAAAGTACACAATGGTTAGATTCAGACGTTATGGTACACAATGGTTAGATTCAGAGATCATGGTAAACAATGGATAGATTCAGACGTCTTGGTACACAATGGTTAGATTCAGGCGTTATGGTACGCAATGAGTATATTCAGGCGTCATGGTACACAATGGTAAGATTGCGACATCATGGTACACAATGGTTTGATTCAGACGCCATAGTGCGCAGTAGTTAGATTCAGACGTCATGGTACACAATGGTCAGATTCAGATATCAAGGTAAACAATGGTTAGATTCAGACATCATGATACGCAATGGATAGATTCAGACATCATGGTACACAATGGTTAGATTCAGACGTTATGGTACACAATGGTTAGATTCAGACGTTATGGTACACAGTGGTCAGATTCAGACGTCATAATACACAATGGTTAGATTCAGACGTCATGGTACATAATGGTTAGATTCAGACGTCATGGTACACAGTGGTCAGATTCAGACGTCATGGTACACAATGGTCAGATTCAGACGTCATGGTACACAATGGTTAGATTCAAACGTCATAATACACAATGGTTAGATTCAGACGTCATAATACACAATGGTCAGATTCAGACGTCATAATACACAATGGTTAGATTCAGACGTCATAATACACAATGGATAGATTCAGACGTCATGGTACACAATGGATAGATTCAGACGTCATGGTACAAAGTGGTTAGATTCAGACGTCATGGTACAAAGTGGTTAGATTCAGACGTCATGGTACACAGTGGTTAGATTCAGACGTCATGGTACACAATGGTTAGATTCAGACGTCATGGTACACAATGTATAAATTCAGACGTCATGCTACACAATGGTTAAATTCAGACGTTATGGTTCACAGTGGTTAGATTCAGACGTCATGGTACACAATGGTTAGATTCAGACGTCATGGTACACAATGGTTAAAATCAAACGTCATGGTACACAGTGGTTGGATTCAGACGTCATAATACACAATGATTAGATTCAGACGTCATAATACACAATGTATAAATTCAGACGTCATGCTACACAATGGTAATATTCAGACGTCATGGTACACAGTGGTTAGATTCAGACGTCATGGTACACAATGGTTAAAATCAGACGTCATGGTACACAGTGGTTAGATTCAGACGTCATGGTACACAGTGGTTAGATTCAGACGTCATAATACACAATGGATTAGATTCAGACGTCATGGTACACAATGGTTAGATTCAGACGTCATGGTACACAATGGTTAGATTCAGACGTCATGGTACACAATGGATAGATTCAGACGTCATGGTACAAAATGGTTAGATTCAGACGTCATGGTACACAATGGTTAGATTCAGACGTCATGGTACACAATGGTTAGATCAGACATCATGGTACACAATGGTTAGATTCAGACATCATGGTACACAATGGTTAGATTCAGACGTCATGGTACACAGTGGTTAGATTCAGACGTCATGGTTTGCAATGGTTAAAATCAGACGTCGCGGTACACAATGCTTAGTTAGATTCAGACATCATGGTACGCAATGGTTAGATTCAGACATCATGATACGCGATGGTTAGATTCAGATGTCATGGTATGCAATGGTTAGTTTTATAAGTCGTGGTACGCAATGGTTAGATCAGATATCATGCTACGCATTGGTTAGATTAAGGCCAGATTCAGACGTTCGGAACTAGACCGAAAAATACGTTTCAAATATCAATAAATCAATTTTTGTTATGCCCTTCATTGTGATTTTAATATAATTAATCGTACATGTATTTTAATATTCATTTAAAATGCGTTCCTTTTGGACTCTGAAGTAAGTTACTTATTCAGATTTCACCCTTTTAGTGATTTTAGAGTTTACCAATGCTTATGTTTGTTTGTTTGGATTAACGTCAAACCGACAGTATTTCAGTCATTAGGAGACGATATCTACTTGAAACAGATATAGTGCTGCCACACTGCAGTATTGCAGACATGTGGCAGGATACCACACCCAGTCACAATATCCTGACACTAGGCCAACCAGTCCTGCAACTACCCTTTCATGCTGAGCGCCAAGCAAGGGAGCTATAACAGTACCATTTTTTACGACTTTGGTATGTCGCGGCCGGGGATCGAACCTACGACCTCCCACTCCCGAGGGGGATGCTCTAACCACTCGGGGACGGTACACCAATCCTTAAAATACCCTTTTATGTTATAATCGAAAAACCTAAGCCATTGCTATCTTCGGACTTCTTCATGTGGCAGCTGAGTTGCAAACCAACGACCGCATATACCCGAGCTTGTGGGATATACATCTATCTATAATAATTGTCTTAATATTGCATTAATATACATGTAGCATCGTGTGAGAAAACCTATTAAAGCCATGGTAATTTTCATGTTAATAAAGAAAGATAGATATAGATAGTAGAATATTTGTCATAAATCAAGCCACGAGCTCGACCGACAGTTTTAAAGTTGGTCAATAGCTAACATATACATTTCCTTTTTTTGTAAACCTGACATTGAAACATGATTCACATGTCCTGGAGTGAGTGATTCAGCAGAATAGTTCCGGTCAGTTACGCCTGTCCTTTCCTCTTAACAAAACATAAACATCTTTGGGACAGAACAGCCCAGCGTGAAAAGAGATTATCAGTTTTGAAGACCAAACTTTGATATAGTAAACAATTAGTCCTTTTGATTGTGAACTTTGTACAGACCGAACTCAGTCAGGTACGGCTTAGCGCGGACAAAATAACGTGGATACATTTAAGGAGACACATTCTTTAGTTTTTACTGCGCAATGTTTTACGCACGTATTTATTTCACGAGTATGATATGCCGTGTATTTAAATATGGTTTAAGATGTTTGCAGAAGGAGCACGTGACCTTTTGCTTCCAGCATTGTCACAGAAGTGGAATGCTCAATAGTGGAACCAATATTCAAATCAATTTTTTTCGCCCAGTACTGTTTCGAACCTATGAATTTATTGGTCAGCTTGCAGTATTGATTCCTGTAATGGACCATGTAAAAAAAAAAAAAAAACACACACACAAACAAAAACAGTGGCATCAGAACTTATCAATGATTATATAACAAAGTCATGTATTTGTTACTCGCAAAAAAGTCCTGTAATTTACAGTTGACCTAGGTGTTAAATGGTCCAGTAGCACCATATGTAAGAGCCATCTTTGAAAAAAAATAAGCCTTACACTTTTCTTCTCTATCTAATTTTTTAATTTAAACTGCTTTATTGTTATAGTTAGTGTTAATTGTTCAATCGTTGTATTTTGCATAATTTTAAACTGCCGGTCGCCCTGGGGGGCCAAACCTTAATTAAGCACGATTCAATTTCTGAGTGCTGTCCGCTAAAAATAACAACAGCACAACATTACTTCTATTGCACTCAAACATATGTTTAAGTACACAACACCATTTTTTAATGCCGTGATATATTGATGCTTTGGTATCGTTTTTTTTTTATTTTACCTGTTATCACGTTTAGAAATACAGTGCTATAAAAACACGTTGTTTTATGTAGGTGTATTTATGTAAATTAAAAGTTCTTCGACATAAAACTGAAGCATAAGTGCCCTAGACTGCTGCCGTGTACATTCATGAGTACAATATTTAATATATAATTCATAATGGAGTAATATGGTTATTTTTTTTTCCAGATGGCTTGACACAGCTTTGCACCGCTGATGGGGATTCCTTTCTTGTGGTGTAGGTATATGCGGGCTGTAGCATCCAACTGTGTAAAACATATAATATTTATAAATAATCTCTCATAGCAAAGTGTTTATCTGAGTGTCAAATCTTAGAAAACCGAAAAGTAATCGAAGAATTATACAGGCTACAATATAAAACTGTGTGAACATCTTCTTTGCTATATGAAGACGACTCTTTTCTAAATATCTCGGTCAGAAAAGCAATAAATAGTAACTTAAGACTTGTTGAAACACTATACAATGAAGTGTACAGGTCTGGTGAAAGAAATCGGTACACAGAGTTGAACGTGTAATTCTTCCAGTCATTTATGCGAAATATAATTCGAGTATATATATATATCTGTACACACACACACACACACACACACACACATATATATATATATATATATATATATATATATATATATATGTGTGTGTGTGTGTGTGTGTGTGTGTGTGTGTGTGAACAAAATTTAAAAAACTAAGACTCACTTATTTAGTAAATTTTAAGTGACTAGTAATGAATTATTCCAAAAGATTTGAAGCTCTGTGTATATTGTATATAGCACAAGGACTGTTTTCTGTGATGCGCAATTGCATATTTATATTTATTATGCTGTACAAATGTATTTGTATTTGTATTTATTTGTGTGTGTGTTGAAACTTACTTAATTTACAATTTCTTACAACTTCTCGGTTGTTTCTGGGTTGGACCATTATTTTGCAGATAGTCATGCAACTGTATATATGTATGTACACGTACGTACGTACGTACGTACGTATGTATGTATGTATGTATGTATGTATTGTGTACTCACTCACATTATAAGCATTAAAGACAAACCAGTATCATTAACACTTAAGTATACATGTACCGTCGGAGATCGAACCCACGGTAGCCTGCTAATGCGGTGGCCGCTCTAACCATTCAGCTACTCGGTCAATGTGAATGATATTGTTTCTGCACATGATATTTTGCCGAAACAATAATAATAAAAGAAACACGTTGAAAGAGATATTTTATTTAATATGTTTACACATATTTGACATGTTTTATGTACTGTTTTCATTGCAGACCACTTATCCTTCTGTTTATGAGCCTTGTTTTGTACAACCAGGTGTTCCCGTGCAGGTGTCATCGACGGAGAGGGCAAGGAGACGTATCACTTTCAAGGCGCTCAAACACGTTAAAAACACAAACTGGCATTGTACGTCAGCTTTTTTTTCAATTTCCATCAGACATTATCGAAATGGAGTTTGCAAATTGCAGTGATTGAAAACAACTGGTTCAT
The DNA here is from genome assembly GCA_021229015.1 of Solen grandis. Classification (NCBI taxonomy): domain Eukaryota; kingdom Metazoa; phylum Mollusca; class Bivalvia; order Adapedonta; family Solenidae; genus Solen; species Solen grandis. The sequence continues at coordinate 46,513,396 of CM037788.1, read as the reverse complement.
TATAAAATGTCATCGATAACTTCAACGAGACAATAATTCTAAACGCCGTTTGTAGGCAGTAAAACCTATACCTAAGTTAACGTCGATGTATCAGCAAGTTACAAAAAGTATTTAGTTAAATCCACTTATACAAACACATATATTTTTTAAATCAAACATTTATATATTCATTTAAACTAGAAAGGGGACAGTTGTATCATATGTATGTATGTCAATTTATGCAATGGATGCTTAAACTGGCCGCTGATTGGCTGAAGGACACACACCCCCAAATACACCCAACTGCCATATTTTTAACTACCCGTTTTAAAAGCTAGTCCATGATTGGCTGAAATATACACACCTCCAGTCACACCCTATCTACCTACTTATAAACTCCAGCTGATACTTATAGAAATAACGCTGACGTCCACTGTAACACGTAAAATAAACAAAAGGACTTATATTAGTAAAATTTTTGTGTCATCTTGCAAGAAAAGTAAATAAATAAACATAGAGTGAAAATGCGCATCCGGCGAATAAAGTTCGGGATAGTTGCAGCTGTGGTACAGATAGTTCTGGCGGTTCTGTTCGCAGTTTTCGCCGAATATGATGTAAGTGCTGACCCCAAGTCTACACCGGCTGAAGTAATGGAGGTGGAACATTACAGGAAATATCCAGGTCAGTTGGTGCCTTTCAAAAAATAAGGGTACAGTAAAAGCGAACACCAAGCATAAATCGGGTTTCTAAACAATTTGGTTGATATTTTAAAACGCTAGCTGAAACCTGTTTCCAATCGAGAATACAAATCGTTTAAGTATATTTCAAAAGATTATGAACAGAGAGAGAGAAAGAGAGAGAGAGAGTGTGTGTGTGTGTGAGAGAGAGAGAGAGAGAGAGAGAGAGAGATTTGTTTCGTTCTTGTTCATATCGAAAAGGGAATCGAATGCAGAGTCTTGTTTGATGTAATAACGTACATATAAAAGCAACTAGTACCTATATAATGATACACACATTTGCGTTAATTACTTATTATGTATTTGATTTGTGTTTGATTATTCTCATTTATCAAGTTCTCTATTTTCAAGCTTAGATATGTAATAATATCGTCTGCATCTGCATTTTAAAATTATGTTAATGGCCTGGTTTAGAAAACCTTAATGTACTCGTTTTTTTATAGATTTTTTTTCTTTTTTTTTTTAGCTCACCTGAGCAAAGCTCAGGGTGAGCTATTGTGATCCCGTGAGTGTCTGTCGTGCGGTGTGCGTCGTGCGTCGTGCGGCGTCAACAATTTTTAGTGTTTACACTCTATCACCTTTATTTCTTAAGCAATCATCTTCAAACTTTAAGACAATGTTTATGACCATAATGTCTCGATTGAGTTCGATTATGGCTGAGATCCGTCAATTAGGTCAGGAGTTATGCCCCTTTTAATATTAAAAAAATTTCATATTTCACGTGTCTTACACTCTAGCATCTTCATCTTTTGAGCAATCATCTTCAAACTTTATGGCAATGCTTATGACTATAAGGTCCGATTGGGTTCGATTAAAGCTGAGATCTGTTGATTAAGTCAGGAGTTATGCCCCTTTTAATATTAAAAAAAAATGCCAGATTTCACTTTGTTTCACTCTAGCATCGTCATCTTTTGAGCAATCATCTTCAAACTTCATGGCAATGCTTATGACTATAATGTCTCGATTGAGTTTGATTATGGCTCAGATCAGTCGATTAGGTCAGGAGTTAAGCCCCTTTTAATATAAAAAATGCCAGATTTCACTTTGTTTACACTCTACCAACTTCATTTTTAACAATCTTTTTAAAACTTAAGACAATGTTTATGCCCATAATCTCGCAATCGGGTTCAATTATAGCTGATATTGACTAGTAAATTTAGGAGTTATGCCCTTTTCACCATGAAAAAGCCAGATTTCACTTTTACACTCTAGCATCTTTATTTCTTAAGCAATTATCTTTCTCAGGTGAGCGATCAAGGGCCATCTTGGCCCTCTTGTTGTTTTTTTGTTTGTTTTTTTCGTTTTTTTTTGTTTTTTTTCGTTTTTTGTTTTGTTTTTGTTTTAATTCGGACGCCTTACTTTTAATGTAGTCACTGGTGAACAAAGACAAAACATCCAACTTCCTAAATTATTTTATTAATGATTGAATCACGTGCTTATCAATAAAAGTCACTTGTCAACAGAAATCACAGTTCTCATACAAGGTCGTTCTTCACAGTATTGAGCCCTCCTTATTTGTCCTTGGTTCAGATATTTGCTGCCAAAACCTATCTGGAAAACTTTAGACTGGTAAATAAAGTTGTTTGTCAACAAACAATGGCTAAAGTTGTTTGTCAACAAACAATGGCTTCACTTGGCATGTCGTGGCCCTCAACATAAACACTTTATTTATTTGAAAGAACGAGCATTGTTTCTGTCATAGTTAATTACTACAAGGACTTCGGTAATTAACCTATTTGTTAACTAATTAAATCTCCTTACCCTGTTATAGTGCTAAAATGACCGTGAACTATGTACAGAGATAAGTTCATAAGACATTGCCCTCTCCTGAAAGACACCGGGGCCATCGTATCAACCTTGCAATGCCAGGAAGTCCATGATGGATATGTTTCAAAGAAATGTGCAAGGTGTTCCGGATATGTTATTTGCTTAGAATTAAAAAAAATATCAAAACCTTGTTGATCTCCATTAACCCCCCTCTTCCAAATGCTGATGGAACATTTTCTTTTAGTTTCATCAGAAAATTAGGCATTCACCTATCATTTGTTCATTGGTAATAAATGAAAGTACAATAACGTTTGACAATTGATAATTAAAGACATATCGTGTCTTTTGGACATTTTTAGGCAGTTGCCCCTCTTGAGGGTGTTCGGTGCTAGCTTTGCGACATTAAAATGGCCTCTGTTTTGAAAATTGTATGCTGATTATCCATTATCTATATAGTACAAGTAAAAAGAAATGTTGCTAAAGCAGCAAAATATCAGTTTGTTTGTTTGTTGTGTTTAACGTCCCAACGACAGCATTTCAGTCATTTTGAGACTATATTGAGTCTACTGGAGACAGATATAGTGCTGCCACAATGCAATATCACGCCGTAGACATGTGGTATGATACCTCACCCAGTCTCATTATCCTCTCACAGGGCCACCAATCGTGAAACTAACCTAATTTGCTGAGCGCCAAGCAAGGGGGTTATATTTTCATTTTTTTGTATGTTGCGGCCGGGTATCGAACCCACGACCTCCCGATTCCGAGCGGACGCTTTAACCACTCGGCCACCGGGGACGGTTTCTACCATAGTAAATCACATTTAAATGCAGCGCCATTTAATGTATTATTTTTATTAGACATTGCAAACTTCAAGGACAAATTAAATATATCGCTTACCTGTATTCATTGTTAAAAGAACAACATCAATACGAGGGGTCAAATCACAGCTAATCACCGAATCCCATGGCCCACGAGGCGGTACCCTCACGTGACCTGGCGAGTCTGTAACACAAGACCAAAACTTGACACCGGCTTATTTTGCGTGGCCATTATATTGCATGGCAATGTTGGGTAGAGCGATTTTAATCGGCTCCATATTTAGTCGGTCGTCTATGAGGCAGACAATAGCAATGATGCGGGTCAGTAAACCGCCCGTTTTAGGTATCCAAATATGTAAAATGGACAAGTATCTTGGGGATCCTTTGATCTACACTTGCTGTACCTAGAGTTGTGTTTTGGGATAATAATAACCGGGACTTAGCCTTTATTGCCCATATTCTATATAAGAGTAAGCAGCCAACCCTGCCGTACTGGGTCTTAGCGAAATATGACCCCATGGTATCTCCGTTTTTATGATAAATGTTTACTGAAGAAATGTAACCATGACTCAATTCACCTGTCTGGCGCGTATTCTAAATGTAAAACCGGTGAAATATTCCATATCAATTTTCGAATTTTAAATTTTAACAACAATATATGCCTTTTTTCCCTTGATACACAGGCGCTAGCGCCAGTGCGTTGATATTACATCGTGTCACTGATCTTTGAGATTTTCTTTTTTTATAAATTAAATCAAAACACCTTATCATGCTGATATATATGAAAAGTGGGTGATTATACGTAAAATATTATGTTTCAGTCCAGACAAAAGCGTCACACATAATCCCAACCTTGCTAAAAGCGTTTCCTACGAAGTTGTCGACATTCACACGTATTGCTACTCCTGCCACTACTTTTCTATTGACCATATATTATCACATCAAGTACGCTTTATAAGGGCTGTAAAAATCAAAGCTGAATTCTGAAGGATTTAGATGATCTAGTTACCAGTAGAAGTCAGCTGAACTCGCTCTGTGTTTCATAATAACCCACCGGAAGTCCCTCAGTGTCTTGAACGCTTTGATTCGTTTCATACTGATCGATAAGCTACTGTGACCGAAGGGATATAGTGCGGTGGGGAAAATGGCTGTTGTAATTATGCAAATCAAGATGCCTACTTTTGATTTTGGTACCTAAGACAGTCTACCGCTTGTCTATCCGCCAGATAGCGCGCGCGTGCATCTACACACAGACGGAAAGTGCCCGTATACAGGCATATATTGACTTTACTTTAAACATATTTTTTTTTCCATCTTTAAAATATATATTCCATACATCTTACAAACAACAGATAACAGTACAATAGGGTAGAAAAGGGGTTGAGCCACAAGTTCCAAAACTTAGATACGGCTCTTCCCTAACACAAATTTACAAGTAGACAAAACATGGCTGAAAAGACTAATGTAAAGTATGGGCATATTAAACAAAAATAATTCGACGTTAAATAAAAATAAATTAATATGGATACAAAAAAGGAAACTTCAGAGAGAGAGAGAACGTTTTGATTTTGAATGTGAACACGATGATCTTTTTGGCCACTGAAATGATAATGAGAAAACTCCAGAAGCTGCAGCAGTTTAAGCGAACCTTTTAGGATTCTTTAATATATTGACACTTCGTATTTTAATAGAAACTTCCTATTCAGTTAAAGACAAGGACAAGGTCGTCATATCTAAATGATCGGTGTTTGGAGCCCAGATGGGAACTTTTTTTTTTATTAAATGTAATTTTTGGCAAAACAATTTACGTGCGTTTCTGACGATGCAGTATTAGCTACGGATTTCTCATAACTTTCCAATTCACTTATAAATGTCGCCCATTGAAAAATAGACGATTTCATAAGCGTCTTTGAAATAAGACACTGAGAAGGAGGATTGTGGTGTAGAACATTAAAGCAGCTCGTTTACATATGATCGGTAGAAAATTAAAGATAAAAAAGGGCCTTCGTTTATGTAAGTGAAATCTTTGGTTCCAGACATATAAACTCGGCGGGTGTAGGTCACATTGCACGGGTAAACGCTATTTTTGTAAACGAAACTCCGGGAGAAACGAGAAAATATAGAATATGATATTGTCACCGTTTCACCGAATCAGGTGTTTGCGGTACCACATGACGGTGTCTTCACCAGTTCCGGGAAGCGAATTCTAAAGTTCAGCCTGTGAAGTGAGCGCATACCCAACGTGATCAGTCTAGAGACGGCAAATGAAATTAGAATATCTAAAAATACTTCATACGAGTAGCTTCAATACCGTTCGAAACGCTATTTCTTACCACCCATTTTTTTTTTTTTTTTTTTTTACAATCACAGATGGTCGCATTGGGTGACCATGCGTCTGTAGATAGGTATGTATTCATGTAATACACTCATGTAGTTAAAAATTAAATTCTTAGTCTATATATATATGACCATCTGTGAACGAAGAAGAAATTTAGATTATCTGTTAACATACACGAAAACACGAAATTTTCATTTTTCATTCCTCATGCAGATATATATCGTCATCTGGTGAACGACCATGATCATCGGTAAGTGCATCAGTGTTTTGCTTATGCACGACCTTGTCACAAGATATAAACAAGTTGCGCTCCACTGATTTTATTTCACCTAGTTACATTTCAACTGAAAATCTAGGCTACGTATGAAGCATTTTCTAATCTTATTCCATTCAGATAAAAGTAAACAATGTTTACAGAAAAAAGTAATGTCGACCTACCTGCAATATTTTTCGGGATGACTTTGGATGTTTGATGGAGCAAACAAAACAGCAGTCGTCTTCACAGTTATGTGAAACGACCTTGCAGTTGTTAGAAGATCGTGTTTCTGTTGTTTACCATTGACAGTTGCATTTTCATTTTCCCAAACTATCCTGAATTCAGTGCACCATGCGAGGGAAATTGAAACAAATCTTTTCTTGCAGTACGAAGGTTCGGATTAAGGCGTAATAATAAAAGTTACTTGTTTCCACAAACCCGACCGACTTATTTTTACGGACCCTAAACTTTTTTTCCCCTATAATTCGGGTTATTACGGAAGCATAGAGAGGACATGGTGATTTTTTTTTCATTATTATCCCGTGGCCAAGAGATAGTACCTAAGAATAAAAACGAAAAACAACTCTTGCTAACTCGTGGCCACGAGTTAGTAAATAAGAAAAAATAAAAAATAAAAATATCGCTATCTCGTGGCCTCGACATATAACTAAGAAAACAAAAAAACGATTATGCCCCCTCTTTGCTTCCGTAGGTTATCACGAGTGCACAACACGGGTTTTCGTCACATCCTCTAAAAATATAAGGAATGATAGGAAAAAAAAGGTTTTGCCGACTTACTTACTCTATTTTATTGAGATGTTATTTGAAACAAACAACTTCTTTTTGCCTAAACAAGGCACACATCAGATCGAGTGACATTGTTGAAAATCTTGAGACCCCCATCCCTAGACAGCGCTTTCTTTAATATATAAAGCAGAAATTTATTGTGAATAAATTAGAAATAAATACAAAAGGTTTTTACCTTATTTGAATATTAACAAAACAATGGTTCTTGGACTGAACTGGAAGACGGATCAGACTGCATGGAGACACGCATATACTCACATCCGGGTCACCAAATCCTCTTACGTCAGTTTTGACCTTGCTGTGGAACAATTATACTGAATGAATCGTATGAAAATAGTTTTTAAAGTGTATAGGAAGGTTTGATCTAAAAAAAACACGTTTAAGACGTTGCTTTATTATTAAAGAGGTCACAATGATAAATACATGACAAAGGACGACATGGAATACAATATTAGGAATAACGTAACAATAGGCTTTTTGTTTTCAATACTCTTTTCCCCACAAGTAGATTAAAATAAAAATAAAATTTTAAATGACTATGTAGTATTATTAATTCACCTTTAGTATGACTGCATTTTCATCAAAAGTGTTGTTTGATCTTGATGTAAGTAAAACGCAAAATGGACGTATTTGTGGAAAATTGAGGTATGAAATAAAATGCGATTTTAATATGTTTTTATGCAAACATATCAGCAGTACAGAAAGTGTGAACCTTTTTACCCTGTACAAATCACTATCTACCCAAATTCAACGACCACACAAAGATAACCAGACAATTTAATGACAGAGGTATCAGTTATACAGGTATACGGTCATACGACATGTGATGTATCAGATGAATGGAAAATGGATCGGGGCTGTTTCCAGTTTCTTGGTGAAGACTGTCAATAATCTAGCCATTGTCTGTAAAAACAAACAAACATAAATCACGTGTTCATTGCTCTATTTAAATAGGGTTTCTTTATATTGACGCAAATTTGTCAGGCGTGTCAAGCCTTGACAATAACACTGGGAAAATACGTTATTTCAAGGCTTCTGTGGCATTGACATTGCTCTGTAAACGTGGCGGGCTAGGTTTTGGAATATAACTGATTGTATTTGAAGGATTGAAAGATTAGTTCGTAAGAACGAACGCCCTCACAGAAACTGTTTTAAGTAACACCATTCAAACGCACCCTTATCTTTCGTACCTAAGTTTCGTATCCTGATATTTTCTGAAATGCACCCCAGACATGTCTTTGAAATAAACAAAATGTACATCTGGAAAATCAAAAAGCTATAAGTTGCGAATGCCGAAATCATCCTCACGAGATCTATGTGTATATGTTTTCTATTTGTATATGTTACTTATGTATACAGTTGTATATGTTATGTATGTGTATGTTATGTATGTGTATGTTATCTATGTGTATATGTTTTGATAATTTTGATAAGGTGAAACTGTTTGTCCTTTTTAAATTTCCAATTTTATGTGTTGTTTCCGTCTGTATGCTAAACTGTAGACATATTGAGTTATAAATTGAATTAGAGCTGTCACTATAATTACTAAAACTCGGGCAGGTGCCAAGCAACTTGATCTAAATAATAACCGAAAGTAAGCCTGTCATCTACCACAGGCCAACATTCAGACTGGCTAACCACCAGAGAGATTCAGGAAACGAATCATTTGCTTGCAAACATTGCATTGCCTAATTTAACGACACTCGTCACCTGAAACCCCAAATAAGACAAGATATAAAACACACCTCTAGTCAAGTAACAAATATCAGTCAGTTCGTTTGAAAAGTCGGTGAGTAAAATACCAGCGGGAAAAATCTTGAATTTTCGCAATTTCGAAACGCATTTAATAAAACCGATACAAACAAGACCCTTACACAGTTGTTATAAAAACACAATGCTCAGAGGTGCCACATTGGTATCCCCAAAGTAGTGTTCAAGAAATTTATGATGCCATTAATTTTAATCGCAAATCATTTGCATCTATTAATGGTGCTTTCAAAACACCTAGCGAAACAAATAGGTAAAAGGACATTGTGATTATTATAAATGTCTACTCATATTGAATACGTGTCACAGTGCTATATCAAACATTATGACATAGTACTTGCAAAATTAGTGCCTTTCTTAGGTGCATACTAGTGTATATAAATGTATTTGCAAATTTATTGCTTTGCTTAGATGCATACTAGTGTATGCAAAAGTCTAAGCAGCATGTTCCAAGCTAAACAAGACTAATTTTGATGCAAAGCATCAAAGACGCTGCGCATTCTTTTGAAGCACGACATAAATAAAGCAAAGCCATTTCAGAATATTTTAATTTGTATTATTTATAATCCCAGGCCGCGACATACCAAAGTCGATAAAAATGGTACTGTTATAGCACCCTTGTCTGGCGCTCAGCATATAAGGGTAGTTGCAGGACTATTTGGCCCGTCGTCAGGATAATGTGACTGGATGTGGTATCATGCCACATGCCTACGGCATGATACTGCAGTGTGGCAGCACAATATCTGTCTCAAGTAGACATCGTCTCCAAATGACTGAAATACTATCGGTGGGACGTTAAACCCAACAAACAAACACTATTTATAAACAACGGGTTTAAATATTTCTACTAGGCAATGAAACACACCATTGTGCCAAATATATCCGCAGCTGTAGGCCGTTTGGTTCAAAGTGTTCTAAAAATTTCATGTAAATCAAGAGTGACTTCAACCTTATTTCCATTAATGTATGTTCTTTTTTATCTATTAATTCCTTTTTTATATACTTATTGGAAGAGCTCTGAAATTTCCAGACAGTAAGCTACTAAAGCGGTGTTAATGTCAATATAAAAATATTATCATAATCATCAACATCAAGGACACTGATATCCTAACAAGTTTTATTTGGTACGCGATTTAAGTACAATTCCTGGATTCCTCAAGATATATATATGCTACAATGTTCAGTTTTGTTTTGTTTTTGTTTTTTTCATAATATAACTTACATTCTGGGACCGCATACTGGGCCTGGGGACGTCTATTAGACGAATGCTTTCTACAGTATACTGTGAATTTATTATTTGCGTGGGACACTAATTTTCGTCGATTTCGTGATGGGTTTTAACCACGAATATTAATCCCCACGAAAACTTGTCTCTTATAAAAACCTCACGTTTTCTAGAACAAAGATCCATGACTAAATGTACCCACGAAAGTCCCTTAGGTACATAATCCACGAATTTAATGTCAATGAAACTAAATGATTTTACAGTACTGTTATATGTATCCTTAAAACTCGGTTTCATTGATTTTTCAAGTCAACGATATGTAATTGAAATTCTGAATATTTTATGATCATAAAACATCTTCCAAATCCTTTTTTCTGAGCTTAAGTGAATCGGGCTGCTTCCAAGTTTTAAAATCCCGTGACCTAGTAGTTTAGGGAGAACTTACCGGTATCAGATATCAATTGACTGTGTCGATTTTTTTTTTAATAACGATAGAAGACATGTGTAATTTGAATCGTATTGTTTTTTCACATGAGTTAATATATAAAGAATTGATTCATAAAGTTTTATTTAATAATAACAGTGGCTGCTCCCTTTTTCGATTATGCGGCTCCATGGCCAAATTTAATACGTATTCCATACTGACACCATGTAGATAAATTGCTTCATTTAGATAGCACTGTAAAATTTACTAGAATAGCATACTAAAAATACTCCTGTTCTTTACCGCGCGTAGTAATATTGCGTATTATCACCCTCGCACTGTTAGATTAGAATAATGGGTGAAAACACTTACATATTTAATATAAAGTACAATTTGTTTGTTTTTCTTTTTTTATGGGGGGGGGGGACAAAATGATAAAAGTTACTGTTAAGAATTTTCTTGGGAATATTTTCCTCTATGGAAGATAGACGATCACGTGACATGGAAGGGTAGAGTTAAAGCTGAACATGAGAGAAAAGCTCTTCTTGTAATGTTGGCGTCTGTACATGATATAATGGTCAGTTCCAGTGGGAGTTTGATTAATTCGGTTGAATGTGTGGTCTTTGAAACTGCTTTCCAACAGAGTGATAAACTCTAAGAGATAGCATTTTATCGGCAAAGTTCGAGTTCTTTTAAGTGGAACTACATAAAGATAAAAATGATTGATCCCAAGGACCGATTTAGTAATAGCAATGTCTAAATATTTTCTTCAAAATCAGATAACATAAGTGAAAAATGCAGATTAGTTCTTGTTTCATATCAATGGTTATTTGTTTTACTGGTGTTCAGAAACGTTGACTTAGACATAATGTAATAACAGTACAAGGCTATCGTGGCGAAAACAAGGGTACTGAACCATACCGCATATCAAAAATATTTATTAGGCACTCAACTGGTATTGACAAAAATGGTCCAACTTGTTTTTATTTCATTCTAATGTTAGTTGTACTTCGTGTGTAAGGTTGTTTATTTTTCATGCATTTATATATATTTGATTTGCTGCTTTATTCCACGCCTTGCCTTAACACGCCATGGTCAGTTTGTCGACTTAAACGCATTTTATAGTTGTTATTTTCTTTCCTATTTCTTTTTTTTTTTTTGGGGGGGGGGGGGGTAAACCTTGTATACTTAAATTGAAACTTACGAGAGACTTATATTTTATGTGACATAACAACGAATTAATGACCTGAGTTTGTCTTTGCAGCCTTCCAGGACATTCACGTGATGATATTTGTTGGTTTTGGTTTCTTGATGACTTTCCTGAAGCGCTATGGACTGACGGCGATCGGTGTGAACTTGTTCCTGGCTTCCCTCGTTATCCAATGGGCACTGCTGGTGCGCGGAGCCATCTACGGGGATATCTTCACCGGCGGCAAATTCTACATCCAGCTCGACGAGTAGGTTCACCGGCTTGGTGTTTTGTTTTGATCGTTTGTTTTAGTTTGATGTCTCACCGACAGTGGGTTTGATCACCGACCGCAATATATTAAATCTATTATATGTTACTGGGATGGTAGTATTAAGTCTGCCTTGTGCACAGCGCTCAGCACATCAGGGAAGTTCAAGGACTGGTAAGCCAAGAGTCAGTGATAATGTGACTAGGTGTGGCATCAGGCGTGATATCGCATTCAGGTATCACTCTATCTTCCTCATGTAGGCAAAAGTCACCCAAAATGATTGAAATACTGTCGGTGGGTCGTTAAACCCACTTGAAATTACACTTCTGAAGTACTGATGGCTTTTACATTTAAACCGCCGTCGGTCGTAGTATGACCACAATCCTTCACACCTTTTTATTAAAAATATTGATTTTATATTTGTTAAGTTCTTGCTGGTCAATATGGAGGTACGTGTGAAATATCAAGAAATTTAACATTGTTATTTTCGCTGATATCAAAATTTGAAAGGTCAGTAAATGTTAAAGAGTATTAAGGGGAACTCATGTATTAATTTTGTTTTTTTATGCAGAAAAAAACGTAATGCCGCCGTTTTCATTTTGATAAAAATGACTGTATAAATTTTATTGACGTACCAGAGCAATGTATGTATTATAATGTGTATAGGTATTTTCGTATCAATGACCAGCAAGTGACCATAACTGACCGCCACTGCATGACTTGTACCATGATAGATGTATGTATCTCTTAAAATTAATATTGCTAACATAAAAATACCAGCAACTGTTTTCTAAATTAAAGTATATAAATGGTAGCGTGCGCTACCATGACGTCACTAATGATGTCACCATGGATATTTCAGAATGATCACGGCCGACTTCGCCGCCGCCACGGTGCTTATATCGTTCGGGGCTGTGTTGGGAAAGACTAGCCCCCTGCAGCTCCTTTTGATGGCTATGATAGAGGTAGTCATCGCCCAGGTCAATGGCTGGGTCTGCCACGAAAAACTGCATGTAAGCAAAACCTTGTAAATATTTTCTTTAGAAAGAACTACAAATGCATTTGAATCGTTTGGGCACATCTTCTCTCACACTCTAGACGTTTCTGAACACCAGTAAAACAAGTTGCATTTTACATTTGTCCGAATAATTGTCTGGGTGACAAACAACGTTGAGCATGTGCTGAGATACAAATAGTTCCTTTCCCTCGGAAAGCCACTTTTCTGACAGTATTAATAGTGATTTTTTATGATAAAGTTCTTGTTGATTTGTATTGTACGTATTACTGTACATCAACAAAACAATTAACAGAACATCTAAATATGAAGGAAGGAAATAAAACTCTAAAGGTACACCGTTACCTCTAATTTAGCAGTGACAAAATCTCGAGAAAACTATTTAGATATAACTGTCTGCATCTTCTTAAAGAAGAGTCTGAACACGAGAAAGGCTAGATACGACATCTTTTGTTCGACAGGCGGTTGATGTAGGAGAGTCTATGTACATCCACGCTTTCGGCTGCTACTTTGGTCTCGCGGTGGCAGGCGTCCTGTATAACAAGGAGGCAAACCCGCACGAGAAAACGGAAGCGTGCTATCATTCGGATCTCTTCTCGTTTGTTGGTAGGTAATTTAAACGTATCTTCCCACTCCAATGTTAATAATATTAACCAATGTAAATTCAAAAGAGTCATGCCTTTTTTACCCTAGCTACAATGAAGGGTGCAATTTTACAATAACATACAACCATGATCGCCAAATTTGAAGAGGAATACGGTACACACAAATGGTAACATTCCTCATTAAGAATCCACTGAAAAGAAATGCACGGTCTTATTGTTAGATTTTTTATCAGTTCTAAAATTCTAATGGTTTCAGAATCAATATTAATATCTTTTTTGTGTTGCAGGTACAATTTTCCTCTGGTTATACTGGCCGAGCTTCAATGGAGGTGGAGCATCCCTTGATGAACAGCATCGCGCCTTCATCAACACCTACCTATCGCTGTGCGCATGCGTTATCACAACGTTTTCAGTGTGCGCTTTGTTTGACAAGCACGGGAAGTTCACGGCAGTAAGTTTTCAAATCATTTACATTCACAATGACATGACGATTTTTTTTCGTACGATTGCATTAAAATTTCATTATTTTTCATTCAATCCCTAGTTAAATTATCGTGAGAAACAAAAATTCTAAATAAAGCCCTAAGTATAACTTATAGCTCTTTCGTCGGTTTTTGGTTTGTACAGTACTAGTACTTGCGCCTGGAAAAGCCCTTGGTTTTAAACCCACAGCATCCATTTGAGAAAGATGAACAGTAAAGTCATTTGGTCAAGGAGAATGCAACTTAAGTCTCATTCGGACCATCTAGTTGCATTGAAGGTATTAACAATAAGATGTAAATATTCTGAAAACACAATAGTTGCCCAGGTGCAATATCAATTTCATTTCACATTAAAATGCATTTGATATACCTTCATTTAGAAAAAAAAAGTTTAAATTCTACATGATTTATTTACAGTTTGTGTTTATTACAGGAGTACGTGCAGAACGCTACCCTTGCGGGTGGCGTTGCCGTGGGAACGACAGCCAACATGCCCTTGCAGCCCTGGGGAGCGATCGTGATGGGCATAGTGGCTGGTTTAATCTCCACTTCTGGTTACAGGTTTCTGTCGGTGGGTGATTTCTTCATTATACGATATTTTGACACGCCTTTTTACCTGTTTATATTTTTTTATTACTTTTTTTATTAACATCTTCTCCGTATTAGGGGAGAAATGAACATAATATTATTTTCATAGGAATAGTCGCCAGGTTGTAATTAGCCATAAAGAGGTAGTGGTACTTGTAGCAGCAGTAGTAGTAGTAGTAGAAGTAGTAGTAGTAGTAGTAGTAGTAATAGTAGTAGTAGTAATAATAGTGGTAGAAGTAGCAGCAGCAGCAGCTGTAGTAGTAGTAGTAGTAATAATAATAATAGTAGTAGTAGTAGAAGTAGTAGTAATAGTAGTAGTAGTAATAATAGTAGTAGAAGTAGCAGCAGCAGCAGTTGTAGTAGTAGTAGTAGTAGTAGTAGTAGAAGTAGCATTGATGGGAGTGGTAGTAGTAGTAGTAGGAGAAGCGGTGGTATAGCAACCGGGTAGAGTGGTAGTGATAACGATGATTGGATATAGCAACAAAAGTAGTAATGATTTTGTCGTCGTCATTAACATTACACGTATGCACTCAAGTTTAATTCTACTATTCATATATATCCACAATGGACAAGTTATTGTATAGATTGTCTAGATTTCGAGACATGTCGGTGTTATATGAACGTAAGAATCCAATCGGAAAAAACAACAACAAATAATTCATACATACTATACGCATTCACAGCTGTATTTATCCAAGTGTCTATTATATCTATCCTATTTTGAATGGCAGGTCAAGCAGAGACATTGTGTTATGAAGGCCATTTGGTAGGAACGTGGTCGGGATAAGCTGTATGGGACATAGGCTTCTTTTCATGATTGGGTAGCTTATGTGCAAAAAGAACAACCAGGATTGAATTTGTAATGCGTAACTGAAGTTGTAATGCATAACTGAATTTGTAATGCTAATATTAATATTCCTGCATTGTTCTGCAGTTTGAAATGCATTTATTATATCCACAGACATATGCATGTACCATACCATTATATGGTAAATATGTCTATGTTATAACCGGGTTGTTTTGCAGCTTTAAATACTTTTTTTCATAAAAATGTCAGTTATTTAGAAATGAAAAAAATATCGAAGAAATATTTTAATAATGGGCTCGACTTTCAAATACGCATTTTCTTGAGATTCAGTATTTGTAACTCTATTCAGTCTCACAGAAGCCCAGAAGATCTAGTTTGTCAAATTTAAAGGTATTTGGTGTCGACTAGATGAGTATAATTGTGTGATTTAAGGATATCTCCTTTAACACACTGAAACTAAACTACGGTTGTTCCGTTCAGTAAACCAGATGCAACTATTTAAAAACATTGTTATTGCTCTCTCTCTCTTTCTCCTCAAAATTAGATATTTCGTCTATCTATTCTCGCATTTTAAAATAAGAAAGGACTGACATAAGAAATGGGGTTTTATGTGAAACATTATACTTTCGATGCTATTATTTTGCCTTATTAACATAGGAATTAGGTATTTCGTCCGCAATTCTCCTGCAGTAAACCGGTTCTTGTGAGGTCCGCCGGTTCATCTGTCAATTTTAGATCTATTTTATATCTTATGCACGTTTGTTTATGACACTTTTATGCTAGTCAGGCTATTTGTTTTCTTGCTATGAAAAGATTGAATTTCTTTTAGGATTAAATGCGGGACGTCCTCAGGTGTGACGGCGTCCGACCTTGTAGTCGTGTTACTTCGTCTACCTCCGAGAATCCTCCCATGTTGTTGAGAACGGATAAACTTCCATTCCGAACTGGCCGGAAAAAGCCGATTCTGAGTATGCTTCAAATACAAACGTGTTGTTTGAATATAATTTCAAGTTGTTTATTGTATTTGAATAATTGTAGATTGTATCCAAATTTTACAGGACTGGATGGCGAAGAGAATGAAAATACACGACACCTGCGGAGTCCACAACCTGCACGGAATGCCGGCCGTCCTGGCGGCCATAGCCGGGGCCATCATGGCGGCATTGAGCAGTGAAGAGAAGTGGGGTCGGAGGTCAGAGACAATTTACAAATTAAAAGAGAGAAAGTGGGAGAGAGAAAGAATGGGTAGAGAGGGACAGAGAGAGAGAGAGAGAGAGAGAGAGGGGGGGGGAGAGAGGGGGGGGGGGGTGAAAGAGTTTATTACTCTCATTCAATGGAATCAATCTAGTAAAGGCCTTAACCTTTAGTAAATCTTAATTTGACAATTTAATGCCTTAACCTTTAGTAAATCTTGAATTTGTCATACAGACGAAGAACAGTAACTAGTATTGCTATATCAAGTAGCTCGACTCCATTCCATTTTGAAATAAAAATATGTCAAAACTTAACTCACATAAACATAGACTGTAAGCAATACTTATTCGGTTAAGTCCAAGATTGTGTAAACGTGTCTATTTTAGAGGTATGATGTGTATGTATAAAACTATTTCAGCAAGTACGAGATTTTCCCGTACACTGCTCCACTGGAGGGCAACACGACTGAGTGGATGTATTTCCATGGCAACTACTCCGACTTGGACCCCGGGAAGGGCTGGTCCTGCGGGAAACAGGGGACTCACCAGTTTCTTGCCCTCCTCATCACTCTCGGGATCGCCATTGTGGGCGGAATCCTCACAGGTGGGCGGGACTACTAGGGTCAAGGGGTGGCGCTAGGGTTTATTTTTTTATGGGGGGGGGGGGGGTATTGATACCATTCTAGTCTCGGAAGTGTCAAGGACAACTAGCAAAATCACAGATAACTCTAAAGAGAATATTGTAATGGACGTATTTTTCCAAAAGATGTCGATTGAGGTATCTTTTATGGCCAAAGTACCAAAATGGCATGTAAACAGCATAGTGTGCCTTCGGGGTGATGCGGCTGGCCCTAGCAAGTACTTTAGTTGTACATGGTGCTCTCTGGAAGAGAGGATAATGATACATGTACTTAGTTGATACTTTGGTTGATTCTTTAATTAGTTTTCATAAGACATTATGGAATAAGATAATAAGCTCAAGTTATAGATTGTAATGTCTCATTATTGCTCTCATCAGAATAATATCAAATATTCGTGATGTGGAGAGAGATGAGACTACAGCCCTACCTTGCTTAGACTTAGCCAATGGTATTTCAGTGAAGACAGTGTCGCATCATGTATTTTTGGCTTGTTGGAGTGAGTTGGAACAAAGTCAAATTCACTTTTACAAAATAAAAAAAAAAAAAAAAAAAAAAAAAAAAAAATGATAGTTGCTGGCTGGGTGGGAGTATATGATGGAAACTGTGTGATTAACTGCCCTTAGTGATAATTCAAGATATATAAAAATATATGGTTAATAGCAAAATGATGTTTACCCAGGGTTCATCCTCAAGATTCCGTGTCTGGACCAGTTATATAGCGGAGATGACCTGTACGAGGACACGCTCTTCTGGCACGTGCCGGATGACCAGACACTCACCAAACCGGAAGCTAGGAAACTGTAAGTTTACTACGCATGCTTACCCATAACGAGAAAATTAGTTTGTTTTTTGTTTTTTGTTTTTTTAAGAATGGGTTAGACTACATTTCAAATATTACTATCAATTATTAGTCACTTATTGTAATTTTAGATTTAATACAAAGTTATATAAAGATTATTCTTAGAGTTTAACAAAAATAAATCAAGATTTTTGATAATCATGTTTCTTGAATTCATATCTTAATCTCATATTTGCTGGCGATGGTATATGTTATGTTGTTAATGCATGTATTATATTGCAGCTCCGGGTTACAGAAATGATCAACAGTGTGTTGTTTTAATTCAAAATATTTATGACCTACATAGTTATATTTAATTCTAAGATGACATACTTGGTAAGAGAATAATTCAAGCCTTAAAATATAAACTAAGAATAACCTCCTTTGTCCAGTGGCATCGTTGATGAATGCAGGTCCAAAAATTGCGAGTTCGAACCCCGCTTGAGACAATGGTTTTTCACGAGCTTCCCAGGCACCAAGTACTGGTCCAACCCAGGAACCGTCGAAAGAGATTAGGATAAGTCGTAACAACTTGTTTCCCAATCGACGTAAAATAAATAAGTTTAGATTTTTTTAACCAATAAGTCAGAAAACCATATACAATAGCATCAGTGTAATAGATAGAAAATCTATTACCACATATAGCTCTACACGTGAAATGACTTATTTGAAATATAGTACTAGACAATAGTCTTGCATTCTTATTTGTCACTTACCACGTTCAAAATAATGTAATAACAATATTTATTCCTCTTCAAAGTACACGTTTTGAATCCTGTTATGTCAATTTATTTTATGCTGTGTTCTATCAGTGAGATAAAATCCATACCCCACAGTGTGATGATATAGATCGGCCGGGACTACTTTTTTAACTTATAAAGGAAATTAAACAGCAGTTAGCATAAAATAAAAAGACAATTTGTTGGTTATGAGCGGATATGGGTTATATCTCATCGAGTAGTGATACAATTTCATAGTGAAAATGTGAAAAGTGTATCACTTCGAGATACATCCTCTTTATATTTGATTTTTTGCATTAAATCATTTAAACTAATTCACTTAACCAACTAACTATTGCCTGTTCTACATTGCTATACTCTAGTGAGGAGCGCAGGTAAGCATACGGTAAAAAGAACACGAAGTAAACAATACTCCATGCTTCTTCTCGTCAGACCACACCATCATATCACGTGACATTACTTTCTCAGAATGTCACCATGATATGACAATGTATAATTTTAAAGCCTTAGAGGGAAAATACATGTTTTTTTTGTTGTTGTTGTTGTTGTTGTTGTTGTTTAATTGTCGTCTCATTCTACATTGTATGAAAACTGTCAAAATCAATGATTCAACGTATTTCCTCATTTCTATTCCAATCATCTTTTACAATTACAAACAAAATTCAGTTTTCTGCTATTGTATTAAACAACAACGTGAGGTAGTTATGTATCTAACCTTTGGGTACTTTCTAATTAAGATTCATATAGATGGATTTCGGTCTAATGTCATGATATGGCCCCAAGTCCTCGAAAAAAATAAAAATTGTACTTAATTATGATTGTCATACTCAGACTCAAACTATGCCCATTAGTTCCCATAGTGATTTTAATGATATTCAATTTTGAGCCTGAGATCGTGATTTCGGGAAGATCGTGATTTCGGGAACACAGCCTGAGAACACATCCTGAGATCGTACTTTAAGTAATTTTGAGAGCACAGGGCATGGTCCTATAGATGTACTACTTGTTTTACCTACTGTTCATTGTGATCATCTTACCACGAATCCTATCTTAAGATGTTCTTTTCTCCTTTTGAACCCCCACCCACCCAGTAGTATAGAAATATAGATATTTAACTGTTATTTCAGATGACCAATCTTTAGTTAGAATGAAAAAATAGAAGGAATTTACGACGCTAAAAAACAATATACAAATTATATATGTTAATTACATATTTGTGTAAATGAGAAGCAGATATTTTAATTATTGCAGCATATTTATTTATAAGTTTTGTTTTCTTGAACTCTTATCTTTAAGAATGTATGTGAAATTAAATCCGTTTTTTTTTTCTTT
This sequence comes from Solen grandis, assembly GCA_021229015.1. Taxonomy (NCBI): domain Eukaryota; kingdom Metazoa; phylum Mollusca; class Bivalvia; order Adapedonta; family Solenidae; genus Solen; species Solen grandis. The sequence goes on along the minus strand of CM037788.1, from coordinate 46,493,576 downwards.
AAATGATAGAAGTACATATGAGGATATAAACATTTCTAACATTCTCTTCTCAGTCTGCGTTCACTTATATCCACCCCTAGTTTTATAGCCAAACTACCCTTTAGTGTAATCCTGATATTAAAAGAAATGCAAGAAATTCTCATTTTCCCTAGAAGTTTTGAAATTTTAAATATTTTCCGAAGTATATGTGTATGTATTCTCCTTCATGAGGTTTGATTCACCATCAGAGATGCTAACAGGTCACACTGCCACCAACCTTTCTTAAAACTAAGTAATACTGTAAGATCATTAACTTTCGTTGACATTTAATTTCGTGGAATCTGTTATCAAGTCAATATGTTTGGTACATATATTCGTTGATTCATGTTTTGGAAACGTGACGTCTAATAAATGAATCCGTTTTCGTGGGGGTTAACATTCGTGGAAAAAATACATTCACGAAATCAACAAAAATACCCCCATACAAAAATTAATGACTTTACAGTACTTAGATATGTAGGCGCGGGACGCATTCATCATTCTTCTTTACTGACTAAAGTAAGTCAATATTTCAGTTGTCATCACATTTAGTAAAGTAATTGACTGCTCTGTCATTTTAATCATTTTCTTTAAAAGTATGGTAAACAAAAATGGTGGAATGTACTCCCATCTTATTCAAGATTTAAGTATTATTTAGCACTAAGAATTGTTGGTGAGTTTAAGTTTTAAGTATGACTTAGCACTAAGTATTGATGGTGAATTTACTAGTGTTAAGAACGTGCTTTAAAACATTTGCAACCCAGGGCGCTTCTGTCTTTGCTTTTGTGAAGTTGTTCAAGTTTGTTTATGATATATACATGTACATCAATGCTTAATTAGTTCAGTAAATTAAGTTGACGATTTCAATAAGTATGTTGTATCGTCTGTGTTTTTAGCTCACCTGAGCACAACGTGCTCAAGGTGAGCTTTTGTGATCGCCCTTCGTCCGGCGTCCGTCGTGCGTCGTTCGTCGTCAACAATTTGGCTTGTTAACACTCTAGGGGCCATATTTTTTTGGCCAATCTTCATGAAACTTGGTCAGAATGTTTGTCTCCATAAAATCTTGGACAAGTTCGAAATTGGGTCATGTGGGGTCAAAAAGTAGGTCACGAGGTCAAATCTTAGTAAAACCGTGTTAACACTCTAGAGGCCACATTTTTGGCTCAATCTTCACGAAACATGGTCAGAATGTTTCTCTCTATAAAATCTTGGACAAGATCGAATTTGGGTCATGTGGGGTCAAAAAGTAGGTCATTAGGTCAAATCTTAGAAAAACCTTGTTAACACTCTAGAGGCCACTTTTTTGGTCCAATCTTTATGAAACTTGGTCAGAATGTTTGTTCCCATAAAATCTTGGACAAGTTTGAATTTGGGTCATGTGGGGTCAAAAAGTAGGTCATGAGGTCAAATCTTAGAAAAACCTTGTTAACACTCTAGAGGCCACATTTTTGGCCCAATCTTCATGAAAATTGGTCGGAATGTCTGTTTCCATAAATCTTGGTCAAGCTCGAAAGTGGGTCATGTGATGTCAAAAAGTAGGTCAATATGTAAAAATCCAACATATGTTGCTCATTTATAATCAGGTGAGCGATTTAGGGCCATCATAGCCCTCTTGTTTTGTTTGTTTGTTTGTCGGGTTTAACAGCCCACCGACAGTATTTCAGTCACTTGAAGGCTATGTCGCCTTGAAACAGATAAAGTGATGTCACACTGCAGTATCACGCCGTAGACATGTGGCATGATACCACACTCAGTCACATTATCCTGACACTACCCTGTATATACGTTGAGCGCCAAGAATTGAGATATAGATACCACTTTTAACGACTGAAATATGTCGCGGTCGGAAGTCGAGACAATGTTTTCCCATCCCGTAGTGTAGTGTTTACGTGACAAATATACCCAAGAATGGAGAGCTTTCCTTCTAAACAGTCCAATATGCACATATTATTCTAAATATAAAATATATCTGATTTTGGTTTTGAAAAATATCTCCAGTTAATCACAACGACAAATTAAGAAAGCAAAAAAGAATTTTAGACTTACTAGACTTTGGGTCTGATATATTTGATAACGTCCCCGGTGGATATAAAATATGCAAATGCATATAATGAAGTCTGAAACAAGTTGAATTTTGTACAATTTTGTCAAACATAAATGAATGAAAAATGAATGAATGGAATCTGGATTTTAAAAAAAAAATGCCTCTGTGATACCAAATCGTTTAAACGAAGTATTCATTACCTCATTTACTTTAAATATTTATAACATTATATGTTTTAAAGCCTTATGACAAATTACCCTGCCAATTGTTTGTTTCTGATCTGGTGCTTAGCTTTTTTCTTCTTACCTATATCACTAAATGCTTTTGTAATTGTGTCTTTTTCATATTTTTTTGTTTTGTAATTAAAAGATGTATGTAGCACATGCCTACAAAAAACACACTTCTTTACAGCACGTCATGTACATGTACACTCGTTATATCTTACACGGAAATTATATTTGGGCGAGCGGTGACCATATTAATGATTTTCGTCCAGTGCATTTTTTTTACAGTTATAAGAGATAACTCTTTATACTATAGCAACCGTCACCCAGAAAGATCCAAAATATAGCAAATGTGATTATAGTAGCTGGACAAATCGTTAAAGCTTTTATTGACATGTTTAGGACATGTACGGGTTTGGGGAAGATTTGCACATTTTTCGTGCGCGTACGCTATTTTACATTTTAAACTACCCTTGAGCTAAATGCAAAATGTTCATGTAACGAGGCTTGAGCTACACAGCATTATTTATTGCTATTTATTGTAAAACTGCTTATTGTATCGCTGCTTGTATTTTAAATAAGAGATTTTAACACGCGCATGCGCTGGATTAAAACCCTACCGAAAATATTTCATTTATTTTGAAACATCCCCTATACCAGACAGATATATACATGTACAGTGGCATCATGCCACACCCAGTCACATTATCCTGCCACTGTGTCCCATCAGTTCTGGAACTACGCATTAATCTTTATTTCCTCCATTGTTGAAGATACAGGAGAATATACATGTAATATCATGCATTACACAACATGAAAATATTGAAAGGTCAAAAGAAATAAATTGATGAAGAAGATACTGGTGCTGATGATGCTGATACTGATGATGAGCTGCTGTATAAATGAATAGAAATTAGGCTGAACGTCAAGTATAGGAAATGTTCACCCATTTTCAACGATTGTGTCATGTCGCGGCCAGGATCAAACCCACAATGTTTCGGTTACGGGACGGACGCTCTAATCATTTAGAGAGAGAGAGAGAGAGAGAGAGAGAGAATTTCGATAAACTTGCACACTAAATCACTCTTCATTTTAGCAGAAAACTGTGATTTCTTTTCTATAATAATACAATAATTTTAATTCGATTAATATTCCGCGATTAATATTCCGGCGATACAATATCTTGCCAGTTTCCTGCTCTGTAATACAGTGTTAAAACTTGTTTCACTTGTGTCTTATCTAACTTAATATTATCTACCTCATTTTTTTTTTTATTTAATCCATCCTCTTTCAACGGATCGTCCAACTTGAAGCCAAGTCGCTGTGAATGAGCAAAGGTGTTCAAATAACAACAGTTGCAACAATATCGTTGTCTGCATTTCAGGAAACAGAGAGAAGAAATGTACGAGAAGTCCCATCACCCTAATGGCAACTCGGAGACCGAGAACACTAACGGTATCTCCAATAGCTACTTGTAATCCGTGTTGTATATCCTGCTTAACCACAGTATGTCTTTTCAACTCCTATCTCCTTTCTTTTTCGCTTCAATCATTTTTTTTTACAACGTTCATTTATTTAATTAATAACATTCATTTACAGTTTATTGCTCTATTTTTTTTTAAAAAAATATATGAGACAATTGGTTGTACATGTATTAAAATCATGCTGATATTTTTCTAGCAAATTTGTTACTTAAAAAATAACCGCGAGCGTTCCTTACTTTTTTTTAAATTGCCAATCAAATGGTTCACTCACAAAAAAGGAAACACAACATGGGACACAGTATCCTTTGTGTGGTGATGGTCATCTACAAGCGGGCTGGGGACCTAGATTACCATGTGTTTCCTGATGTAAACAGAACATCAAGTGTCATTTATATCTTTTCTGTTGCATGCTACTAAACTTGTCTATAAATCTAACACTCAATTATGGTAAATTAAAAGGCAATGCATGTTGAATTATATCCGGAGATTATTATAAACTGATGGTTTATTTTAGTACTTTGTCTACAATGTTTTTACCTTGATCCGCTTTTATTCTTGTGAATATAGATATGGATATATAATGTGTTTTTTGGCACGTAAGATTTACTTTCGTCACTTTTAGATGTCTTCAAGGAAACAGTCATTTGTTGTCTCTGCTTGTTTAATTATGTCGCCTAAGTTTGTTTAAACCCCAGAGGAAAGATATTGATATGTCAAATATATATTTTTGTGAGATGTCTGAGGGGTGGGTTTGTCTGTCCGTCTGTCGCATCGCATGAGTGGACACTGTTGTCATAGGGTGACAAATACGCCACGTGGTGTTAACCGTGGAATCTGGTATTTTTTTACAGTGAATAAAACGATTATCAAGATAAAGAAAACCAAATGTAACGCATATCGAAATTCACCACGATTTATTGTGAACAAAACGTCAAGGTCAGTCTGTAGGAATGTTTACAATTAAAGTTTGCTGGCCTTGAGTTTACTTAGCTGTAACAACAATTTTAAGCAATTTTATGATAGCAATTGAGATTTCACAGGTAATATAATCTCTGGATACTTCATCGTGCTAATAAGTTCGTTTGTTGTTTATATTTATTATGAATGAAATCAAAATAGCGGCATGGTCAGTTCTTAAAAGAATTCTTCGTTTGTGACGTTTTATAAAGAGAAACCAGAGTTAAGTCCCTTTTCATATACTTAATCTCTTATTTGATATGAATAGCTTTCCGTTTTTGAGACTTACTGCATCAGAAAATCAGTATATTTTGAATTTTTTTCTGTTAATTTTGTTGAATAAAATAATGAAAATCATTGTTTACAAGTATGTTATTAAAACATGCGAAAAAGCAATGGTCATTTTCCATCCACGACTTTTTCTGAAATGATTCTCTTCACATATAAAAAATTGATTTTGGATCGTAACTATTCACATTAAGTAATGTTAATGTTTATTCACCGTTAATTATTGGCCAAATAATAATGTTGTAACAGCCATTTGGAATCATATACATACACAATGATTTCAATCAAAAGTTTATGGAAAACCATGGAGATACCCCATCCCCACCCCAATAAAGGAGATGTATAATGGAATCAGCTTGTCCATCTGTCTGTCTGTCTGTCTGTAAACTCAATCTTGTCCGCACTTCATCTACAAAACTCCTGGCTTGAACTAGGTGAAATTCCACAGGCTTGTTCAGTATAAGTATCATTCAGTATTAAGGTAAAGTCCCTGTAATGGTTCCGCTTCATTTCGGACCTCATGGCCTTTCATTGGAGATAACCAAGGTTTCCTAATGTTTTATTAGGGTACTTGGTTATCTTGGTAGAGGTTAAGCGGTCCAAGACGTAGCGGAACCATTACAGGGACATGAACATAAGTCTACATGCGCATTTGATTGCTATGATTCGTCATTTCTGGCCCTTTTTCTTGTTTACTCTATATTTTATCACAGGGCTATGCCTCTTTGATTTAGCAATATAATATAAATACATATTCCTGTACACACTATCATCATAATCCAAGCTTGAATCAAATGAAACTTAACGGGATGAATCAATACCAATCCTTAATGCGCATATTGTTGGCACGTTTGCTTGGGATGTATGGCCTTTTTTCGATATAATATATCAGTACATACATACAGATATTCTTATCGATACTTATGTCTCCAAAACCTTTGGCTAGAACTGGATGAAACTTCATATCATTAGTCCGTACCAAACTTTAAATGTAGTCTGGATACACGGGGAGTACATGTAGTCGAAGTGCCATGTCTAAGGACAATAACAATACCTGATTTTATTTTGTATCATATCCTTTAATCTTATAATTATCCTAAGATGTCATACATATGGGCCCTTTGCTGATCAAGTTGGCCCTCAATAACAGTAATCATTGCTAATAGCTGGCCATATTACATTCAATGATGGGATGGGATGGGATGGGGTATTTCATCTCCTTCAGTGATAGTTTTATTTTTTCTCATTAGAGTTATAATGAAAGAGTACAGTAATGTACATTCAAGAAAGAACATTTGGAATATACTATTAGAAATTATTAAAATTTTGCATCATTCTCGTATTGCGTCACTGAGAAGAACGAATCCTAAGGTAGCTAGTTCGATCCCCACTGCGGGCGGGTATTTTACTAATCATTCGCAGGCCTAAAGTACTGGTACAATTCAGAGGCCCGATTCTCTATACTTCTTACGAACAAATTTGGTCTTAGTCGTAAAAATGTCGTCCTCGTAGTTTTGGCCATTTTATTGCTTATTATACAAACGTGTACATGCATTTTTGTGAAGGAAACAAACACAAGTAAATTAAACTGATTCTTTTCTTCTTACGAAGTTTAACGAAATGGATACCTGGAACCGTTGAGGGGATATACGATTGATTGAAAAGTTAATTTTCACCATCCCAACTCTCGATTTCAGTGTAATATACATCCAATGGGAGAAGAGACAGTGCATGACGTCAATCCGAGACTTCGGCATCCTTTGTCCTTACCGTCAGGATGCTGACTGACGGCCTCTTTTATAAGAGTGCGATTATTCCATCAATGGCGATATGTACGAACGTATTATGGACACAACATTCATAAAAATATTATATGCATCACGTTTTTATATTGGCTATTTATGTATTCTGGTACTCAATTTTATATCCGGTAATTGTTTTCGTATACAGTAAAACCTCACTCTGCGACCAACTCATTATCACGACCAACTCAATATTACGGGCATATCTTGTCGGACCCGAATTTTTCTCTATATATTTCAATGGTCGCGAACCTCATTAAAGCGGGCAACTCAAAATTGCGTAAAAAGACCACTAAAATTGGACCAAATCGTAAAATTAGTCTTCTTTTGACCTCAATAATGCGAACGATGGTCCTGTGAAAAAGGTGATTCAAGTTGTCATTTTACGACATCTGGTTTCCGGTACAGGTGAAGGTCGCACGTGCCGATATTCGGATGTTTTGATAACACGGTAGATAAGATTCAATGGAGAGTGAAAACAATGGGTGAGATGGGTAATATTACGTAACAGAGAGCAATCTTGGGATCTACGGATGTATTTCCTGTCAAGCTAACGAGTATTTGTTATATGTCCAGATGAGCTGCCCCAGATTAGCAGTAACAATCACCGTGACGCGTTTCGATTGACTAAAGTTTTGACAGTCGTTAATTGGCACGAAGACTTCCCACGAAAACTTGACTAAAATAGAATTAGATATCCCGTCATATTAGTCAATAACTTTCATAACTACTTTCCAAAGACTTTGATTTAAAACTGAAATCAAACGTTACGATCTTTAAATTCAAAAGAAATTGTCTTGAATCAAAACAGCACGGGGAAAAGTCGGAGGCAAATGGATAATTAAAAAAAGCTTATTACTACAACAATTGAATAAGCAATCACTTTGATAATTATAGGATAATTAGAGAAATTTAAAATGGGTAGACTTTTAATCGGCATGATATGACCATAGGTTTTAATTTTAAATGTGAAAAAAAGTTTTATAAAAATAATCAGGATTATATTTCATAACAAAACTTTTTAAAAACATTAAATTGATTCAAGAGATATTTCTTTCATCTATCAAATTAAAACAAGTATTGAATTTGATCAACATTGAAATGAAATATTTATGAAAAGACCAAACTCATTAATGAGACCAACTCAATAATAAGACCACTTTCAGATGGACCCAATAGTGGTCTCATTATCGAGGTTTTACTGTATATGTCACTGGAAATTCATTTCTTTTCTTTTTTACATTCATTACTTTACCTCATGTTGCTCGACTGTAGTGTTACGGGTATATGGATGAGTCGAGTTGATGTCGATGTCGATTGGTGTGTGTTTTAACAAGGACATCAAGACGGTTATACTGACTCAAGTGACGAGATAATGTCTGCAGAGGACAATTAATTATTTGACCCTCCATGAATTGAGATAAAAAAATGTTATATGTTAACAAAGACATGACTTTCGAGCACAGGAAATGGTGGTTTGTATATTGACATCATCATATTCTAGCTTACACTTGTAATGATTATTTTATGATACATTTTATCATGCTTACAAATTGTGGTTACGCATGGTCAAAGTTTGTGACATAATATAAATATGATATCAAATAAATTTATTTAGAAATTGTATTGTTTTTAATTTTGATTTCTCATGAATCTACATTAGTGTGTACGGGTGTGTCGCGGTCAGAGGTCGAAGCTACGACCTCCGGCTCCAGAGGCAGATGCTCTTCCACCTCAACCAGCTGGGGCGGTCTTGAGCGTGAATGCTCGTTTTACATTACGTTAATCATGAATTGGTGACTGGTCCCAGTGGCCAACAGGTTAGACGCCTGCTCCGTGATCAGGAAGTTGTGGGTTTGATCCCCGGTCGCGTCTATAAGGCAGGGCGAGGTATCCTATCTTTATGTACTGTATCTGCATCATGTAGACAGGCGCCCCCAAATGAGTGAAATAGTGTCGGTGAGATATTAAACCTCAGTACAAGGGATCCGTGCCTAGACAAAAAGTTCATTCAAAATGTTTTAATATAGTTTTCCGTTGATTTCTACACAACCGGGTGTGGAAAAAAGCAGTTTCGCCGAGGATGGAGGGCTGCCTCGTGCAGTAACATGGTGTACAAACATGGCCGCCATGCCGGGGTTTGATTTTCAAGTTTGAAATTGTTTTTTTTTAAATGGGGGAAACAACGTTTGTTTGTAACAAGAAATATCTTTAAAAAAGATACTCGGTCGTGGGAACCAGCTTGATGATTAGTGTCTGAATGGTTTAACATGTAATAGATTTTATTGTTGGTTTCATAGTTGTGTAATTCCTGTGTCAATGCAGCTTTTTGTAATACCACGGATCCAAATAATACGTACAATCTTGGTAGACACTTACAGCCTTAAAACATCTGCGCATTTGACTTCGTTTCGCGGGCTACAAAACGAAATAGGATGTTACGTTTCTGTTGAATATAGGATCTGTCAGGGTTGAACAATCAATTCCGAAATCTATGTGTTTCCTATTTTTTTAGCGTTCTACTCTTTCAGTTTACCTTAAAAAGGTGCAGTGTCTTACTGTTCGGGACAAATCGTTCGCAGGGGAAGAAAACTTCAACTTTTAAAACAAACAGAGATCTAAGTTACTCGTTTCCGCAACTCCTTTCTTTTCTTTTGACTAATTTTACAATGACCAATGGGAATTTAGCAAAGTATATAAAAGTATATAATTACCAATGAAAAGCCTAAATTTATTCCTCTTCTATTTTGTAGGCCCTTTACATGTAGGTCATTTATATGCATGTGCTTGGTTAAAGTATTAAAATGTAATATTGTTTAGTGATAAAACACACAATTCCTTCATATTAATTTGCATGGGGTTCTTTTAATGCTTTATCATTCATGTTTGGATAACATGCATCCTGTAAATATGCAGTCGACTATATATAAGTTGTTATTCAATCAAAGTTAGTAACCATGACATATGTTTGATTATTTTATGTTTTTGTCCCTTGTTAAAAAAAATAGTTTTAATAAAACGTCTTTTTAAATGAAATCAAATCTTACGTATTTTACAGAGACATGAATTGTAACAATTACGGTATATAAGGCTTATCATGTCCAGGCTGATGTGTTC
>CM037788.1:46466267-46483542 GCA_021229015.1 Solen grandis | reverse complement strand
GAAACTAAGGTGTGCATATCCTATCAGCTAACCAAAATTCCGAAAGACCGAAGTTCTGTGGCTGAAATAAGATTCGAACATAGGACCGAAAATTTCATTTTAGGATTTAAGAGCTTCAGGATGAGATAGAAAGTTGAAACTTACAAAGTTTGCAGTTCTACAGAATTTCTACTTATATTTTGAGTCCTGACGTCATATGACGTCATATGACGTCATAAGCATACCTCTTATTTTTCATATTAGCGCAATGATTTCGACATGTTGCCAGTTGTTCAGAATAATAAAAATTTCAGAGTTATGACAGGAATGTATGCGCTTTTGAACAAAAGCATCTACAGCACCCTATGACGTCACCTGACGTCTCAGCTAAAAATAGTAACAAATAGTGTTCGCGCTCTACAGCCATCATTTATGGTCGGATTTTCTTCAAATTTTCACATATAGTATATCTTGAAACAAAGGTGTGCATATCTTGTCAGCTAACCGAAATTCCGAAAGACCGAAGTTCTGTGGCTGAAATAAGATTCGAACATAGGACCGAAAATTTCATTTTAGGATAAAAGAGCTTCAGGATGAGATAGAAAGTTGAAACTTACACAATTTGCAGTTCTGCAGAATTTCTACATATGTTTTGAGTCCTGTTGTCATATGACGTCATGTGACGTCATAAGCATACATCTAAATTTTCATTTAAGGCTAATGATTTCGACATGATGCCAGTTGTTCAGAATAATGAAAATTTCAGAGTTATGACAGTAATGTATGCGCTTTTGAACAAAAGCATCATCAGCACCCTATGACATCATGTGACGTCAGGGCTAAAAATTGTGAAAAATGGTTTTCACGCTATACAGCCGCCATTTATGGTCGAATTTTCTTCAAATTTTCACAGATGGTACCTCTTGAAACTAAGGTGTGCATATCTTTTCAACTTACCGTAGTTCCGTAAAGACAAAAGTTCTGTGGCTTTAATAAGGTTCGAACATAGGACCGAAAATTTCATTTTAGGATTAGAGAGATTCAGAATGAGATAGAATGTTGCAACTTACACAGTTTGCAGTTCTGCAGAATTTCTACACATATTTTAAGTCGTAACGTCAAAGGACGTCATGTAACGTCATAAGCATACTTCTTAAATTTTATTTTAGTTCAATGATTTCGACATGATGCCAGTTGTTCAGAATAATGAATTTCAGAGTTATGACAGTAAAGTATACGCTTTTGAACATAATAATTCTCAGCACCCTATTACGTCATGTGACGTCAGAGCTAAAAATAGTGAAAAATGGTTTTCACGCTCTACAGCCGCCATTTATGGTCGGATATGTTTCAAATTTTCACAGATGGTACATCTTTAAACTAAGATGTGCATATCTTGTCAGCTAACCGAAATTCCGAATGATCGAAGTTCTGAGGCTGAAATAAGATTCGAACATATGACCGAAATTTTCATTTTAGGATTAAAGAGCTTCAGGATGAAATAAAAGTTGAAACTTACACAGTTTGCAGTTCTTCATAATTTCTTAACACATTTTGAGTCGTGACGTCAAATGACGTCATGTGACGTCATAAGCATACATCTAAATTTTCATTTACGGCTAATGATTTCGACATGATGCCAGTTGTTCAGAATAATGAAAATTTCAGAGTTATGACAGTAATGTATGCGCTTTTGAACAAAAGCATCATCAGCACCCTATGACGTCATGTGACGTCAGGGCTAAAAATAGGGAAAAATGGTTTTCATGCTCTACAGCCGCCATTTATGGTCGGATTTTCTTCAAATTTTCACAGATGGTACATCTTGAAACTAAGGTGTGCATATCCTTTCAGCTAACCGTAGTTCCGAAAGAAAGAAGTTTTGTTGGTTTGATAAGATTCGAACATAGGACCGAAAATTTCATTTCAGGATTAAAGAGCTTCAGAATGAGATAGAAAGTTGAAACTTACAAAGTTTGCAGTTCTGCAGAATTTCTACATATATTTTGAGTCATGACGTCAAAGGACGTCATGTTACGTCTTAAGCATACTTCTTAATTTTTATTTTAGTTCAATGATTTCGACATGATGCCAGTTGTTCAGAATAATGAAAATTTCAGAGTTATGACAGTAAAGTATACGCTTTTGAACATGGTAATTTTCAGCACCCTGTGACGTCATGTGACGTCAGAGCTAAAAATAATGAAAAATGGTGTTCACGCTCTACAGCCGCCATTTATGGTTGGATTTTCTTCAAATTTTCAGAGATGGTATACCTTGAAACTAAGATTGCATTTCCTGTCAGCTAACCGAAATTCCGAAAGACCGAAGTTCTGTGGCTGAAATAAGATTCGAACATAGGACCGAAATTTTCATTTTAGGATTAAAGAGCTTCAGGATGAAATAAAAGTTGAAACTTACACAGTTTGCAGTTCTTCATAATTTCTTAACATATTTGAGTCGTGACGTCAAATGACGTCATGTGACGTCATAAGCATACTTCTTAATTTTCATTTTAGGGCAATGATTTCGACATAATGCCAGTTGTTCAAAATAAGGAAAATTTCAGAGTTTTGACAGTAAAGTATGCGCTTTCGAACAAAAGCATCTTCAACACCCTATGACGTCATGTGACGTCTGAGCTAAAAATAGTGAAAATTGGTGTTCACGATCTACAGCCGCCATTTATGGTCCGATTTTCTTCAAATTTTCACAGATGGTACATCTTGAAACTAAGGTGTGAATATTTTGTCCGCTAACCTTAATTCCGAAAGACCGAAGTATTGTGGCTGAAGGAAGATTCGAACATAGGACCTTTAAACTAGAAATCAAGTTTGCAGTCATGTCCTGACGTCATATGACATCATGTTACGTCACAGACTAATACTTAGTTCTTATCATTTGCACTAATTTCGGAATATAATGTCAATTGTTCAGCATGAACATGAAATACTACCAGAGGTGAGTCATTACATGCAACTTCCATCTCCTGCTTTTTGCATTAACATAGCTTGCAGAAAGTCCTATCATTCGTTTTCACGAATGACATCTAGTTATTATTATTCTTTTTTTCTTCCTAACTAAACACTTATTTTTAAATGTTGCAATGGACCTAGGACGATGAAAATTTTATGGCTTATTAGTCACGTGAGGAAATTTTGATTTCAGTAATTTTCAGCAACCTATGACGTCACATGACGTCACAGCTAAAAATAGTGAACAATGGTGTTCGCGCTCTACAGCCGTCATTTATGGTCGGATTTTCTTCAAATTTTCACAGATGGTACATCTTGAATCAAAGGTGTGCATATCCTGTCAGCGAACCGAAATTCCGAAAGACCGAAGTTCTATGGCTGAAATAAGATTCGAACATAGGACCGAAAATTTCATTTTAGGATTAAAGAGCTTCAGGATGAGATGGAAAGTTGAAACTTACACAGTTTGCAGTTCTGCAGAATTTCTACATATATTTTGAGTCGTAACGTCATATGACGTCATATGACGTCATAAGCATACTTCTTAATTTTCATTTTAGGGCAATGATTTCTACGTGATGCCAGTTGTTCAGACTAATGAAAATTTCAGAGTTATGACAGTAAATATGCACTTTTGAACAAAAGCATCTTCAGCACCTTATGACGTCACATGACGTCACAGCTAAAAATTCTGGAAATTGGTGTTCGCGCTCTACAGCCGTCATTTATGGTCGGATTTTCTTCAAATTTTCACAGATGGTACATCTTGAAAGTTAGGTTTGCATATCATGTCAGCTAACCGAAATTCCGAAAGACCGAAGTTCTGTGGCTGAAATAAGATTCGAACATAGGACCGAAAATTTCATTTTAGGATTAAAGAGCTTCAGGATGAGATAGAAAGTTGAAACTTACACAGTTATCAGATCTGCAGAATTTCTACATATATTTTGAGTTGTGACCTCATATGACGTCATGGGACGTAAAAGATATACTTCTTAATTTTCATTTTATGGCAATGATTTCGACATGATGCCAGTTGTTCAGAATAATGAAAATTTCAGAGTTATGACAGTAAAGTATGCGCTTTTGAACAAAAGCATCTTCAGCACCCTATGACGTCACATGACGTCACAGCTAAAAATAGTGAAAAATGGTGTTCGCGCTCTACAGCCGTCATTTATGGTCGGATTTTCTTCAAATTTTCACAGATGGTACATCTTGAAACTATGGTGTGCATATCCTGTCAGCTTACCGAAATTCCGAAAGACCGAAGTTCTGTGGCTGAAATAAGATTCGAACATAGGACCGAAAATTTCATTTTAGGATTAAAGAGCTTCAGGATGAGATAGAAAGTTGAAACTTACACAGTTTGCAGTTCTGTAGAATTGCTACATATATTTTGAGTCCTGTTGTCATAGGACGTCATGTGACGTCATAAGCATACTTCTTAATTTTCATTTTAGGGTAATGATTTTGACATGATACCAGTTGTTCAGAATAATGAAAATTTCAGAGTTATGACAGTAAAGTATGCGCTTTTGAACAAAAGCATCTTCAGTACCCTATGACGTCACCTGACGTCAGAGCTAAAAATAGTGAAAAATGGTGTTTACGCTCTACAGCCGCCATTTATGGTCGGATTTTCTTCAAATTTTCACAGATGGTACATCTTGAAAGTTAGGTTTGCATATCCTGTCAGCTAACCGAAATTCCGAAAGACCGAAGTTCTGTGGCTGAAATAAGATTCGAACATAGGACCGAAAATTTCATTTTAGGATTAAAGAGCTTCAGGGTGAAATAGAAAGTTGAAACTTACACAGTTTGCAGTTCTTCATAATTTCTACATATATTTTGAGTCATGACGTCAAATGTCGTCATGTGACGTCATAAGCATACTTTTTAATTTTCATATTAGGGCAATGATTTCGACATGATGCCAGTGGTTCAGACTAATGAAAATTTCAGACTTATGAGAGTAAAGTATGCGCTTTTGAACAAAAGTATCTTCAGCACCCTATGACGTCATGTGACGTCTGAGCTAAAAATAGTGAAAAAAGGTGTTAACGCTCTACAGCCGCCATTAATGGTCGGATTTTGCCACGTTATCCATTTCTAAACATCTTATAATATTTTGTTAAACCTTATTCTTAAATTTAAATGTGTATTTTAAGTTTATTGCAATTCTCAATTTTATTGCAATTCTCGTACCTCTGTGCAACCAGAATTGCAATAAAATTATTGCAATTTTATTGCAAAACTCGGACGCCCAGCTTTGATTAAAAATGTATCCCATGATCACTGACCACCAAAAATGCCACGTTATCCATTTCTAAACATCTTATAACATGTTGTTAAACCTTATTCTTAAGTTTAAATGTGTATTTTAAGTTTATTGCAATTCTCGATTTTATTGCAATTCTCGTACCTCTGTGCAACCAGAATTGCAATAAAATTATTGCAATTTTATTGCAAAACTCGGACCCCCAGCTTTGATTAAAAAATGTATCCCATGATCACTGATCACCAAAAATGCCACGTTATCCATTTCTAAACATCTTATAACATGTTGTTAAACCTTATTCTTAAGTTTAAATGTGTATTTTAAGTTTATTGCAATTCTCGATTTTATTGCAATTCTCGTAGCCCTGTGCAACCAGAATTGCAATAAAATGATTGCAATTTTATTGCAATTCTCGGCGTTATTGCAATTTTGGTTGTAACAGACCGTAGGGTTCGTGACGTCGCCTGTACACACGGATACGCCCGTCGGCGTTCCATAAGTTGAAATTCGACTCGTCGCTGAACACCACGTTCTACCAAGGCTGACCGCGATGGTTGCGGGCCCAGATCAGACGTTGGTTACGGTGGCTTAAAGTTATAACTAAACCACGGTAGGGTCTACGGCAGGTAATCCCGCGTTCCCTCAGTCGTGTTTTCTTCTAACCGTATCCGTATAACGACTTATTTGGCGACCACGGTTACCGACTACTAAACACGACGTCGATTCCGCCGTCACAAACCTGCCACGCAAATGACGTTGACGTATGAAATTATCTTGTCTTACAGACGTCACACGAGGTCTTCCTGAACGTGGCCGATCGGCAAACGTTCCCGTAACTCTAACACGTCGAACAAGACGCCGAATCGTCGAACGCGAGACGTTAAAACGTCTGGCGACTTGTCCTTGCGTTCGCCCGCATTCGAGCATGGCCAAAACGCGAGCTCTCTCTTCAGAATTTAGCCTTGGCATTCTTAAATAAGAATGTTCAATCAGAAAATCTCTGAAATTGTGATTGTCTATCGACCAACACATGTAACTGTGTAAAATGTGATCGATTTCACCACGTGGTTAACATACACGAGGTGCACGTGGAAATCATGAGCAGCCACCGGAAATGGACATCGGGCTGAATAGATGCGCACGATTTTTTCTTTGCCGTGATTGTCGGTCAATGTACATATATACAGATTGAAATTTCAATAGGTAGGAGGAAAATAACGCCAAATTCCGTTGGGGCGTTTCTTTTGCCCGTCAGTATAATTTTAAATATACAGTGCGTGAACATCAGTAATAAATTTGCTTTAGTATTGAAACACATAAATAAGATAGAGATTCCAGAAATGCATACTGAATATTACTCACAATAAGGGATAAAGATGTGTATCCGGCGGGAACCTCAATCAGTCAGTAGAGCATTCGCCCTGTAAGCATAAAAAGTCCCTGGGCTCGAGTGTCGGTCAGGCTCCACATTTTTCTCACCCTGTGACATTGGGCGAACGTGTAACTGTGACATTATAAGGTGCCAGGTCTGTCTAAATACACCTGCACTTGGTTATATTTACCGGTACCCAATAACTCCTAGAATTCAGGGACACATTCTTAAGTGAAGGGGGATAATGTACCAATTACTAAAAATAGGGTAGAAAGATATGTATGCTGCCAGGAAGCTCAGTCGGTAAAAAGCATTTGCCTGGTAAAAAAAATAGGCCCCGAGTTTGAGTCACGGTCAGGCTGCACATCTTTCTTACCCTGTGACATTATACAGTTGTAAATAAAAACAAAATGTATTGCAATAAAGCATTAAAATATATTTCATTACAGAAATTGTTTCCAACTTCTTTTTTTTTTACTCATTAAATACATTTTTTTTCATGAATTAATCATACTCTGAACCACGAAGCTACATTAGGTATTCATATCTTCTAACACAAAACTGTAGATTATCTATATTAAAAATAATTTAACCAAAATTTTTTTTAAATTGATATTTTATGTAAATACTTGCACTAGTAACAGATATTTTAAACTCGAGCATATTTTCACAAATTTCACCAAATACTTCCTCTGCCTATAGATACTGTAACCATCTCAAGCTTCATAAAACTAATCGCTAACCATTACAGTACAGCAATGTAAAAGTCCGAACCTTTCCGAAATGTACTTTCATTTCTGGGATCTAAACAATAACCTGAAAAAGGGATATTTATATAAGTTTTCATAAAAAAAACTATAATGTATCTTCGTATTTACAATAAATATCAATTTACCGTGTACATACTTTTTAATGCAGTTGTTAATTGCAATTTTGTTGATCAAAATATCGTAGGCTATGTCGGGTCTCCCGGTTCAGAATGAAACATCTTCAGTCTTCAATGCTTTTGTGCTTTTCCCCATTTCAAAACGGGATTTATCAAATTGACACGAACTTGTGAATTTCAATTTATAATTAAAATTGATAGAGTACGTTTTTATGTTGAAATGGACATTTTGATGATGTTGATAAAAATAATCTCTAATTATGATAAAAATAGAATGGGATACGAAAGGAACAATTCCGAATTGCTACATATTTTGTCTTCATTTCCAGCATTGAATGCAATCAATTTCTGAACTTGTTTGCGTATTCTCTGGGGTTTTTTTTGTCTTTCATTCATGCTCCCTCAATTCTAGTCAAAAAGTTCATGTTTTATAACGAAAAAATGCTGTAATTGCAACCGAAAGGATTTTAAACCTCCAGACCCGGGTCCATTGACCCACGAAACAAATACAGTATATGCCCGACGGTGATCCACCGTGCAATCAGCTTTTTTTTTTTTTTTAGTAATGTAGCCAGTTGTCCTTGTAGTACTGTAACAAAATGACCAAGGGCTGACAACTCTCTAAGGTAGAATAAATGCCAAACAACTTTCTTAAAACTTATATTTAATCTAAAAATATATACAATGAGGATATTAGAAAAGAATTAAAGAATATGAAAAAAAACTGCCGGCTAACTGTCTCTTTATCTGTTGGTATAATAATAACTGCACTGAAAGTTCTGTTATCACTCTGACCGCATATCAATCTACACAATGGCTTACTGTTATGAATGTACTTAAATGTGCCACATTCAAAAAACGACTCCTTAATTCACAGTACTCATAAACTATATCACGTGCTCTTATCGATGAACACTGGACCGACTTCCTGTCGTCACTGTCCCTTCAGTAAATGTGATCTACTTAGTCCAACGTAGACACCCTGTCGTCTATATGACGCATACGTAGATCCTCCCGTCCTTGCGACGTAGTCTACCAATGGGGTCCCGATCGACTGTGACCACCCAGATTACATAGGCACTATGCCCCAACTAAATACGGCTACAAACAATAAATAGCTCTTATTTACTTATCACACCAAATATAATGTGCAGACACTGTATTACTTCATAATACTACCTTCATACCAAATAACAAATCTCTGGTATTACATACGTGCATTTTATACCATACAAAAATATTATGGTTTTACATAAGTGCATTAACACAGAGAACTGTTAGCAATTATATACCAGACAGATATTCCATACATCCCCACATTTCTTAATTAAAAACAAATTAAATTTCCTATTAGGTAATATAAAAATTAAGGACCTATAAACTAACATAATTATTCTAAAATTACATCAAATATACATAATAATGCAGAGCAAAATTTTACTCACACAAGCTCCGTAGTGTAATTTGGTCAGAATGCTCTAGACTGGACTAGGCATCTTCCGTAGCTCCCATCGATATCTGACACTGAGGCTCCATACAAATCAACTTATATACTAAAACCCCACGATTTTACTCTTAAAAAATAAATATCACGTGAATCGTGCAATAAATTGTAAATCGCTAAATCCCGTGCATCCCGAGAAACACTGACAACACTGAGGTATACTGATAAAAAGGGCTTATGTAAAGAAACTATAGGTTTAAACTTCTAAGCCTATAACATCTCTCTTAATACACTTAAAACTTAGCAAAAAAAGAAGATATAACCATTTCAAACCCTAATCATATCTCATTCTGAACAAAAGGTAATAAAAGAAACCTATGATAAACCTTATATTACCAAAATCAGTTAACACAGTTCCACTCTGGCCTACGTGACAAATACAACGTACTCTAAATCTACACTTATTTTCAGGCCACGTCAAAATTATTTTGTGACAAGTACTCTACGGGTGACATAGAAAGAAGAAAAGAAGATATCTTATTACATAAGAACAAATGAAAGCGTATGAAAGTAGTCATCAGCCAGCACGGACTCTTCAGATAATTTTACTCTTGATGAGACTTAAAATAACCTGAACGTGCGTCTCAGAGATATTTGAATATCTTATCTAGAAAAATTTAAAGGAGATGAAGATAGTGGTGGTGGTTTTCAAAGACCCAATCACCTTTAACTTAAAACTAACCCATGAAAGAAGTGCATGTGAATTGACCAAAAAAGAAAAAAAAAGGATACCAACAGTTACCGCTTTGAAACGGTCAGTGACTAGAAGAGACTTGTTTGGGGTGAATCTTTAGATCTCTACTATCACGAATCTCAAATCTTAATTAACTATCAAGCTATTTTTTATTGTAACGCGTTTTTAAAGCGTTTCATTCAATTGTTGACAAGGAATTTAGGCAGGAAACATTACGTATGAAAGAAGCAATAATAGTGATGTTAATAATAATGATGATAATAATAATACAAATTAGAATACTTACTAAGTATTTCGAGATATTTCCATGTCAGTTCAATCCAAGAATAAAATCTAAAGTTTGAATTTTCAAGAATTTTTCGAGGGTGATACCAAGTTGTATTCACATTTCTTATGCATCGCGAAGATCGATGCCAGACTTGATTCGATATTTAAACCAAACTAGATATTAGACTTTTTCAACTTGATTCTCGACCTCAGAGTTGACTCGATACTCGCCACCAGCTCGATACTCGCATTTATTATTATTATTATTTATGATGAATTGTTAGTGATCTTTTTGTTTCACGACCACTTTACAACGCATCGATCCTCTCATTTGCGAAGATGTTAATAATGTTATAAGTGTCTGAAAATGTACATGTTGTAAACCCTCTGCCTTATTCATCGGACCTGAGTCTATCTGTCTTTTTGTGTTTGCAAGACCTACGAACTACATTCTACAGGAAGCTCTCTTGGCAACACTTTATGTAAGTGAATCCAGTGTACCAGTTTATGTTCGTGTTGGTTTTTGGGGTGTGATTTTACAACAAATTGATTAAATACCCAAATTACAACAAAAAGATAAAACTAGAGGTAATAAATACCCAAATTGCAACAAATTGATAAAACTAGAGGTATTAAATACCCAAATTACAACAAATTGATAAAACCACATTGATAAAAACACTATTAAGACATTTCTACAGACAATAGAATGCAGAAGAAAGTGTTGGCATATCATGAATACAGAATTAGCACATTGTATTTTCCTCTCGTCCAATCAGATGCTGGCATTTGTTTATAATCACCGCATAGCTCAATACTTTTGTAAAAAGAATAAGTGTGGACTATGCAAGCAGATAACTCACACTTTTACCTTTAAGTATACTCATCGTTGCCTTTAGATACAGCTTAGTTCATAGTTGCCTTTAACTACACGATATAGTCACGAGAGCGGAGCCTGAGTGAGTATATCGTGTAGTTAAAGGCAAGTATGAGTATAGTTAAAGGTAACTATAAACTAAGCTATAGTTAAAGGCAACTATGAACAAAGCTGTATTTAAAGGCAAGTATGAGTATAGTTAAAGACAACTATAAACTAAGCTATAGTTAAAAGCAACGATGAGTATATTTAAGGTAACTATAAACTAAGCTATAGTTAAAGGAAACTATGAACTAAGCTGTATTTAAAGGCAACGATGAGTATAGTTAAAGGCAACTATAAACTAAGCTATAGAAAAAAGCAACGATGAGTATAGTTTGAGGTAACTATAAACTAAGCTATAGATAAAGCCAACGATGAGTATAGTCAAAGGCAACTATAAACTAAGCTATAGATAAAGGCAACGATGAGTATAGTCAAAGGCAACTATAAACTAAGCTATAGTTAAAGGCAACGATGAGTATAGTTAAAGGCAACTATAAACTAAGCTATAGTTAAAGGTAATGATGAGTATAGTCAAAGGCAACTATAAACAAGGCTTTAGATAAAGGCAACGATTAGTATAGACAAAGGCAACTATAAACTAAGCTATAGTTAAAGGCAACGATGAGTATAGTCAAAGGCAACTATAATCTAAGCTAAAGATAAAGGCAACGATGAATATAGTCAAAGGTAACTATAAGCTATAGTTAAAGGCAACGATGAGTATAGTCAAAGGCAACTATAAACTAAGCTATAGTTAAAGGCAACGATTAGTATAGTCAAAGGCAACTATAATCTAAGCTATAGATAAAGGCAACGATAGTATAAAAAATATAAAATTTTTTTGGACACAAATTTTAAAATTTTTTTTTTTTTCAGACATAAAGGCTCAACTGAATCCCGAAAAACTAAATTGATGGAACTAAAGAAAAGTTGTTCGATGGCGAGTTAAATTGCACTGTTATCGTAATGTACCGAAGAGGGAATGATTGTGTCACCTGAGAAATAAGATAAATAATGCTTATAGCGACGGGGCCGTGTTAAGGCAAATACATATGGTTTAATCTCGGGATGCCATGGATTCGCGGGAGTATCATTTTTTTTTCAATCAAACAATACATCAATCTCTCTGAAGATCGATAGTTCTGTAATTAAAAACGGGAACACAGACTATCATAAAACATGATTATTTTTGCGGTTTCAGAAAAAAGTATTAATCAATTAGATATTTCATAAACAGCAAAATATATGTCTACATATGCTAAATTCAGACAAAAATGCCAATCAATACCTTTATGATATTCAAATATTTGTCAGACGTAAACGAATATTCGGATCAATTACAGAATATCAAGTTACTCTTTTGACATAGGAAGAAAAAATTGTAAAAATAAAAAAAAGTTAAATACATAATTGTGGTTAAAATTAGCTTAATATTCTATTCCATTAATACTATTCGAAAATTTTGAAACAAATGCGAATATTTAAATTTTCGATTTTTCGTTTCCATCCCTAATCTAGACACAGAAGTTTGCAAGGAATAAAGTATGGCTAAATGCATTTAGGATGATTTTGGTCGTGACTCTTTCCTTTTCGTTATACGAGAAATTTCTCGTATTTCACGATATTCCTTTTGCTGTACCCTATAGCTATTGTTTTTTACTCCTATTTAATGTAGGGTCAGTTGGCTCGGCTTTGACTAATATTTATAATATTACATGCACTACACCACTTAATTGATAAAGAAACAGTTCTGTAAATATTTGTTCATGCTACTCGTACATCTTTCTTTGTTTATTTTCAACTTTCAACTTTTATTTCATCATTAAGCTTATATTCGAATACATAGTAGATGAAATAAGCAAAACAAACATACAGAAAAAGAACAACTTAATTTCACGCATAGAAAAATCACACATACCTTTGCATTATAAACATGCAATTTAGCTACATGTACTGTAGATAATTCTATGTCGGTAATGTACCCCCACTTACTCAAAGTACCAGAAGAAGAAAAATAAAATTAATTTGCACAGTAGTTATAATTGATTTCCAAGAGTTCACAGTTCTTAAGCTTGAAGTCTGAGTCATGCATCACTATGCAGCAGTTACTATTCACATTCAACACACATTCAACTGCTCTTGTATCTGTACCAGGAGGCAATAAACAGTCCCCCAGCCACCCAGGCCAAGAGCCAAGCCACAATGTCGAGGGCAAAGGCGGCACCATAGTTAAACCCGTCCAACGTCAGTTCTCCAGCGAACACAGCGAAGCCTATCATCCAAGAGACCTGTAACATAGGCACAACATACGACTAATATGAATATTATATGATTAATATATTATTATATGATTAATAATGTTATATATTATAAGATTATTATATGATTACATTTTTTTAATTATGATTTACATGATTGTTATATGATTAATATGTCAATGTTTATTAATACATCATAACTAATATTGTATAAAAACGTCAGGGTAAAATAATATAAACCATTACCATTGCAATGAGACTCACGCTTTAACTATGTTTAGATAATGAGTAATTTTCACAAATCAACAATATATATATATATATATCAGATTCCCTACACGTGCTGTGAAGTACCTGCCGCGATAGCCAGGACACCGGCCAGGAGTTGTAGGACATCCTTCTTGAGGACGATCTTCAGGGTAGCACATATCATGGTTCCGACCAGTGCGAATATGGCGAGGAACAACATCGCCTTCACCGCATTGATCGAATCATGTTTGAAATCTACATATGGCAAGTTACCTAGGTAATGAGACAGAAAAAAACACGTTTATTTTAATCTTTCTTTCGTACGAATTTTCACCATTGAAACTAGCTGTGCAATGGGATTTAGAGGCAAATTAGTTGACAAAAATATGTTTTATTTGCCTTTAATCTCTGTAGATTTAGGCAGTTTGTCTATACTCGATACATGGGAATTTCTCTTTCATATAATGACGTAGACATGTGTCACAATGTCACATCATATCACATCATTCCGACATGGAGCGAATTAGTCCTAGAGCTGCTCTCTAATGCATGGTGCTAAGCAAGGGAGTTGTATCATTACCATTTCAGCGATTTCGAGATTGAACGGTCCAACCATAGCATGGTTATACACACAGAAACTAAGTTTGTTTAAGATAATTTCTGATATAAAAATGATAATTTCAACAATGCAAAATTCACCGCTTTCGGTTGGGTATAGACAGTAATAAAATATGATAAACATAAATATAAATTATCATTTTACTTTGTCAAGTCATTAAGAAGTTAGATTTGTAAACCATTTAAAAACAAACTTGTAACTATATCATGATATGATGACCCGTGTTCTATCACAACAGTACAAGATCATGTAGGTACATCATGCTTGGTGACTATGTTATTATGTTTGATGACAATGTCATTTTGCTTGATGGTATCCTTGTGCGCGCTTGTTGATATCGATGAATGCGTTTCGACAAGTGCATTATGTGTAGTGACTTTCGCAAATGAGCTTCGTTGCCTACCATTGTTCTTGGTTATAATGATATAACGCTTTATGAAATTCAGGCATCGCCATGCTTGTTGATGTCGCTTCGTTTCAAACCGTCTTATGGTAAGCAGTGTCACTGACTGGTTCGATCACAGAGCCTTCAAAGCTCAGTTTGTAGAGTAACCCGTTAATTTTGGAGAGGTATGTAGTTCGAATATCGGTGGAAGCTCATTGTTTCCGCTACTTTTATACATGTACATATTAAATGATGAAAAATCCCCCTGTAGTTGTTTTTTTTTCATATTCACTGGTCCCGGTGGCGGTCGAGTGCTTAGAGCATCCATCCCGGAATCGGAGCGGCGTGGGTTCCATCCCCGGCCGCAAAATACCAAAGTTGTAACACATGTATTGGTATAGCTCCCTTTCTTGGTGCACAGCATATAATGGTTGTTCCAGGAGTGGTTGGTATTATGACTAAATACTGCAGTGCGGCAGCGCTATATCTCTCTCAAATAGACATAGTCTCTAAATGACTGATATTATGTCGTCGGAATGTCAAACCCAGTAAATAAACAAACAAACTTTATTATTGAAGTGTAACTAAATACTCCAATGGAGTTTAATATATACCGGTATATAATATGATATAATATAATATTATATAATGTTTATGTTAAAATATTACCACTTACATTTCTGTAGTTCTGATTTTAGATTTTTTAGCAGGATTGCTTACAACTCTGTTCTGTGGTAGCACACAATTCTGCATCGGATACATTTCGGGGCTACTTTTAGACTCTTACATTTCCCTCCTTTTGAAATAAAGTTCCAAATTTAGTCCCCTGTTTATTTAAATACGACTGTATTTTGGAGGTCGAAACTGAATTTAAATGTGTTAATGGCTGTTTTTAGAGAATACGTGTTTATTAAACTGTTATAAAAAGTAAATGCGCAATCTCGAGAGTAAATTAACTCAAAATTACCTTTAAATACATGTATACACATTCTGAAGGAACTGCCCATGTGGATCAATTAATAGGCTTCCTAGCATAACTTACATTACGCAGCCCCATGTAATTTTAAATATTATTTCAATTATACTATATTAAATAAATCAATGAAATAAAAGATATACCATACATAAATAAAAGAGCGGGAGTGTGTTGTTTTATTTTTGCTTCCTTTTGATTAAAATACACAAATTTATGTATATATTTTAAACTGTCAGAAAGACAGAAGACGAGAGAAAGATAGGAGGCATTGAGTTTAGGCAGCCCATTAAAACAAATATTTCTTCTTTTTTTCTGTTACGCACATCAAAGCGGGTTTATAACTTTGGGTTTATTGGCATCGCTTGAAAACTGGATGATCGTTTATTAAATTTATTATAAGATACGAAATATATGTGCCATCATTACATTAAAAACGCCCCCAAAATGGTACTGGTACTACTACCTTGTTGGCGCTAAGCATAAAAGAGTAGTTCCAGGCCTGGTTGGCCCGTGGTCAATATAATGTGTTTGTTTGTTGGGTTTAACGTCCTACCGACAGTATTTCAGTCATTTGGAGACGATGTCTACTTGAGAAGGTAGAGTGTTGCCACACTACAGTATCACGCCGTAGACATGTGGCATGATACCACACCCAGTCACATTATCCTGACACCGGGCCAACCAGTCCTGCAACTACCCTCATTATAATCAGAACAGAACAGAACAGAACTGTTCTGCCATTATGATAAAGGTTGACAGTAAAAATACGAATATACCATAGCATAGACAATGGCATTGCATGATTCAATTTACAGGTAAACACAGGTATCAACTGGTCAATACATAATACAGATGTGCAGACAGGTAGAACTATGCATAGCCTAGCCACATTAAGCTTTAACGGCGCGATCTTATTCATCTTTAGTATTTACCCGATGCACTTTGCCTTTCGCGTTCTTCACAAGGATATTATCATCGTAATACCAAGGACCATGAATCAAGCTTTGACCATTCCACGTGCAAGCAACAGTAACCAGTAATGGTACTTGCATGGTCAGATTTTCAGTAATGAAGCCTGTATGATGTATAATTCATTACTAGCATGCGGTAGGTCGGTGGTTTTATACGGGTGCCTTTGTGCACTCGGGGTCTTCCTCCACTTGTAATTAGCTGGACGTCGCAACGATTGCAAACTCAATCACAATAAGAAAATACATGCGCGATTTTTATTAAATATTTATCGACAGGTGCTCATGCGCACGGACACACATACACCATTCGTAAGAGAGAAAGTTGAGATTAATGTCGAGTACCTGTGTGCTTTTTTGTCATCGAAAAAGAAAGCTTTTTCGTTCCTTTAAGATTTTTTTCCTACAAAATACTGGGAATTCAAAATTATATGTGGCCGTAATTAAACGCATTTCTGGCATGTTGCTTCGTGGTGTGGTTACGAGAGAAAACCGCCCTTTTTTACTGTCTCGCGTGTGTCTACGCAGTCACTGTACTATCAGATTATGTTTTTAGCTCACCTGAGCACAACGTGCTCATGGTGAGCTTTTCTGATCGCCTTTTGTCCGTCGTCCGTGCGTCCGTCGTCAACAATTTATTTAAACAACATCTTCTCCTAACTACTCACTGGATTTTGATAAAACTTCACAGGAATTTTCATAATAGGAAAAAGTTGTTAAAATTATTTTGATTGGTCAAAAAACTAGGTCACAGGAGCTAAAAATTGTTTTTTTTAAATTGAAAATTTTAAAAATCTTCTTCTCCGAAACCACAAGGCCTAGCCTTTTGATTTTTTGTATGTAGTATGATCTTATGACTCTCTACCACGATTGTTCAAATTATGACCCTTGCAATAAAATTGGCCCCTCCCCAGGGGTCACTTGACTTAACAAAGGCTAA
>CM037788.1:46416167-46466167 GCA_021229015.1 Solen grandis | reverse complement strand
GATATTTTTTTTTGTGCCTAAATCTGTTGATTTAAGAATGGTCTACATGAAACTAGACCAGAAATATTCCAACGAACATTTGGAAAGTAGGAACAGGCCTCGAAAGTCGGCCAAGTTACTATAGATTATATAGGGACAAAAAGTAGTGGTGTGACACCTATATGAATAGAAAATGAAAGTAGAAGAAATTGAATTACAGAGCCATTTTTCAATGGATTGACATCAAATTTGGACAACATGTACATTGAATACATGGAAAATGGATAATATGTTTAAAAAAATAGGTATGTTTATTTTTTTAAAATTATTAATATTTTAATATTTTTATGTATGAAATTGGGCTAATTTTAGATTTCCTTCATATTCTTTTTACCCAGCATGATGCGGTTAGCTTCCAGTTTGAAATATACATCGTCTGCAGTCAGACCACATGTTATTCTGATATTGCCTATCTGGTATAGCGTTGTTTTGAGCTGGGGGTGTGTTCCAGTCACATAAACGGGAGTGGTGGGCGTGAGCCTGAGTGCCTTGTGCACCTCGGCTGGGAGTGATTTTAGAGGGTAATTGTTTAAAAATGAAGTAGGGGTTATGTTTTTATGTTGGTTACTTGGTGTTGATACTCACGTATAAATATCTTCTTTAATTATCTTTAATTTTGATTTTGAACCCTGTCTCTCCCCCCCCCCCCTGAATTTTCCAAACAGATATTGATACATGAGTTTATATTTTTCTTTTATATAGCACTGTTTCGGTCAGCATCAGACCTCATCAGTGGTGCTGCTATGCACCAGACAGATTTTTTTTCTTTATGTTTTTTTTTGTTTTGTTTTTTTTCTGCTGTGCTCTGTTCTGTAGGGCAGGCTGCTGCTACTGGTTTGTTGCAGAAGTTGAGGCGTAGGAGTGCAGATTGCTGTCAAGCAGTCCCTTTACATAATCAGGCTCCTCCTGGTGGTGGGTTTCTTGAGTCCGCCGGTGTTCGAACTCCATCTGGGCCCTTTGAGCTCTTCGCTTTGCCTTATACCTTCTCGTTGTCTTGTACGACTTGTGGTAGCTTGCCTTCCTTGATATGTGAAGAAGGCGCTTTCTTGAAGCTGCAGATAGACAAGTCCTTGTGAGGCGGCCCACCTTCATCCTCACTGCTGAGTAAACTGAGTTGTTCGCTCTCAGGGTTTGAAGAGCTAGCCGAGCCTCAAATGACATGGGGTAGTTCTGGGACTTCGGCATGGTGGCTAAAGTTGCTCGGTTGAAGGCCTCGCACAGCTGTGTTGATGTTCTAGATGACACCTTGTAGACCGCCTCTTCACTCAATCTCATTTTTAGTATCACAGCAAGCAGTGACTTGTCATTTTCGTTCATCTTCAGGTGCGTGATGTCATTTGGGCCCAGGATCATGGACTTGTACCACCAGGAGTTGTGACCTTCACCGGAGCAGACCAGGGCTGATTGATGACAGAAGCTGCAGTTCTCGGCATAGCATTCAATGGTGGCCCGCTGGATGTCAGGCAAGCGTGATATAAATTTCGTAATATCTCCGCCTCCCAATCTTGCCATCTCTTCTATAACAGCATTGCATCTGGCCTTGACGTCACGTGACAGAGCTGCCTGTGCCTTCTTTCGCCCAAGTTCAGTGGTCTGCGGGAACATTCCTTTGCTAAATTCTTCAGATCTCATTTTTCTCTCTTGCGTCACCGCCAGATTATTTGGATCTGCCTGCCTTGAAACTTCCCAGGCTGCGTCTAGCTTCTGGTAGAAGTCCTGCATCCCAAGGTAAGATTTGGTGTCGCCGTCAGTCGTCAGGGTTCGGACAAAGTACCCTTCCATGGACAGGTCTTCAGCAAGCTCATAGGCCATTCTCCTTTCTGAGTGGGGGGTGAAGTAGGCTAGGTTGGCTGTGCATCCGGCATGTCCACCAGGGCAGCTGACGGTCAAACCTTTAAGTGCAAGATTTGCACTTGAAAATGAACTTGCTTCCCAGTCCATACTTCTGCTCCTGGTACAGGTCCACTTCTAGTTGTCTGCAGCCTGTGTCTTCATGGTCGCTGTAAACTGCATTCATCATGGAGAGGAGCCGCGGAAGGTGTATGACGCGGTTTCCTGAAATGAAGTTATCTTCCATTTGCAGATTACGTCGTAGCCTGTATGGATGGTGGTCTTCTTCATCGTCTGGGTGGTGGCCTGTAGATGCTGTGCTGTAGGCGTCTTCTTCAGATCCTGTCTCAGAAGGTAATTTCTTCTTAAATGGGCTCAGTTGGTTGTTCTTCTGGAAGAAAATCCCAGCAGCTTTGCGTTTCCTCTCGCCTAGGACCATAGTTGTAGAAATTGTAGAAATTGGCAGTCAGTCTTCTCTGGTGCATTCAGATATGATTTGGGTTAACTCAGTACCACCCCCTATATAAGGTCAAGATCCAGACAGTAGCCACACCTACTGATTTAATGCTGCCCAACCAGTAGCTGACCCCTGGGGGGCCCCTTGAGGGGAGACATCCTCCCCAGCCCCGGCTAGACGTGCACCTAGACCTATACACAGGTCCTTTGATGTTGCTTAAGTACAGCTACCTAGGTAACCCCTGTCTATGTCCTGATGCAGTAACATGTCTGGGATTGATTTTGGCCCACTTTCAAATAAAAAAAATTAGAAAAAAAAAAAGAGAAATAATTAAATAGTATTTTTTTCTTATTTTAGCCCTAAAAAAATCCATTTTTCTCTGCTTTTCTAATTTTTTGGGTATTTCCCTTCAATCAGGTGACCGATAATGGGGTTTAAATGATAAAATATGATGTTTGAAACAGAGTGCACTTTATTTCATCAAAATCCATTGGTTATTAATTAAAATATGACTGATTTTGAAAGTATACCCCTGAATGATTAGAATGCATTTAAAATGACCAAATACAGTGTACAATCTGCCACTCTCTAAAACAGTTGAATGTGACCTTAGACTTGACTGAGAAATCTGATCAGGGTTTTATTTTGTTGCAAATATAATAAATAAGTTATTTTGGGCATAATTTTCATGTATATTTCAAATTTGGGTTTTATATAGGTGTCACACCACTATCAAAGTACTTCCGGGTCGTAGGGTGCTGAAGTAGTACCTAATGAAAAATGAAAGGGTGGACATCAAAGTCATATTTTCCCCAGAAAACACTGAATAACTGCAACACATTTAGCCTGTGTGGTGAGATACATGTATTTTTGACCAACAACTTGCATTTAATAGTTGTATTAAGGGATTACTTTCCTACAGGATGTTGGGAGAGCTGCAGAGGTAATGCGGCTCAGAGGTCATGTTTGTTTTGGAAATTTTGACAGGTAGCCGGGAAATGTGAAATTTGTGAAACGCCAATTCCTTAATGATATATTTTGTTGTGCCTAAATCTGTTGATTTAAGAATGGTCTACATGAAACTAGACCAGAAATATTCCAACGAACATTTGGAAAGTAGGAACAGGCCTCGAAAGTCGGCCAAGTTACTATAGATTATATAGGGACAAAAAGTAGTGGTGTGACACCATATACACGCTCGTAGCATTGATCTCCCTTTATACTGACCACTCTCAATCCGGTTTATAACTGAGCGCTGTATATATATACATGTATCACCTCGTAATTTTTACCTGTAAATATATAACACCCTATTTTTTCTCCGTATAACGTGAATGGCTATGTTATCTTACAATTCATCAAGGCTCAAGTAAATCCCCATGGATACAATGATTTACAAGTACATGTACAACGCTTATTAAACGCTGTGAACGATGTTCCGTTGGAACGTCTTGTGATAATAAAAGTGAAAGTGATAATCTAACAAGGCTTAGCCATAATTGAGTGACTGCATGAGTGGTAAAATGCTTTCCTAACAAAAGATTTATTTTCTGCGCATATATATTTCACCCCGTATATGATTGGTATATGATTTCTGGCTTAATTATCCATGTAATGTTTGATATGCCCAATTCCAATAACAGATATGACAAATATATCACGTTCAATGTAAATGAATGTCAATAAATATTATACAACAGTGTTTATTTTATGTCGTCTCATATTGTGCCTATATTAACTGTATTTTGTTTTTACTCTGAAAAGCTAATTCGTTCAATTGTGGCTATAAACACTGCATTTTTAAACACCATTAGACGTATACGTTCGATCGTATACTATGCCAAACGATATTCGATTAATGTGTATCCAGGAGACATATACGTGGGTGTAGCCGATGATTACGGTATATCAGAAGGTATACAAGACATCAGCGAGTTCTTGTTGGTCAATCTTACTCTAGTTTTAAATACATTTCTGCTGGTGTACATCAAGGATCAGTCTTGGGTCCTCATTTTTTTTATCTATTTAAATGACATAACTGATAATTAAAGGAGCATAACGTGATTATTCAAAGATAACACATATTTAGCGTCGACATCGGGTACTTCCTCTGGTACTGAAAAAAAATCCCCAGCCTTTAACAAGAAACAAGACTTTTTTACGCCTTACTTAAATTCGGTTGAGATGTGAGGAAGAGTTCTGCACAGCACAAGATCCATAACTCTGGAATCAATAATTACGGCGTTATTCCCCTTTCCTGACTTTTTTCACCAGAAGATAAGTCCGGTTCTAATGAGGCCTTTTGAAAGAAACTACATCTAGACTGGAAAGGAAAGAGCTTGTTGAAATAGTAATGTCCAAGGTCCATAACTCTGACATCATAATTATTTTAGTTATTCCCCTTTGTTTATTTTTTTGTGTGTGATACTATATATTTATATCGTCTTACTGGATGGAGCTATCAAGCAGGTGGTGACACATGTGAACTCTAAATTCTACTATTTTTATTATTTAAAAGCAATCTTTTTTAGTATATTTCTACACATAATGATATAAATAAAAATTCTGGTTTTTGATGTAGCTATAAATTATGCCCTTTGTTTTTAAAATTTTATCAGAAAACAAACATTTTGGTCTAAAAGCCAGAATGAAAACAATATGGTAATTAATATTTGTGTAATAAAGCAGTCACATTGCAATGTAAATGAATTCATATGATCATATAACTAAATTATTTTGAATGGTTTAAAATGGTTTAATACATATTTTTAAATTCCTCCTTTTCTGAAATGGTATTAATAAAAGAAACCATTTTTTTCTGGTTTTCTTTAATACCACTCATGCAGAGTTTCAATTCTATTTCAAATTCGTTTGCAAGAGTATGTATTTTATTTTATCACTTTAATAGATAAATATGGGAATTTTTGATGCAATCTTTATACTAAGAAAATGGTTTATTCAAGATTTAAGTTCTGATTTTTTCATACAGTTGCTACCATTTACAGTCTCATTTATAACAATTTATGATTTTTTTCCATAAAAATTTAATCATTTTAAGTATACACAATTCTTATTTGATACCAAAATCTGATGTAGAAGTGGGGTTAAATTCCAGGGAAATAATCAGTTTACAATCTTAAACCACTTCAGAGCCAGTCATGGCATTAATTAAATTTTCTCCCGTTTTATTCCCCAGAATCCACCTCAACCGAGGAGAAGTCAGCTATGATAGCAAATCTACTCCGGTCTCGTTTGTTTGCTTAGCAGACAGAAATGCTATATAAAATACAAAGCTCTTCAGAAAAGACCATTTTACAAATTGAAATTTAAAAGGATTTCGTATCCAGTTAATGGTGATGAATCCCGTACACAAAAAAAAAAACCTCTTCTTTTTTTTTTCAAATTTTGAAAATTTAAGACATGCTGGTGGGTTTAAAAGTAATGAGTAATTGCCGGCAGCTTGAAGTGGTGAAAAAAAAATGGGATGTGGGTTACTGAAAGTGATTTTTGGAATTCGTTGCAAGATATATATTCGACCGATTCAGGAAAATCTTTGTGCTGACCAAATCATTGATAACTTTGCAACATTAACTGTAAAAGAAAATGCAACTATTGTAAGGCAGAAATGGTGGTAACTGATTTAAGTGAGCATGTGAGATGATGTACAGTTCACACTGTAGAGATGGATAGTAAACAAGAGGGGAAGATGTAAAAACAGAAGATCTTGAATACGGTATCGGAATCCTCTTTAGAAAGTCCTGGCCCAGCTGATACAGAAGGCGTTTGGGAAGTTCAAAGCATTATAGGCTCTTGCAAGCAGGACTATATAAGCAATCCTGTTGAAATCTTGAGATTAATGCGTAGTACCACAGTGATTAAGGATGAAACAATGAGTTCCAAAACTAGAGATTTATTTTCGTAGAAAACTGATGTCTCCCCCCCCCCCCCTTTCGCCTCACACACACATATACACTAAGGTACACAGTGATATATGCAAATAGCTGAAGTAAAAGGGCTGGCTATATTGATAAAGCTCCTCACAGAGTTATGGACCTTGTGTGTGAGACTTCCTCTCATCAATTTCTTTCCATAAATGAAATTTAATTTCAATAGCATCGGACGGGATTTATCTTAAGGACATGAAATTGTATAAAAGCGGAAAACATTGGAAATGGATCATGCTCTAGTGTACTGCAATTCATGTCCATAACGTCTACCCACCTATGAAGCTCCAAGGTTATATGTCTCATAGTGCAAGTGTTATGCTCTAGACAAAACTTAATTGAATATGAAATTAAATAGCGGGCAATAACTCCAAAAATTTGATTTGCAGAATTCTGATTCTTGTGTAGTGCAATTCTCCTTTGTGAGGATATTTACAATAAGTTTCAAGGTTTTATGTCTGATACATTGTGAGTTGTGCTTCGGACAAACTAATATATGAAAATTACCAAAGGACATTGACTTCAAAAATATGATGCAAAGAGTTACGTTTTCTGTGTACTGCACTTCTCTTTCATTAGATCCCCCGTGAATGAAATTTAACAAAGGACAATAACTCCAAAAATATAATAAACAGAGTTACGGTTCTTGTGAACTGCACTCCTCCTCCATGGGATCTATCCACCTGTGAAGTTTCAAGTTAATAGTTTTGATACTTTCTGATTTATGCTCCGGACAAAAGTGTGCCAGACAGACGGGCAGACAGCCGGAGCGACTGACGGACAGACAGACAGACAAAAACAATATGTCTCCCCCATATAAATATGGGGGGGGGGGGGGAGACATAAATACGGAAAATTGAAAATGAACTTTTTTGTGTTATGCCTGTGGCAAAAATATTTTCTTTTTAATTTATTTTTTAACAAATATACGAAAAAAGAAATGCTGAATGGTATGTGGACGCAATTTGAACCAAAAACAGCGTTGCTCTTTCCCTCTTCATCTTGTAGTTATTGTTTTGCAAGTTGAATATAGTCAGTCGTAATACGGCAACCATCAACTTACAGGTGATCCTTTCGTAGAAAATGTCCGATTATGCTGTTAGTTCAACGGTGTTTAAGTTTACATGAGCTAAGTAACCTCCAAAATGTAACGGTCAAATCCCTACTGTAATCAAGATCTGTTAAGATTATATTATAGCGGAGGACAGCCCGAGTTGGATTTCAATCATTAAAACACGATGACCCAAATTACAGATTAACAGACGTTGAGACAGAAAAAATACCCATTTTCTGCTCTAGGAAATAAACCTTTTTTTTTTCTTTATTTAATCGCTACCTTTCGAGTTCGACGTTCTAATGCTCTTTCCCCGGCCAATTAATTTTCGTCTTTTTAATGACTCCCATTTAAATTTATACCTTCAAATATTACGGTTGTCTCTCGGACATTTATTTCTTTCGAAAATTAATGCCGTAAACAGCGTTATCACTAATTTGGTAGAATAAATGCACGATTACTTTCAACACAAACATGGCGCATCTCAGTCAAGAATTGGTGACGCGTGGATGCTGTGATGAAATTCGACACGCGATTGGCTAGAAAAAACAATAATTTAGCACATTGGTGGGGAAACGCGGGTCGCGGTAGGGATTATGATATGTCGGCAAAATCAAAGCATGTCGCACATCGGCAGGCTAGACGCATGGGGAAAACCCTGGACTATTAACCATTATGAAACTGAACCGATTAAACGGTGCAAACAAATCATTTACCGTGATATTTTGGGTTTCAATGTATCAAATTCGGGACGCACATATTTTGAAATTATTTCAGTCAATGGAGACGATGTCTACTTGAGACAGATATAGTGCTGCCACACACTGCAGTATCACGCCGTACGTAGACATGTGGCATATTACCACACCCAGCCACATCATCCTGCAGTCTTTGAACTACCAATATATATGGAAGAGTATTTAGGTAAATTTTATAACATGCTTTGTTCCGAATGTTTTATGACATGAAAAATGACATGTGCTTGCGTGTATGTATACTTTTTAATGATGCCTTATTGCATTTCTGTTAGACGGTTTTAAATGCCATGTGTGTAATGCTAAATGCTATGTGCGTATTGACTAAAATATATCAGTATGTTAACACCCAGGTGCAAACTACCAAATGATTCACAGGAAATGAGAAGTACAAGCATACATGTAGCCTTGTCTCTTTTGAGAAGTGTATAGTGATAAATGCTGCCTGTTAACTATCAAACAAGAAGTGCAAGAATATATGTTAATAAAATTTGTAAATTAATGACATTTGGTTGTAGTTCTTAAATGACTCTTACGTAAGCGCAAAGAGTTTAAACCATAAATCGTATGCAAATATAATAGCCGAAATCAAGTTGACACAACGCACAAGGCAGTAAGCATTACACACTGAGGATAGCGGATTAGGTGATGCCGTTTAAAGCAAAGTTTGCAATGCACAAGGGACGCCGGTCGATGGACAAAATCGGATCACATTAGCTTCGTGCTCAGGTGAGCTAAAAATCTTCAAAGAAAATCACTGAGTGCTGCCTCTCAGCAACATCAGGCCGTAGACATGTGGCATGATACCATATCAATTTACCTTGTCCTCAGCAAAGGAGCTATACCAGCACCATTTCATGACTTTGGTTTGTCGCGACCGGGAATCAAACCCACAACCTCATGATCCCAAGGCGGACGCTCTAACCACTCTGCCAATTTCTTCCCAAATTT
Organism: Solen grandis; assembly: GCA_021229015.1. NCBI lineage: Eukaryota > Metazoa > Mollusca > Bivalvia > Adapedonta > Solenidae > Solen > Solen grandis. Next base: position 46,457,137 of record CM037788.1, on the reverse strand, counting down.
GCTATTTTAATATACTTTAATTTTTCTTTGTCAAGTTGATTATCAGTTAAACCGTTTGAGACACTACTAAAGGGATTATATCCCCTTGAATTTGTCAAAATTAGCCATTCGAGCCTTACAACCAATCTTTTAAATTTCAAACAATATTTATTTCATCTTTATCAAATCGTTTTCATTTAATCTTTATTGAACTTGCTGAAAACGTGTGCCATGTGTGCTGACGACAATGAACATTACATAGGAAATTATGCACAACCTGACCCAAATGCTTATGTTAATGTGTGTAAAAATGGCTGATAAATGTTGATCAGAACCAAATATTTACTGGGATGTGACGTACGAATGAAACGGACAGACGCACAGATCATATGCTCCCAACAAAGGCGGCAGTACATAAATATCAAAACTTACTTAATTATATTACAATGACATCCAAATGCATCTATGTTTATTTTTTGGTCGATTATATGAAACTCTTACAAATGTAACTGCTATACGAGTTGCCTTGTAAGATAATAAAAATACAGTTAAACAATGCTACATTTTCTCTGTTGTTATCATTCTGCTAGAAATGCACGTGTTTCCTTTTTTATTCCAACTCTCGCTCATACGATCAAGAAGTATATCCATCCGGGACATATTTTTCTCATGCTGTTTTACCAAAACTTTTTGGAAGTTTTCATACTGATCCTTCATTAAAGCAACAACTTAAACTTCATTTTACCTGCTTTTTACTGATATTACAGTTTTTTCCCGAAACCTTCTGTACTTTTTTCAGTGAGTGTTGTCTGCTTTAGCTCAGTTTTTTTTCCCATTGTGTTTATAGTTGCTTTTGATTCTGTACTTGCTTTTCTTCCGTATGTCAAGTAGAAAAATAAAGATGTCGATTTTTTTCCAGACCCCGAGGGTGCATCATTGATATCTTTGTTCTACCATGTGAGCTGACGTCACGCTTCTTGCCTTTAGATCTTGCGGGAACAATGAGTCAGCTTCTCAAGGAAAAGTATTCAAGATAATATGCGTTAATTCAATGGTCAGCAAGTAGCTGATAAATATTCATGGAAACGACGTTTTGCCAGCTGGATATCACATGGTTTATACAGAATGATAACAGAATATATACCGTGGGTTTTCGACGGTGTGAAGCAAAACATCATAGACAGACTGCTGAAGACAAACCCAGGCTCAAGTCGAGAGACCTTGAACACCGCCAAACAAAAGTTGCGACTCAGATTCACGCCATGGAAGTAGATGTTTGTTTGTTTGCTTGTTGGGTTTAACGTTCAAACCGACAGTATTTCAGTCATTTGGAGACGATGTCTACTTGAGACAGATATAGTGCTGCCACACTGAAGTATCACGCCGTAGACATGTGGCATGATACCACACCCAGTCACATTATCCTGACACCGGGCCAACCAGTCCTGCAACTACCCTTATATGCTGAGCGCCAAGCAAGGGAGCCATAACAGTACCATTGTTTACGACATTGGTATGTCGCGGCCCGGTGGAAATAGATCATCGGATACAAATGTTGTTAGTATTTCACTGACTTCTCATGTATGGAAGATATTATGTTAATTAATCTAAGTCATGGGGTACCTGACGAAGTAGTTTTGTAAATAAAAACAACATGTATGTTCAAATTTATTAAACTGATTAATAATAATAAGGTATAATTGTTATACAAGCTATGGGCCTTTAACAGGCGTAAAGAATTGTTGACAAACCATTCCATTTTACGGAAAACTAAAATTATAAATTAAATTTTATAAATTATATTTAAACATATATATCCATCTGTTGTATTCTGTCATGTTGTCTTCACACCCGCTTTGCTGTTTCGTGCAAGCGTGTTTATATCATTGTCTAACGATGAAGGAATGTTGTTCAAGTTATATCAATTAAATTATTTTCTGTTCTGTTAAGATACACAAAGCCTACATAGACAAGGGAAGTGCAACTTCGATTGATAATAAATCTCAATAGTTCAATACCATTGTTCTCAATACCATACAAGACACCTTTTATGGTACCGCTCTATCACAATTGAACTTGGGTTCTAGCACATCTAACACACATTCGGAAAATAAAACGGTCTTACATTGCAATTAATCTACCATAATGAATAAAAGAAGTAAAACAGTGCCTGATATATCAAAGCCTTAATTACATGGCAAAACCATGAAAGGCTCATTGGCGTATTTTTGTAGAGAAATATGAATTTTACTGCAACAATATCTCACTATAATTATGGAGTAAGAAAAAAATCTTACAATCTAAGGATTTTATTTTTTTTACATTTCTCAATGAAAGCTAACACCTTGGTGCATCTCCCAGCAGAAACGGCATTTAATATGATTTCGAAGACAATGAGGTGGTATTCTTTGAAGAAACGGCAAGGGCCAAATTAATATTCTATATCTTCATCGAGCAATTGCGAACATAGGACACGACTTTGGTTACTTAATAAAGTAAACTTTCGTAAGTAGTCGGCAAAACATTTGTCTAAAGTAGACATAGTATCAAAGTAACAAAATACCGCCGGTGGTTGTATATTTACAAAACCTGTACCGGCCAGCTGAGTTGTCAATGTTTTAGTCTATTTATGACATAAAAGTTAACATGCTTGACTACACTCAATGTCATTCATAATATTGTTGATTGCCAGTAATTAGAAGTAACTGTTTTCACATAGATGATATTAAAATTAACTAACGAACAGAATATTTGCTGTGTTCACACACACACAAGAAATGTCTCACAAATCTACACTACCATGATGCACCATCATGGTGTACATGTAGTTTTAGAATTAACTCATCAACCTCACCAAATCATTAAAAGATGTGTCAGCCTTCAATAATGTCCATTCATGTGGAAAGAATAAAATTGTAGCGTATTGAGTAGACTAAACGATTTTTTTTTTGCAAAAGGATAAGGGCATTACACCACTTGCAATGAATACTGTATGATATGCTATCTCTAACTGCAACAAATGTATCCCTTAATAAAATATGTTTTGATAATAATTTATCTAGACTAAACAACTAACCATTTCCATAAGCGAAATGTACACATACAGCTTACTGTTCTTCTTAAAAGACGTCTTGCACTCCGTCAGTTGACAGACTGAACTTACTTCCTGCATCATTCTTGTCACCTCTCAGTGCTAGATATTGCCCTTACGAGACCAGTTTCTTCTTTGAATGAAAACAAAACTTAGTACACCAAGGTTTAAGTGAATAATTTTATTGTTATGGAGAAGTGAAAAAACAAACAAACTTTAAGGACACTGACGTCGATGTGAGGTCACGACGATAGCTCCACTTTTTGAATTGTGAAGCTTATAAACATGTTTCATATAATCTATTATAGTCAAACCTTGATTGCCCATTACCGAAATATGATATATCATATAAGGTAAAGCAAATGTTTTCTTCTAACTATTATTCTTGAAGGATAATAAGAATTTAACAAAATAATTCATTTTTAGCAAAAGTCATTTTGGTTTTTTTCATTATGTACGCTGAAAGTAAACCAGCATAATTTAATGAAAGCAAACCAGCTCAGTTTAATGAAAGGAAACCAGCTCAGTTTGATATTTTATAGGGCTTTTTATATCGTTTAGAGGAATGTTTTTACCATTTTATCATCACTTAAATTCTATTGTTTTCGAATTACTTTGTGATGTAGTTTGAAATAAATTGTAAACATCTTAAATAGTGTTACAATCTTGCCATACGCCTCTTTAAAAGTGATATCTTATCCAATATTTATAGACTTAAATGTTTATCATATAGTTCTTGTAGATCGTCCCCTACAGTTCAGCCTGAGGACACAAAAGTCCTCAGTTGACGTGTGTCGCCACGAGGAAGCACTGTATAGGGCTTGGCCATGGAGAGGCTATATACTGGCAGGGGAGACTAATGTTCCTTTTTCGCCAGAAACTGGCTAGGCAGCGGTGGATGCGAAAGCACACACCAGACGCGTCACATGGCCCATTTCGACACACACACAATAGCCCAGAAACTGGGGGACGTTATCAATCGAAATTGATATCTGTGAACCCCAAACACAGAGAACTCTTAACTTTAATTTCTGAACTATTGTGTGCCACTTTTTAAGACATTGACAGGTCTATGAATAAGCTGAAGAGGAAACAAAATATATATTATTATGAGACAACAACAACAACAAGGACAAATATAGAAGAAAAGACAATGAAAAAAAACTATAAGAGCAAAGAAAGTTTCAGAAAAAAAGAAAAACAAGCCAAAACAAAAGGAGAACCGTTAAAGAAAAAAGGGGGGAAAAATAGAAAAAAACAACAACAGAGAAACAAGCCAAAACAAAAAGTAATAAAGAAAAAAAAAATGTTAAGTAAAAGAAATTAAAGTACGATGAGACCCAATATCAATGAGGATATATCTTAGCTCGAACAAATTTGCCCTACTTCATAAGTAGTAAGAAATAGTGGATGAGCTGGACTATTTCAGTAACAACGTATGAAGACCCCAAACATATTAGAATATAACTACACTTAAACAAATTTTGCCCAATCATTAGAAGTAAGAAATAGGTGATTAAATATAACTACATTAAAAAAATTTTGCCCAACTTCATAAGTAGTAAGAAAAAGGGGATGAACTGGACTATTTCAGTAACTATGTATGAAAACCCAAAAGCTGTAATAATATAACTACATTTAAACAAATTTTGCCCAACTTCATAAGTAGTAAGAAAAAGGGGATGAACTGGACTATTTCAGTAACTTTCTATGAAGAACCAAATATAAATATATAGGGGAAGGTTTAAAAAAGATGTAATAATATATCTACATTAAAACAAATTTTACCCAACTTAATAAGTAGTAAGAAATAGGGGATGAACTGCACTTTTTCAGTAACTACGTATGACGAAACAAAAGCTGTAATAAAATAACTACATTTAAACAATTTTTGCCCAACTTCATAATAGTAAGAAATAGGGGATGGACTGGCTATTTCAGTAACTACTATGAAAAAAAAATATTAGAACACGTTATAACTACATTTAAAAAATTTTGCCAACTTCATAATAGTAAGAAATTTCATAACTACGTATGAAAAAACAAAAGCTGTAATAAGATAACTACATTTAAATAATTTTTGCCCAACTTCATAATAGTAAGAAATAGGGGATGGACTGGTCTATTTCAGTAACTATCTATGATAAACCAAAACATATTAGAACACGTGTTATAACTACATTTAAACAAATTTTGTCCAACTCATAAGTAGTAAGAAATAGGGGTGAGCTGGACTATTTCAATAACTACGTATGAAGAACAAAAAGCTGTAATAATATAACTACATTTAAACAAATTTTCCCCAACTTCATAAGTAGTAAAAAAAAAAAGCTGTAATAATATAACTACATTTAAACAAATTTTGCCCAACTTCATAATAGTAAGAAATAGGGGATGAACTGATCTATTTCAGTAACTATCTATGAAGAACCAAATATAAATATATATAGGGGATGAACTGGACTATTTCAGTAACTATGTATGGAGAAACAAAAGCTGTAATAATATATCTACATTTAAACAAATTTTGCCCAACTTCATCAATAGTAAGAAATAGGGGATGCTGTTATTTAGAATTTAAATTTTCCCTAGGGGATGGACTGGTCTATTTCAGTAACTACGTATGAAGAAACAAAAGCTGCAATAATATAACTACATTTAAACAAATTTTGCCCAACTTCATAATAGTAAGAAATAGGGGATGGACTGGTCTATTTCAGTAACTATCTATGAAGAACCAAAACATATCAGAACACGTGTTATAACAATATTTAAACAAATTTTGTCCAACTTCATAAGTAGTAAGAAATAGGGGGTGAGCTGGACTATTTCAGTAACTACGTATGAAGATCCTGAATATATATAAAAAAAAAAATACTTAAACCAATTTTTTTCATGAATAGTAAGAAATAGGGGATGAACCTGACTATTTCAGTAACTATGTAAGAAGACCCAAACATTTTAGAATATACGTTATAACCAAACTTTAACACATTTTTCCCAACTTCATGAGTAGTAAGAAATAGGGGATGAGCTGGACTATTTCAGTAACTACGTATGAAGAAACAAAAGCTATAATAATATAAATACATTTAAACAAATTTTGCCCAACTTTATAAGTAGTAAGAAATAGGGGATGAACTGGACTATTTCAGTAACTACGTATGAAAACCCAAAAGCTGTAATTATATAACTACATTTAAACAAATTTTGCCCAACTTCATAAGTAGTAAGAAATACGGGATGAACTGGACTATTTCAGTAACTACGTGTGACGAAACAAAAGCTGTAATAATATAACTACATTTAAACAATTTTTGCCCAACTTCATAATAGTAAGAAATAGGGGATGAACTGGTCTATTTCAGTAACTATCTATGAAGAACCAAAACATATTAGAACACGTGTTATAACTACATTTGAACAATTTTTGCCCAACTTTATTAGTAAGAAATAGGGGGTAAGCTGGACTATTTCAGTAACTACGTATAAAGAACAAAAAGCTGTAATAATATAACTACATTTAAACAAATTTTGCCCAACTTCATAAGTAGTAAGAAATAGGGGATGAACTAGACTATTTCAGTAACTACGTATGAAGAAACAAAAGCTGTAATAATATAACTACATTTAAACAAATTTTGCCCAACTTCATAAGTAGTAAGAAATAGGGGATGAACTGGACTATTTCAGTAACTACGTATGAAGAAACAAAAGCTGTAATAATATAACTACATTTAAACAATTTTTGCCCAACTTCATAATAGTAAGAAATATGGGATAACTTGTTTTTAAAGAACCAAAACATATTAGAACACGTGTTATAACTACATTTAAACAAATTTTGTCCAACTTCATAAGCAGTAAGAAATAGATGTAGAGATGGACTATTTCAGTAACTACGTATGAAGATCCTGAATATATTACAATAGAACAATACTTAAACAAATTTTGCCCAACTTCATAAGTAGTAAGAAATATGGGATGAACTGGACTATTTCAGTAACTACGTATAAAGACCAAAACATATTAGAATACATTTTATATTTAGACTTTAACAAATTTCGCCAACTTCATAAGTTTTAAGAAATAGGGGATGAACTGGACTAATTCAGTAACTATCAAATGAAAACCCGAACATATTAGAATATAAATACACTTAAACAATTTTTTTCCCAACTTTATAAATATAATAATATAACTACACTAAAACTAATTTTGACATACTTCCTTACTTTTGCTGAAGAGACAGCATCGGAAAAGACAGTAGTCGGATACAAGGGAGTCCGGGTGCGATACCCTAGCTCTTAGCGAATAGACCCCTTGGTTCTTTACGTGCCCAGTGTATAGCACCGATACACGGATGAAATGTTTCTCGGTAGAACCAGTACTGAGGACTCCGAGTTCCCATTGCAGAGCCATTTTGCCGATTACCAGCAAAGGTTGCATCTGGTACCAATTTTTACGTCTTTCGTTTGACACGTTAGTAATAAATAAGAACAATCTTACATGTTCCTATTGGAGCAGGCCACACTTTCATCTGTACCATTCTGGTAGTAGTGCATGGTACCATCTTAAAAAAACCAGTCAAGCTGATTTGAACGGCATTAGGGTCATTCGTGTAGATGAACCATCTCGCATGATCCTCGACCAACTGTGAATAGAGATGTAAAATTAATAAGCTCTGATGATCTTTAAAGCAGCTTGTTCACAAAAGATCATCAGCTAAGCATTATTTTTTAACCATTTCTATGTATTACGTTTATCAATACCCATTTACAGAGACATGGTCCCATATTGCAACCTTCTGTGATTGTAAAAAAGGGCTGTCAGGGAACAGCACGGTCGACTCCTCTAGCGCATTAACTGCATTTTTTGATCCTTATCATTATCTGCATGTCAATCTTCTTTTCAATTTCAACATGATTATAGTATCATACTATTTTTCCCGTATAGAGCTGTAAATGCCAACAAGAGCTGTAAGAGGACAGCAAGCTCCACTATTCAAAGTGTTGGTAAATCAAATGAAATCTATTTCAATTATTGTCCTTCACATGCCCTGTATATAATAATAGTCAAAAATGATAAACCTTGATAGTCTGATACCCCTAAAAATGTTTATGAAGTCTCAAATCAATACCATGCCTAGGTACTGAGACATAATAATAACACTGTGCATGAGAAACTTTAACTAAGTATCCAAGTTAGAAAAAGGCCACAATTTGTATAAAATTCAGTCCAGAAGTTATTCTCCTTGGTTTTCTGGTGACCCTGTACACACTCCTAAACTTTCTAGTCAATGCCATTAACAATTTCTGAGATATAAGCAGGAAGGTAGATTATATACAAAACTTTAACCAAAACATTCTAAGTCAAAAGTGGTCCAAATCTGCATTATATTCAGTCAAAAAACTATCTGTCATCATAGTATGATACCATTGAGCATATTTAGATGTTTCAAATCAATCGCATGCCTGGATACTGAAATATAAGCATGAAAGTATTACATGCAAATTTTAATCAAAATTTCTAAGTTGAGAAGGGGTCATGATTTGTAATATATTCCATCGTAAGTTATCTACCTTGGTTGTCTGATGCCCCTTAACATATTCATAAACTTTCAAGTCAATACCATGAAAGGTTATTGAGATATTAAGCTGATAGTTGCTTTCATGCAAAACTTTAACCAAATTTTCTATTGCATGCAAAACTATAACCAAAATTTCCATGTTAAACTGGAGCCATAATTCATATTAAATTCAGGCAAGAGTATCTAACTTGGTTGTCTGATGCCCTTGAACTTATTCATAAACTTTCAAGTCAATATCATAAATGGTTATTGAGATATAAGGTTGATAGTTACTTGCATGCAAAACTTCAACCAAAAGCTGCAACGCCGACGAATAGTCGAGCTAAAAATGGTTTAAAGTAGAGCTATGGTTCTTGGTCACTTCTCTTCTCTTCTGGTCCCAACTTATTTTATGTTTATTCTTAGTGTCAAGTCAATACCTTTTACAATTTATAATAATGCTCCAGACAAAAATCATAATGAAATAAAATAAAGTACACATGTAGAATAAAAAAAATTGGGACCAGTAAGAGTTATGGTACTTGGTCATTGCAATTCTCTTTGTCACTATGTCTTTTTTTAAAGTTTCAATGCAATACCCTGTATATTTTTCAAGAAGTGCTCCTGACAAAAGCAAATTATGAAATAAACAGGGAGATAATGGAAAATATGACAATATGTAACAGCATTTGTAGTAATAAACTTAGAGGAAGATTATGAATATTTATAGTAATAACAGTAAAAGTAGAATGCAGGAGAAGAAAAGATTAATATTTAACTGCAGTAGTAGTAATAAGAGAAGATCAACATTGTGATAATGAATAGCTGAAGCAGTAATATTAGAAAGTAGAATAATAATAATAATAATATGTAACCTTGGTAGTAAAGGTAGAAGAAGATGATGGTAGCAAATAGTTGTAGAATGAAGTGATTGTAGAAGACAAATAAATAATGATATAAACAGTGGTAATATATATAAGAGTTATATTGATAGTGAATAGAAGAAAGAAGGAGAAAAATAATATTATAATATTTAACCATAGAAAATAGAGGAAGATGATGATAATGCTTATAGAAGTAGTAGTAGTAGTTGATAGTAAACGAATAATAATAATTAAAATGATATGTGACAGCAGTAGTAGTAATAAGTGAACATAGAAGAAAAGAAAAAAAAGAGATTAGAGAAATAGAAGAAGCAGGTATAGAAGAGAGTAAGAGAAATATAATTAAGTGATATGTAACTGTAGTAGTAACAGACAAAAAAGGAGAAAGATGATGAAGACGAAAAGTTTCAAATTTCAAGTTTTTTTAAAATGTTTTTTGTCAAAACATGACAAAAAGGAGAGTAATTACATGGTCGCTTCTCCATGGACAAGAATCAAACCAACGTCTCCATTGCATGAAGTGCTCAACCCAAAAGATCACTGTCTTTCTGAGGCTCAAGGTTGAAGGATGGATGCTGACGTTGTAGACGGTGCTTCCTGATGACAAAATGGGTGCTACATGAGATATATGACACCAAATACTTTTGCAAATTTCTTAAATAAAAAAAAATCAATTAAATAAGTCTTATTATATTATTCATTATTTCATATATATAGTGAATTAATATAATGTGCAAACAAATTAAATTACAGCTTTTTACGAACAAGTTTCCCTTAAACTCTCCCCGTGTAGCAATAAAACCTATACCAGGAATATCATACAAAAAGGGAACGATAGACAAAACATTCTTTCGATAAATACGCTTATTACCAAAGCGACTAAATAAATCGTATAAAATTCAAGAGTAATTCCATTTCAAAACCCGAACTAAAATATGACAAACGTACGATACAAAATGATATTATACAAATGAAAACAAAGAAGCCAACCCCTTACATTTTCTAAAATCAAGAGGTCCACTAAGTAATGCAATGGAATTTAGGTAAGTAAATATATTACATTAATTTTGCTTTCGGTTTGATCTGGTTTTGCAATCGTGTGAAGGTGCCTGAATGATAAAATCATCATTATCATCATCAACAACATTCTACAGACTGTCTGTATTTGTATTTTCCGTGATCCAGTCTACAGATCCGGTACAGGTCCAATCTAGGAGATGTTTGATTGTTGGGTTTAATGTCCCACCGACAGTATTTCAGTCAATTGGAGACAGAAATAGTGCTGCAACAATGCGGTATCACGCCGTAGACACGTGGCATGATACCACACCCAATCACATTATCCTGACACATGGCCGACCAGTCCTGGAGCTACCCTTATATGCTGAGCGCCAAACAAATGAGCTATACCAGTACCGTTGTTTACGACTTTAGTATGTCACGACCGGGGTCAAACCCACGACCGCCCCCCATCCCCCAACACACACAACGATTCCGGACGGACGCTCACGGCCACCGGATCCTGTTCAACCCAGTAGAATATGAGAGTGGCGCGGAAAAATTGCAATTACGATTCCGTCTTTCCTTAGGGATCATGTAAAGTTTCGTTATTTTCAAAGTAAACAGTGATTGTTAAACAAACAGTCCACTACATGTGAGAAATTCGAAATCAGTTGAAATCTTCAAGAAAACTCTTAAAACATTATATTTCAAGTATTTTGATTTTTATGCGTAGGACAGGTCCTCTTGACTCATATTGTTGTATAGTTTTAGCATTGTTTTTTTTTTCTTTTATTTTAATGTACAACACCTTTGAATAAACACGTGTGTAAAAATAGGCGAGTAATAAAATATCGAATCTTTACAATGACAATGCAGACACTAGTTTATCTTTTTTTCTTTTAAAAAATCTGATGAGCTAATAATGATATGCAGCAGTGTGAGTATCAATAAAAATAAGTGTATAGGAAGAGATAATAGAAAGTAAAAGAATTATATGATGGTAAGAAAAGAGAACTTACCTGGTCACTTATCCAATGTTCACCATGGACAAGAAGCATACCAACGTCTCCATTGCATGAAGTGCTCAACCCAAAAGATCAATGTCTCTCTGAGGATCAATGTTGAAGGCTATTTGCTGACTTTGTAGACACTGCTTTCTGGTGACAGAATGGGTGCTGCAGGAGATATACGACACCAAATGTTTTTGCCAATCCCTGAAATAAAAATAAAATCAATAATAGTCATATTTCAATATTTATAATTTCAACACTCATTCATCAATATATTATAGTGATGAAAAGAAAGGGCTAAAACCACCAGTATAATTTCGGAACAGCCTTTAGCTTGCAGGCTGATCAGGTTTAATATCAGTTTCTAAAATTTTCATTATCACTTGTCTTAGCTTATCAAAGGTAAAATGAAAGTGTTTTGTACCAAAAGAAATCAGTTTGAGCAATAGAATAAATGGCTGACTTACGAAATAAAATGTACATACAAATAATACAATTTACAAGCATTTTACAATAACCTACGAACACAATACATATAAATCCGTGAGATAGTGTCCGTTGTCTCCCTTTAACATTCTCCCCGTGTTATCAATAAACCCAAATACTAAGAATGTACATGTAAATGCATGGGACTAAACGACAGACCAAATAATTTTCCTCCCGATAAATACATTTATTACCAACGCGACTAAATCAAGCGTTTATAATTCTATTTCAAACCCGAACTTAAATGAAACAAATGTACGATACAAAATCACCTCATACCTATATATACTAAGACCCTTTCCCGAGACAATCTCCCCCTTACATTTTCTAAAATTACGAAGGCTCCTAAATGATGCAATGGAATTTAGGTAGGTAAATATATTTCATTAATTTCGTTTTCTGTTTGATCTGTTTTTGCAATCGTGTAAAGATACCTGCATGATGTAAAAATCAACATTTTCATCACCATCATCAACAACATTTTGCCGTGGTCCAGTCTGCGGATCCGGTACAGGTCCAACCCAGGAGATTGAGAGTGGAGGGGGGTTCCGCCCTTACCTGGGGATCATGTATATATATATATATATATATATATATATATATATATATATATATATATATATATATATATTAAAATATGACATGTTTTCACAACCCCCCACCCACTTTAGGTTGATAGCGACACCTTAAGGTTTCTGCCCTGTAATTCACTTCCGGTTAAGGTAACCGTCAAAGCCATGCATATAACTTCAACAAATAAGCTTTAATATTGTCAAACCATTGAAATCTTAAAGGCAAATTGATATGTTATGACATATGACAGAAATTATTTCATTACCTCACCTTTATGATTTTGTTGTCATGAGTTATCTCCCCTGAAAACTACAAAACAGTGATTTTCTCCATTTTCCTTCAGTAAAGTTTAGATGTGCTCATAAAATTTGAAACAGAATAATATAATGCATCTTTCTACCGTGTGTTTTCCTCGAAAATCAAATTCTGTTTTTCATATTCATAGATATTGTATACTTCCCATAGGCTTCAATGTTAATTTAAATACAGATTATCTCCCCTACATCTTATAAAACCTGGAAAAACTCTCGGTGAAATATTTTTATTTTTGAATGTCTTCAAAGTGAAAAAGTTTCATAGAAATATTTCTATCCAGTGGCAAGATATGGAATTTGGGTATTAGGGGGGTTATACCTTAAATAAACAGTCCACTACATGTGAGAAATTCGAAATCAGTTGAATCCTCAAGAAAACTCTTAAAACAATATATATCAGGGACTTTGTTTACGTGCTTGTTGATACATGCGTAGGACAGATTTAGTAAAGTTTAAGCATCGTGTTTTTTTTTTGTGTGTTTTTTTTTTTTTCATTTATATAAATGTACAACGCCATTGAATAAACATGTGTGCAAAATAGGCGTTTAATCAAATAAGCAATTTAACAATTTCTTTTTTCAGTCAACACGTTGCAAATTATGCAAATTAATGTTTGTTTGTGTTTTGGTTTAAACGTCCCACCAACAGTATTTCAGTCATTTGGAGACGGTGTCTACTTGAGACCGATATAGTGCTCCCACACCAATTTTACTACTACGTTAGCTATCTGTCTAACCCCTGGTGGGTACTTAGGCTTTTAGCTATCTCTGACAAGACAGTCCAGCAAATGTATAATTTTAAAATGTAATGAAATATTTACCACTTTGTAGCTATATATGTATTATCCTCCTAGAGATCGTAACATGAACGTTTTTTCCTTTCATCAGTGCAGCATATATCTAAAGCTCAATGTCAAGGTTCCACACAATCGACTGCCATCCAAGCTCAACCACTATGGAATCAGAGGGAACACCTTGACCTGGATCCAAGCCTTTCTTTCGTATAGAGCCCAGCATGCATTCCATCCTTGATGTACCTACATTCAAGCCTGCACCCGTGACTAGCGGCGTCCCACAGGGAAATGTCATTGGCCCGACCTTATTTCTTGCCTTCATCAATGATTTACCATTGCACATAAAATCCAGTTCTATGATCTTTGCAGAAGAAATCTCGCAAAAATCTCAGACTCAGCAACGAAGACTCCAAGACCAAAGCCTACACGGCACGTTGCAGAATAGTCAAATGTGACTGCGTCAACTTATGATGTAGATGTTTCCATGCAAGTGATAGCTGACGCGTCCTGCTAAAGTTAAGGCTTATCCTGTAAGAATGATTGAGAAATGACCAATGACAAATGACCAGTTCTGCACGTGTTGATCGTGATAGTTTATCACATTTTCCCTATGTTTACTCGTTTTATTCAAGCGATTGAACATCGACACATTTCTGCACAATTAGAGAGAACTGAACGTGCTGCCTTCATACAGGTGATGTGTGTAAATATACGTGTGTTACGATAAAATTGGCGGTGCTGTTAGTTTAGTTTAAACTAATTTATCTTACGACGATAGGGAAACAAGTTCCTACAACACAGTTATCCCACTCGCAGGTTCCTTGGTTGGACAAGTACTTAGCGCCTGTGAAGGTCATGAAAAAATCCTTGGCGCAAACGGGGTTCGAAGCTTCGGATGCGCAGTCAGTTGCGTTAAGACCCGACCACTGCGCCCTTGGTGATGCTACCGGTGATAATGATGAGGGAGCTGTTCGTTATGAATCCGAATTTGATTATTTCAGCTCCCCGAAAGCGTGTTGATGTTGTTTTGTTTTCACTATATTTCATGCACATAAAAGATGCGTTACAGTTGCTGCTTGATATGGGGGAATCTGGTTGCAATTGTGTTCTTTTTCGTGGTCGGTGCCATAGACTGAATATTCACCGATCTCTCTCTCTCTCTCTCTCTCTCTCTCTCTCCCCTTCTCTGTCATTGGCATATTAATGAATGTGAATAAAGAGAACACGTTTTGTCAGACAATATTTTTACGTTAACAGGTGAAGTACCTTTAGAATACCATGTCCCCCTTTTTTGACTCAATGGATTTCATTCATGAAAATCACGTGCGTATTGACATTTTCACGACCTTTTTGTAAATAAAATGTTTGTTCATGTCAGTCAGCTGATGTTAATATTTCCCGTGTGTGTGTGTGTTTCTCTCTCTCTCTCTCTCTCTCTGTGTGTGTGTGAGAGAGAGAGAGAGAGAATACTTACGCATGAGAGACGGACAAAAAGAATTTACTCATTATATAGGAAATAATGGATTTATCATTACATGAATAAGGGGAAACGAATTTACTCATTTGAAGAGAGAGAGGGGTGGTGGTGGATTTACTTATAGGAAAAGAGAGAGAGAAATGTAAGAGAAATTCATGAGATTTTACTCCTTATAAGACAGATAATATATATACTGTCAAACCTGTCTTAAGCGGTCAGTCAAGGGAACCAGAGAATGTGATCGCAAAACAGAGGTGGGCGATAAATGGAAGTTAAACATATAACAAAGCGCTAGTTTGGTAGTATTAAAAATTACCACTAAATGCAGGTTGACCGCTTAATATAGGTGGCCGTCTGAAAGGAAACCCATGATTTCACTATGTACATAAATGGGGTTCTGTTCCATTTATTCTTTATTCAGCAGTGGACATCTAATAAAATTAGATCTACAAGGTATTAATCTATATTAATATATCTTTCTCATGTTATCATTAAATGGAAATTAGAAGAGCTTTTTCAAATAACTTTAAAATTTAAGCAGCGGTTTATAGGTCGTCTGTGAACAACGTTGTACACCCGCAGAATCTAAGTGATTTATGGTATGGTTTATACCTGCTCGGCAGTGCCGATCTATATGCTTTAGTCTTAGCACAACTTGATAATGTATGTGTCAATCTATATGTGAATGACATATAAACATAAAGAACATATATTGTTGATACTTTAAGGAGACTCAACTCATAGATATGCTATATAGTGCGCCAGGGTCAAGTCAGTTCTTGAAGAATGTCGACGGTGCGACGTGTTCCTGTAGTCAACGGAATCTGTTCCAAGTCCGGATCATTAGTATTGCTAGCCGTCCGTAGCTCAAGATCTCTGTTTTGCATACATCTATTTACTATTATTTTCCATGGTACGGATATGTGGGCTATAAATGTGCTCAAAATGTGCAAGAGACCGTATTTAAAAAAAATCTTCTAATGAATATTTCTCTGCTTAGCGTGCCCTGTGGTTATGAAAGAGGTTTCCATAGAAGCAATTAAACGAGAATGTAAAGTTACCTAAATGGTACTTAACGACCACATATCCCATCTTCGTTGACATTGCATCGCATGAAAGGTCATCAAGTTTTAGTATTTTGAATTGGTGTTTAAATACTACCTTTGTTTACATTTTGTACTTGACGAGCATTTCCGACGATGGCCCGTCAGACATTGGAAATGCTAGCATATTCAGTAGTGTGGGAATCATGTGTGCACGGAAAATTTAGAGAAATCTGATTACCTCGAGTGAGAGCTTATTTTGTTCTCTATTAAAGTTTAAAGATGGCCATTGACTACGAATTTGTTGTTAGAACTTCTTGTACAACCCCATTTCATAATTTTGAAATAATATATATTTAAATTAAACTGACTATGAATTTGATTTTTTTTCTTCCTCTGGGAATCACGTCTATCAATAACCATCTTCAGACGCGAGGTACCCAATGCAACATTCCGTGATTGTAAAAGATAAATGGTTGGTTTCTCCATCACAGGCAAAACGTTACGAATGGTATTGAACATATATTCTAAATTATAAAACCTAAATTTAGAAATTCTATTTTTTGGGCCGTCACATGGCTTATCACGTTCACTCTTCGCACATGCGCTTACTTCACAGGCTGAACTTAGAAATTCCCTTCCCGGAACTGATGAAGACGCAACGTTGCGGAACGTGTCACGAGGTAACGCAAGCACCTGCTTCGGGGATACGAAACAGAATTTCCCTTGCAATTTTTCAAAGTGATGTTATAAACACCTTGGCTACGCGAATGTCAGGTCAGAAACAACAGAGCTAGACAGGCGATGAATTGAGCGTCTTCCTAAGACTACCTGTCGGCATCGGCTTGAATTCTACTGACCAAACTTGACGCTAAGTAATACTTATGGATGAATTTATTCATTTTTGTTTTTCTAATAAAATTTCTCCAAAATTATGTCTATTTACAAATAATTGTTTGTCAGTAAGGTAAGCATTTGTCAGTTTAGTCATTAGCTTAAATAGTTCGTAAATCAGGGATTTAACATATTTAACGACATGTTTTAGTTCTCGCTAAGTATTGTTTGTGGCATTCAAGCCAGAACTGCAGGACAATGACTCAGGTAAATGTATTATGTATTGCTTAACGTCAGAAACACTGGTTTTTGTTAAATCTTTTCTTTGGTTTGTTTTTCTTTGGTATTCAGACGCTTAAAAGTGTTGTTTTTTATTTTATGGGGGGTGGGGTGTTTGCGTGTGTGTGAATTTGACACTGCATCTCTGAAGGAATTCAACCATCATTTCAATCCCTCCCCATCTCACTGAAGAATCGATTTCCACGAGGAAAACATGAGTACAAACACATTTTCCCCGTTAGCAATGAACAAAGGTCCACAAAGAATACTGATAGAAAAAATGTTGTGCTGCATACTTTTCAGCAAGAATTACATGAACACCTTGTTTGTACCTAAGTTTGTCTAAATAAGGTCACAGCGTTACAACATCTTAGACAAGGGACAGTATTATATCTGCATCAATTAGACATAGTCTCAAACTGACTGAAATGTTCATGCTGGGACGTTGAATTTAACATCGAACAAAAATTACGCACGTAAAACAAATACAATGCATAATTATGTAGCTCTGTAGCAAATCCTTAAACTTTATTTACAGTGCTCTTAAGGAATTGCAAACGTGTTTATTATGGCTTTGAAAGAACACGGGACGGCAGATGCCGAGGCTTACAAGAAAATTTGGATGGGGGATTCCAGAGGTCTTATCGTCAAGGTAACCGATCTCCTAGGCTTTGTTTCTACTTAAAATGTTAGGACCATATGTGGAAGAGTGCTTATATTAGTATAAACATATTTTACGTTGATTAAGACACAATTTTTCTACAACTTATACGAATCTCTCTTGGTGGTTCCAGAGTTGGATCAGTACTTTGTACATTAGATCGTCTTAAAATTCTTGCCCGAACAGGGTTCGAACCCACAGACTTCGGATCCGCCAATGAACCATGGCGCCAATGCTATTGCTTATTTTCGCTTATTTAGTGTCACTAAGGTTCTCACCGCTGTGGGTTCAAGTCACAGCCAAATAGTCACAAGGATACTTCATGTGCTGGTTGGTGATTAGTGGATGGTTCTGCCGGGTGACTCCTGTACCACGGGGCTCTTCCTCTACATGTAATTAGATGGACATAACTAAATAACAGTAACACTAAACTCTATCACAGCAACAACAACTTAAACATTGTTTATTAATGGCAAACGGGTTAAAAGTGTGTAAGGTTATATTCGTCATTTTCTTTGTGTGTGTGTATATATATATGTGTGTGTGTGTGTGTATGCAAGCGCCCGCCATTGAGGACTCACGATGGTAAGAACAGCAACAAATGAGGGCTCACTGACACACTGTGGACGTCCTCAGTCGTCATAATGACAATATTGTCTAAAAATGCATATTTTTGTTTAAAACATGTAAAAAAACTTTCAAAATATCAAGTCCCAATTGACGTCAGATTCCTAGCACTTTTCACACGTGTGTATAGATTTTCGCAAGATGGTCCATTTCTCTCTTCCGATAGTTTCACACACAACTTCAATACGCATGCGCTAAGATTTTTATCCTTTTCCGGTTATGACGGCGCCATCTTGATTATTTACGAGGTGAGTAAATTTGCTTTTTTTGTCTGTGTGTTTTTTTTAACAGTACGTTTTATGTTTTTGAGTATATTTGGCTGAAATGTAATCATTTATCATTTAAATGTTGCTTATAAAGTCATAAGAAACTAATTCCAGTTTGACCTTCTTTGAATTTCTTCTTTGCCGTTGTGGCGATAAAAATTAAAATGCGGACCCGTTCCCAATCGTCCTACGTACACAGTTGCAAAAATCTTATATCTTCTATTTCATTCAGATAAAAACTGTTTAAATCAAGATGAGGTGAAAGTATGACACTGAAAAACTCAGGATATCACCTGTTTATGGATTAATGATAATAATAAAGAAGAGGGAAAAAAAAGAAGAAAAAAAAAAAACGTTATCGTGAAAAATGCCTACCGCACTTTGACACCGATTTCTCATTTAAAACCACATAAGAGCTTAAACTGCTGGTATAGACGGGTAATTGAAAAATGTACTCAAAATGTTTTTCAAACTGTCAGGGCCTAAAATAAAATATTGTTTGTTTCCCCTCCCACTAGATCTACCCGACGACGCAAAATATTTTATTGCAATCCTGAAAAAAATGTCTGGCTAGATCGATTGTACTTTTATCCTACACATTAAGAAATCTTACACAACAGGTAGATCTAATGTCCAAGAAATCCAAACTAAAACAACCACTAACACGATTTTAACTCTTTTAAGTTCTGATAAGCAGCAAGTCAAAGAAAACAGGCACATTGACAGTGTCAGTTTCACACCCTTTGAACTTTACTGCTGCAGTACGTTAATTTCTTCATAGAGTGATGACGTCACACAAGGTGAAATTGAAAATATTTGAAGGGGCACAGAGGGTATATTTGTTGACACTTTTGCAAGCACTCATTTCAACTATAGATAACTGACAACTTTTCACCCCATAATTAATACACAAACTTGGCCAAATCTACACATCCTGTTGACACGACTTTTCCCCTTTAACTGACCATATTGCACCTAACATGTTTAGTTTATGTGCAGATAAGAATATGGCACTATGACCCTCTGTTCCCCCCCCCCCTTGCATGAGGGAGATGATTTGGAACTGTGATTGTAAACAACTTCCGGAATGGAATAAATAAATAAAACAACTTGGTAAGACACATTAAATTGTGTTTTTTATTTGTCATATAAGCACATTTATGAGAGATATTTAACAATATAAGTTTAAAATTGATTGTAGTTTATACCAGTGAATATTATTCTGAATATTAACGGCCATGTGACTTGATTCCTCATGGAGCATTCTGGATTTCTTAACCCATCTTATAAGAGTGTCAAAGCATGAACCCACAGATTAAGGGAATGAGAAAGGGGCCCTGTCTTATATATCATAAATATGAAAATCTGCAAGGACATCTCCTCTGGGTCATTATATAATATTGTCATTTTTCCTTTAACAACAACAACAACAAACAAGAATAAAGTTTAAATACTAAGTCTTGTTTATTGCAGCGTTATATTGGCTACATCCAAATCATATGGACTGATAACAGAAGCAGACATTTTAGCGTTGAACATACAACTTATTTTCCAATGGTAGAAGGGAATGATAGATTGTCACTTTAAACAAGTTTAGGTCTGACAATGTGTTAAACATCTGAAAGAAAACTGACCTTTCATTGACTACTGCCAATTATTTTTTAACATTATGAATCACTGATATATAACTAAAACTGATATAATTAAGTTTTGCCAGCATAAAAATCATGCTAATAAGCCTGCTATTACATCTGTAACAGGTGTTGAAAAAATCAATGACTCGACAAGGACTCGAACCGAGGGCCTCAGAAGTAGTGTTCCTGCACTATACCGACAGAGCTTTCAAGTCACATGTCCTCTTGGCCATTGATTTATCACTAAATACCTGTATCCGTCTACACATATGTTGTTTGAATGAAAAAATATATATTTTTCCGACCTACCTACCAAACCCTAATTGGTATGAGGCATGGGAGGGAAAACAAACAATATTTTAATTTAGGCCCAGAATGAACATCCTTCTTCAATAAAATAAAAGTATCTGCCCTTGTTAGAAAAGTTTTAAGATACGGGACAAATTGCGAAGATGTGATTATACAAAAGGAAATGGCAAGTGTTCCCCTCTTGATATCTTTACAATTTCCTATTTTCAAATAAAAATCCAATGATCTTGCCATGTAAAATTATTTCATTCAAGCGATATATTTTTTTTTATCTGGTTTGTATCCCAGAAATTCACTCTCTTAATAAATGACTGATATGAGATGTCTATACAATATATTAAATGCATGTTTTCTTTTACAGTAATAAATAAATACTGTTTAAACACATTGTGTGTTTAAACTATACCTCTCAAATTTTTTTTAAATATTAAACCAAATTAAACATGACATTTAACATCTTAATAAATAAATTTCAAACTAAAACATATAAGTAAAACATATTTAAAGCAAATATTTTATTGCTCTATCCTCCAGACTTTCCTTTATGAAATAACGCAATAATATAAATATTAACATTTGAAATATAGATTGGGGGTGAAACGACTTGGGAGGGAAAGGTTTAGGGATGAAACGTCATGGGGAGGAAATGGTTTGGGGATGAATCGTCTGGAATTCAAAACAAACATTACAGATGTAAAGTCTGTTATTATGATTTTACAGAATATTAAACAGCTACTAGTCATTGAAGTCAAAACATGTTTTGGTTGGGGATACTTGTTTAAATAGTTCATTCACCAACCTTTACCATTGATTGAAGTTGTTATTTGTTTGTTGTCTTTACCTTAAGCTTAGTAAGAAATTTATCACAAACTTTGTGACAAAGTGAGCTTAGGTGTCAACCATACTGGTGATTTTCCCTATTTGAATCTACTGTTACACTTAGTTACTGTAAATGATTTTACTTTAATGAATCATTTTGCTTATGTCAATAATTTTGTATCAAATTAGGGCTTTAAAAATTAGAATAAGCTGTAAAAATATAAGTTAATGTTCATTATTTTAGCAAGAATATAGATCTAGTTGATCACATCAGGTTTTTTTTTTTTTGTTTTTGTTTTTTTTTTCAAAAATAATTGCACAAGTACAGGGGTTTACTTAAGGATTTGACTTTCACTTGTCCAGGGGGCAAGTTACTTGGAACATCTACTAGCCCCCAGGGAAAACAGGTTGCCCGATCTTTAAGTTAGATGATGTTTCTTAATGTTTTAAACGAAATATGTGTAATATTAAGGTGAATGTTAGTTAATATGTATCAAACACAATTTGCAATCATTTCACCCCTGATGTACTGTAGAAAATAAAAAACATGAAAGATTTTATTTACATAAATAAACTTGCCCACCGGGCTATCTTCTTTGAAAAATCACTTGCCCGCAGTGATTTTAACCCGGTGCGGGCATGCAGGTGTCCACTTAAGAAAACCCCTGAAGTACTCCTAATTACTGCAATGAGGTCACAAGTTCAAATGATTTTGCAACCAGGGATTCATGCAAATATTTGTGGGCATGCAGTTCACAAATAACGTGTAAAGAAGTTAATTAAGTAAATCCATCCCAGATTCTATTGATCAGAACATTTTTTTTACCTTTATACACCTTTACGGAATTTCAGTTACTACGTATATTTGTTTTATAACAAAGATGAATCATTATTTATTCATGAATCATGATCGTTGTCATTTAGATTCTACAGGTCAAAATCAAATTGTCATATTTTTTTTAAAAAGATATGTTTATAACAATATCCATTTTTATTGTAATTAATATCTAAGTCAAATAAGAGTAATTTGCAAAAAATAAGAACAATTAATTGATTAAAGAACAAACTGTCAATCGTGATGCTCTGAAATGTAGTGCTTAACCCTTTCCCTCATAGAGGAAACCATGAAAGACCTATGCGAACAACATAAAACCAGATCAGCCTGTGAGTAACTCGCAGGCTGATCAGGTTTTATGTTGTTCACTGCTCCTCAGTGGTCTGGAAATGAGGACTTTATAATTAAATTTGGTAAGAATTAACTGTGGTTTTCTGCAGATCAGGCTTTATGTGGTACCTATTGAGTGCGTCAAAATGAGTCTTTATGAGGGAAAGTGTTAAAATTGATAAAATTTATGTGTATTAACAAAACAAACTACTTATTTATCTTTTATTATCATATATTTAAGATAATGAGGCTGAGAGAAAAGAAAACACAGTTGACAGTGTACAACAAAAGCTGGAGAAGGGTATCTTGAAATCAGATTTATAGACAGCTACATTGGTGAGTATGTAAATTACTATTGACCCACCAGCAAGTTGGGAGCGGGAGGTTGTGAGTTCAATTCCCGGCCACAACATACCGAAGTCGTAAAAATGGTACTGTTAATTAGCTCCTTTGCTTGGCACTCAGCATATATGGGTAGTTGCAGGACTGGTTGTCAGGATAATGTGACTAAGTGTGGTATCATGCCACATATCTACATTGTTATACTGCAGTATGGCAGCTCTATATCTGTCTCTAGTAGACATTGTCTCCAAATGATTGAAATACTGTCGGTGGGACAATAAACCTAACAAAAAAACCAACCTGAACCAGTAAGTTGAGTTTCAAATGCCTGCAGCTTTTCATTGTGTAAAATTAATTACCATATCTAGTTCTAACTTCTAAGTTCAAGGAGTCTGCTGGACCCTCCCTTGCCTTGAAATTGGGTAGTTTGGGGCTAAATTTAGGAGTCCCATTCAGTATTGAACCCTGTTGACCTTTTGGTAAAACTGCTATAATTTTCTGCCCTACATTGGATTGCTTCTGTATTTTGATAGTTGTTCTTGTGGATGAACTTCTTTAATACAATATGCAATTATGCATTTGAACTTTATGTTGACCCTTCACCTACTTAATTCATATAGTTTGCAAAAATAAAGACTGAAAAACTCATTCATTCAAATGATTTACTTGTATACATTTCAATAGAGAAAAGCACTTTTTATTGATTTTGCATGTTAATTTTATGTCTAGATAAAAAAAACAGGGTTTTTTTTTTCACACTCGCGTTTTTTTTTCTTCTTTAACTGGTACTGGTAAATGGACCCATTCACATTTCTAAACAGACCTACACAATTTTTCATCCAGATCTGCAGTTCCATTCACAACTGAACAGGATTTTCACTTAGGCATAAAAAATAACTCGGTTTAATTGTATTAATTTCAAAATATTTTTTAAAAATTTGTATTCCTTGTCATTTAACCCATTCACACTCATGTACTGTACTAGTTAACTAGACTGTCCCAGTGGCCTAGTGGTAAGAGCATCTGACTTGGGAGTGAGAGGTCGTGGGTTTGATCCCCCGCAGCGACATGCCATTTAGTTGTAAAAAATGGCACTGATATAGCTCTCTTCCTTGGCGCTTGGCATTTAAGGGTAATTCCAGCAACTGGTTGACCTTGTGTAGTCATTGTCTCCAAATTACAGAAATACTGTCAGTGAACATTAAACCCAACAAACATTATACATGTGTAATAGTTATACTT
Organism: Solen grandis; assembly: GCA_021229015.1. Lineage (NCBI taxonomy): Eukaryota > Metazoa > Mollusca > Bivalvia > Adapedonta > Solenidae > Solen > Solen grandis. The sequence continues at coordinate 46,432,738 of CM037788.1, read as the reverse complement.
AGTACAGTATGGTACAGTACAGGGTGTATACCCACCGTTATTTCAGAAACAACTTCCAGATCAAAATCTGATGCATCTTGCTGTCAGTTTATAGATAAATTGTTTAGAATCTCGAAAAAAAAAACAGTCATCGTCAGTCAGCCAAGGTATCCATGTAAATCTGCGCAGATGATTAAAAGAAAATAATATTGATGATCGATTTCACAGGTGATGAATGTTCTGTAACAAACATGCCCCTCCCCCACCCACAGTACCTTTGAAATGTCAGTTGAGAACACCCTCTCCCCCCTGGCTCTGAATATACCGTGTTCATATTATTTTAAATGATTTTTTTGTCACTGTTCCGAAAAGTTCATTATTTTTTCAAAGATCCCATTGAATTTTTTCCAAAGGAGTGAAAAATCTAGCTCACACATTCTGGCCCAAAATTATCCCTGCTCACTTTTCTCACTGCACCACCTGTACAATAAACCCTAGACAGAATCTACCAGGATTACAGGCAGACAAAAAAACATTGTCTGTGCTAGCAGTCTTGAGTTCACTTATCAACATATTTATGCAGATAACTATCATTGGTAACATATTTGGAAGGATATTTAAATTAGTCAGGGTCATGTGATCTTGTCCTGGTAAAATAAATTGCTACAAGGACATTTGTCTAAATGCCTGGGTGCTGGAAATGTAAAGTTTGTCTTGGCGGGCATTCACATCTCAGCCTCCGTTGCGGGTCACATAGATTTTCTGTGTGTGTGTCTGTTCATCTGTCTGTCGGTCACACCTCAGGTTTACCTTTGTGTTTAAGCTTTTTTGTCGAAGAAGATGACTTCACATCTTTATGTAACTAGGTACACTTGTACCTCATGATACAATATAAAAAAATATTGAAACAAATTCATGGCTGCAGTGACCTGTATTTCACAGTTGGATGAACAAGGTAAATTGATGTTCTGCCTCAGGTTAACCTTTGTGATTAAGCTGTTTTTCATGAAATAAAAAAAAAAAAAATCATGATAAAACCTTTTAAATTTAAATTCTATATTTCGATTGTGAAAGGATTATGGGTTTATCTTTGACTTGATTCATTTTTATGAAACTATGTACAGATATGCATCATGATATGATCTATTTAATATTCATGCAATACAAGAAAGAAGGCTTTTTTCAGTCCCATGCTTGTGAAACATTTTCTGAATGAGTGAACTTGTATTTTGAAGATATTTGTTTGAACACAAGATCAGTATTTTAATCCCTTTGGATTTGTGATGGTTCATGCACAAACTGGAATTACCTCATTTGTTGTGTGTCTACTGGTAAAATAATGGTTTGCACAAATATGTGTCAAGCCATGTGAAACTGGATACCTCAGTATGTACAAAGATACTTCTTTGATCTGTTTTCAGATTCCAGATATGGTCATTGGAAGCACTTCACTACCTCACAAGACCATGAGGATAAAGAGGAGCCTTTATAATCCCACCATAACACAGACTGTAATAGCAATTAGTCAGGTAAAGCAATTACCAGAAAGTAAGCTCTCAGCTAAGCAGTCTGAACACAAGATTAGTATTTTAAACCTTGTATATAGTAATTAATACTTGTACATGTAGTTAATTTTAGAAAAATTAACATGTAACTGAAAGAAGAAATGTCTACAGCATGATATTGCATTGTGTCAGCATTATATAAGAAGCCAGTGGGATGTTTAAGCCAACAAACAAACAGACATTAAAAAAATAAAAAAAAGTTTTGATTTTCACTCACTCTGCACAAAAGTTCACTCATCATGGTGAGCTGGTGAATGGTATTTAATACCCCTGCATATGTGTTGTTAAAGTCACTTGATTTTATTTTCCACTGTGCATAAATGTAACTTGAAACTCACTTAAAAGAAATGAATCCTTAAGTTTTTACCTTCAAAGTTAAGCAATGTATTTCTGAATTATTGCATTGCCTAAGAACTTAATATTACAGTTTAATTATACTGTATTTTATATTTAAACAAAAACATTCCTATGGTTTCACTGAGAATCCCTTTTGTATGATCTTGCATGACTAAAAATCAAAGAAAAATACTACCACCTATGGTAATGCAGTTAAGAAGAAGACTCTTAGAATTTTGAGTACAGTCAACTCTCTGCAACAGCTGTGTTTGTACATCACGTTTCTGCGGATGTATCGAGATTTCAAGACGTGCGAATCCAACTGTACCCCACCCACATAACCTTAATGAGGAAGTTTCATATACATGTAGACACTAGATCTTTTGTTATGCAATGTAAATGTAATACTAATTCATATTTTGTATCATAATTCCTTATTTGTTTGGCTGTATGTGCAAATTAAAAGTTAGAAATATGTGTATGAAGTTCTCATACTCCTGTGTGAGGTCACTTTATTATAGCCCCAGATAGGAAGTATATGGGGGCTATATTGGAGACATATTTACTAGTGTAGACAAGATTTGTCTGCCTTATTTCTCGGCTACCTTTGGTCTGATTTTGATGAAAATTTGCAAGACTGAAGAGTATCGAACGTAATTGAGCATATTGTTGACATGTCATGATTATTTGATTTAGAATGAGTTATGGCCCTTGGTTATATTTTTCAAGAATGTCTTACATGATAACATTATCTGTGACAAAGCATCTGAGGGAATTTATCATTTTCAATTATAATTCTTGTTTAACCCTTTCCCTCATAGAGAACACCATGGAAAGACATATGCAAACAGCATAAAACCAGATCAGCCTGCGGGTTACTCAGGTTTTATGCTGTTCGCTGCTCCTCAGTGGTCTGGAAATGAGGACTTTATAATTAAATTTGCTAAGGTTTAACTGTGGTTTTTCTGCAGATCAGGCTTTATGTGGTACCAGTATTGAGTGCGTCAAAATAGTCTAATGAGGGAAAGGGTTAATAATGTCCCTTTGTTAATGTGAACCAAACTTTGTTTGGTTGTGTAAGCAGATCATATGCTAGAAATATGTGTTTGAAAAGTCTTATTATACCCCCACATCCCTGGATAGGGGAAGTTATATATGAATCACTTGGCTGTGCGTCTGTTGATTCTTCCGTTGGTTTATATTGAATCTTTTTGTCTGAGCTCTACATTGACAATGCTTCACTGGATTTGCAAATGGTTTGGCACATAGGTTTACCAAAGTAAGATGGAGTGTTAAGTGGAAAAAACAAATTGTTAGCTCAAAGGTCAAGGTCATACTTAGAGGTCAACAATAGAAAATTAATGCCAGTATGCTTGTCCAGGCTGTAACTTGACATAAGATTTCTGGATTTCCAAATGGTTTGGCACAAATGTTCCCATATTAAGATGAAGTGTCATGAGAAAGAACCAGCTTGCTAACTCACAGGTCAAGGTCATACTTGGAGGTCAACAAAAGAAAATCAATGCTAATATGCTTGTCCAGGCTTAACTTGACATAGGATCACTGGATTTCCAAATAGTTGGTACAAACGTTTACCATATTAAGATAGAGTGCCACATGCAAGAACAAAATTGAGTGTGTTTTTGCCTTGGATCGAAAGGATATGCTTTATCATTTCTATCATTATGTTTATCACTAAGTTATGAGACTCAGAGTCTAATATTTATAGATGATTACTCATTATGTATAAGAAGTCGCTCAATTTCTTCCCATCATCTTCTTAAAATAAATTAAAGACCCTCATAATTTTCATTACATAAAAGAATTATAAACTATTGTCATCTAAATGACTTTGTGCTGTGTGGAGCTTATAATCCAGACTATCTTTCAAATGATCAAAATTATGTGACAAAGGCTACAGGCTGCATGGCAGGACCATATTTTTGCCACAGGCTTTGATGGGTGTGTCAGCTGGAAAAGTACATTAATTAGTTATTGACTGGCAAATAGCAAGGTAGTGGCCCTAAAAGGGGTATTAATCACCTTCTGGTTCTAATTTTTAAGGCCTGAACCTCGTTTGTTTGGCTGTGTGTGTTAAATCAGGTGCTAAAAATATGTGTAGAACCTTTTTAATGTGAGGACCTCAGTTGAAAATGTGAATTCTTTGTTTGTTTGACAGTGTGTGCAAATCTTCTGCTAAAAATATCTAAATGAAGTCCTCATACTCCTGTGTGGGGATTTTGTTTGATAATGTGAGGAACTCATTTGTTTGTTCATAAATCATAAATAACTTTTTTGTATTTAAAGCTGGTGTTTGAAAACTCATAGTGAAAACTGGAGGTACAGAAGTCCTCACTGCATCACAGAACACAATCATCATATGTGATGATGGAGAGATTCACACATCAGGTTTGTTACAGATATTGACAGTTCAGTTATACTTAGGCCAATGCACTGTGGAATCATTCATGTGGTGTCAGTCTTGATTTAACCAAGCATTGTCATTTTTCCTGCCCATACATCTTGAATTACATAATTATGTAGATGTCTGGGACAAAACATAGAAAGTGCCACAACAACATAAGGATAAAAGCTGTTTTGATGAACTAAAAGCACATTTGTGCAAATTTTAGGACTTTACTATTTGAGTTTACCATTGCTTTGACAGTATTCCAGTCATATAGCAACGTCCAGCTAATTACAGGCAGAGGAAGACCCCAAATGCACGGTGGCATCAAGGTAGAACCACCGACCTACTGCAAGCCAGCTGGAAGGCTTCCTCACATGAAAATCCAAATGACCCTGCCAGGATTCGAACCCACCTGGTGAGGGGCTTCAAATTTTAGGTATTTTGTTGATAACTTTACAAGGTATTGACTAATTTCATATTAAAATAGATAGCAAAAATGTGAAGTGCAGTGACCAAGAACTCTACCATGACCATTTCGTTTAATTTTCTCCCATTAATTTAATAATGAATTTCTGTCAAGAGCCTAACTCATTTACTATATACTTTAAGACTGCACAAGGTATTGACATGAAACTTCATGTATAAATAGATGGTGACTTGGAGAAATACTTTTTAGAAGAACCATAATTTTACCTGGTGCCATTTTTAAATTATCTCCCATCAAAATTAAAATGAATGTTTGTCCAGAGTATTACTCATTGAGCTAAAGGCTTGGTATTTGGTATGGTTAATCCACCAGGGTGCCCTTTGATTTTGCATCAATATATTGAATGTCTGGATGGAAGAATGTCACAAATCTTGTTTCCACTTTATAACTTTGTCATTTCTTAATGAATTTTGAATTGACTGGAGAGATTGCTTGATGTGTTGCACTTTATGGGTGGGGCAATTTAGTGTCTTTTACTTTTTTATCTCACCTGAGCACAATGTTCTCACCTGAGCACAATGTTCTCACCTGAGCACAATGTGCTCAAAGTGTTATTTTTGATCGGCCTCCATCCATCCTCATTAGTCATTTGATGTAAACAATTTGCTTTTATCAAAACTTGGTATGATTTATCCTAAGTTGGCCCTTCACAAAAAATTGCTAAGATAAACTTGATCCATGCAAAACTGATTGCCATGGCAACTATCAAAATTTATTTAAAAAAACCTGAAAAATCATCTTCTTTAAAACCAGTGGTTAGAATTCAACTTCCTTTTGCACAAATGGTCACCTCATTGCCCTCTTCCATAATTGAAAAAATAAACTTGGACCTTAAAAGATGAGGCCCTTAGGGTGTTAGGTTTTCGTATATACTGTGTAAAGAAAACTTCAAGAAACATTTCCTCTGAAAACAATAATCCTAATTAAATTTATTTTGGCACGCATGGTAACCTCATTGCCTTTTTCCATTATTTCCAAAATAAAATTGGTTCCTTTAAAATAAGCCTCTTGAGAGGTTGGGTTGTTAATCTTAAATACTGCATAAAGAAATTTTCAACATTCATCTGTCTGTAGCTTTGCTGGATGTCATCAGATATTAAACTCCCAAATCACTATCATGGTTCTACTTATACCTTATACTGATGGTACTCAGGTGAGGGATTCAGGGACATCATGGCCCACTTGTTTATAAATTTTGATGGATTTCTTTCAATAATCCAGCCCGTTACAACTATGGCACATATAGTGTTTTATTACCTCTGTATCCTGCATCTTAGATGTATTTGTTTTGCTGTGGATGCAATGTTTTATTACAGTAAATACATAAAAATATATGTAAAATGCTATTGAAATTGAAATAACAGGCATACTTTTCATATTGGGACTTAATTTTTTAGCTTAGCGAGTTCCTGGACATGTGCAGCAAGAATTGTAAAAAATTCACTGCATGACATATTATTATGAAACTTCAGATATCATGAAAGTTGAAAAAATGTCAGTAATTCAGTCTGACGTAATCAGGAAAACCATGCAAACTCTGATTAAAATTGTTTTGTGTACAGGAATTAAAGAATTGGATTCAGAAAGTGATAATGACAATCAGCTCCAAATTGACAGACAGCAGAAATCAAGTAAGTGCATGGTCCTCTTTATTTTAGCTCATCTGATACACAGCTTGTATTATATTTTTAAAACTAAGAAAAGAACTTCAAAACATCCAAAAGTAGTTATACCTTTAAAATCTGCTTTAAGGTGAAAATTGCAATATTGTTTTGATTTTATAAATATGAATAATATTTTGAGCAGTTCTGTGCATAAAATGTATGTCAGAAATACTTTTCAGGAGAAGATTAAAACTTAATCTTTCTCTAAAAACATTGATGCTCTTCATCTTGGGTACATTCGCTTTTTGAGATGTCATCTCCTTTGAAACTACTGATTCCAACCAAACTTTGTCAGAAACATCATTGGAGGGGGGGGGGGGTGTTTTAAAAAGATTCCAGTCAGAGTTAAACTCCTTGTTGCTATGGGGGTTAGGTACAAAATTTAAAAAAACATCTCTGAAGAGAGTGGCCAGATTTCATTTTTTTTTTCACAGAATAATATGCAATTAAAAGAATTGTTTAAAAAAAAAACATGGCCACCAGGGTTATGGCAAGTTTTTGTTATATGGACATCCTTTGCCTAGATCTTAGATATTTGGTGTGTAGCATCATCTAGTATACCTCTACCATGTTTGTTAAATTCATCACTGACCTGGCGGGAAAGTGGTTAGAGCATCCGCCTCGGGAGCGGGAGGTCATGGTTTCAAATCCCCGCCGCGACATTCTAAAGTCGTGAAAAGCTCCCTTGCTTGGCGTTCAGCATATTAGGGTAGTTCCAGTACTGGTTAGCATGGTATCAGGATAATGTGTGTGGTATCATGCCACATATCTAGGGCGTGATACTGCAGCCTGTGGTAGCACTATATCTATCTCAAGTAAACATTGTCTCCAAAAGACTGAAATGCAAGTTGCAGTTGTTTGTTACTTTGACAAAAAAATCATCTTTAACTTGTTTGGAAGTCAAGGATTTTTGCAACTACAAATATATTGCCACTACCTCTTTTAAGTTGAAAGGTCACCAAAATGCACAAACAAGATCAAATTTGTTTGTTTTTTTTAATTTCACACACATTATTATTTTATAACTTTAATTCCTTTTCAGCTTCAAATATAAGACGACCCTTGTATGGAGAAGAAAGGAAGATCCCTAGAAAACTGCAATGTTAGGACCTTCGAGCCATTGATAGAGAACATTATTAATAATCAGATATTGGCTTTATAGAGAAAATTTACTGCAAAGAGAAAGTAACAATAACAGATGTTTCAGATTTTCTGTGAATGCAGATTGGTAGTAAAAACCTTCCAGTACATAACTCCTTAAGTTTTGGTACAATTGTGAAACTTTATACATAGAAGAACTTGTTAAGAGAAAGTGCAGTCAACAAGAGTTGAAACACTTGTTCATTTGTATTATGTCTAAACCCCTATTTATAGGATAGAGACATATTGTTTATGCAGGATTTTCTGTCTGTCATTAAATCTTGAGTCACTTACATCTCCTGAAGAAATTCAACTTGAGTCTTGAAATTTTATTGTAAAGTATATCAGGATGTAAACTTGTATGCCTTAGAAGGAGGGGGGGGAATTATATGTTAATTATTAGCTCACCAGAGTAAAGGTTAGGGTGAGCTTTTGTGATATTTGAAATATCTGTTGTGCATGACACTCTACAGGCCACAACTTTGACTCAGGTTTCTTTGACAGACTTGCTCAGAATGTTTGTCCTGACAATATCTAGTCATGTTTGACTTGACTTGACTATTTGAGTTAACCGTCGCCTTGACAATATTTCAGTCATAAAGCCGCGTCCAGCTAATTACAGGTGGAGGAAGACCCCAAATGCACAGAGGCATCTGGGTAGAACCACCGACCTACCGGCAAGCCAGCTGGAAGGCTTTCTCACATGAAAATCCGAATGACCCTGCCGAGATTCGACCCACGTGGTGAGGGGCTGAGTGAGAGCTAAAGTCAGTGACTTTACCCTCTCGGCCACAGAGGCCCCAGTCATGTTTGATCATGTGTAGTTTGGGGTCAAAAAGTAGGTCACTGGGTCAAATTTTAGTCAAAATCTTGTCTAAGCACATTATATATAATTCTTTTTCAAACTTAGTCAGAAAGTTTATCTTGATAACACTTAGTTAATTGGGAAAATCTTGTTTACAAAATGTTATTGTTAACACTCTTATATATAGCATATGAGGTAATCATTCATGTGATTGTTGTTTTGTCTACATGAGAGGGACCCGTACATGGTTTTGACCAATGTCTGACTTGAGCCTTCTTATTTGTAATGTTAAGATATCATTTGAAATAGATCTGCTTTAAAGTCCTTCTGTAATGCCATCTTCAGTTGAGTGATTAAGTACCATCTTGGCCTTTTTGTTAACAATACAGCAGAAAGGATATTTTTGGTAAAATTTGTCCAGCAAATATTCAGTTAAATGTTTCTGTATGTATTCAGAGTTTCACAGTTATTTCACTTCATTAATCATGTTTGGTTAAGTCCATAGTCCTTTTACTTATCAGTGATGTTTTGGAAAGACAGATAGGTACTTGAATTTTTTTTCACTTAAAAAAAAAATGAAATATTCATTTTGTAAAATAACATAAATACATTCATTGTTATGTATTGCTTACAATTAACAAGGTAATTGTTTATTTTTACAAACAGAACAATGGTATGTTTTAAAAACCGATACTGTCTTGAACTTCATAGTATAATGTTCAATTACTTCTTTTATAATATTGTTTAAAAAATCGTTTTAACCTCTTATCAAGCAAAAACAATTTTTTTTAAGTACTGACCTGGGAGTCATCTTCAACATACATTTTTAGCTCACCTGAGCACGAAGTGCTCAAGATGAGCTTTTTTGATCACACTGCGTCCGTCGTTAACAATTTACTGTAAACATCTCCTCTGAAACCCCTAGGCAGAATTTAATAAAATTTGGCAGGGTTGTTCTTTGGGTGAACCTTCACAAAAGTTGCTAAGATAAACTTGATCCATGTGGAACTCTGGTTCCCATGGCAACAGAAAGAAAAAAAAATGAAAACTTTAATAATCATCTCCCTCCAAACTATTGACCAGATTTCAAAATGATTTAGTACAATTGTTCCTTAGGTAACTCTTTACCAAGATTGCTAAAATTATTCCAATCAGGAAATAAAAATGGCCGCCAGAGGCGGGGCTAATTTGCCTTATATGTATATAGTGAAATCTTTAAACGACATCTCTGAAACCGCTGGACAGACTTTGATTATATTTGGCAGGGATGATCCCTGGGTAAAGCTTCACAAAAGTTGCTAAAAATTATTCCGATCCATTAAAAAAACATGAATGCCAGGGGTGGGGCTAATTTGCCGTATATGTATATAGAGTGAAATCTCCAAATGACATCTTCTCTGAAACCACTGGACAGATTTTGATTTAATTTGGCAGGGATTATCCTTGAGTGAAGCTTCACAAAAGTTACTAGAACTATTCCAATCCATAAAAGAATATGGCTGCAAGGTGCAGGACTTATTTGCTTTATATGTATATATTGAAAACTTAAAATGACCTCTCCTCTGAAACTGCTAGACAGAATTTGATAAAACTTTGCAGGGATCATCTCCTTCAAAACTACTGACCAGATTTCAAAATGTTTTAATATAGATTGATGTTCCTTGGGTAACCCTATACTCAGGTGAGCGATCTAGGGCCATCATGGCTCTCTTGTTAATATAACTTAGAAGTTTCCTATCCTTGCACTTTTTTTTCTGTACAAGACATTCCTTAAACTTGATTTTGACCACAGATTTTAAGTGAAATCTTACGTAAAAAAGTCTTAAGAATAATAAATATTAATCTTTTACTATGGTTTATTTTGAGTTTATTGCAAAAGGTGTGCAATGTAAATTTTATCATACCCCAAATACGTAGTATTGAGGGGGGGGGGGCTATATTGGAGTTATGTCAGTCCATCTGAAGGTGAGATTTGTCCACCCTATTTCTTGCCTACCTTTGGTCAGATTTTGATGAAAATTTGCAAGACTGACAAGTACCAGCCTAATTGGGCATATTGTTGGCACATCATGATTTATTTAATTTAGAATGAGCTATGGCTATATTTTTCAAGAATTTCTGACATGGTAACAGTAAATGTGAAAAAATCGGAGAAATCTTTTAAAATTTTGTGTAAATCATATGCTAGAAATATGTGTATATAGTCCTCATTATTCACCCACTATCCCTGGATAGGGGGAGCTATATAGGAAGCACCTTTTCTGTCCATCTGTCCTAATTCTTTTTATGCTCCCTGAAGAGAGAGCATATAGTTGCTGCTTTAAAATTGTCAGTCCCGTTCGTTCGTCCGTCTCGTCCATCAGTCATAATTTTGTCTTGAGTGTATCACAAAAACTATAAGAGGTATCAACGTGAAATGGGTAGATAGATTTCAATGAGGAGAAGTGCAGTGTACAAAACAAAAGGTCATTCAGGTGCAAATGATTATATCACTCAGGCTATGCCCTGGCAATATAATCATATACACTGAACTCCAAACCTGTGTTTAAGTACACAACAAAACATGGGTAGAGAAAGAATATTTCTTAAATCTAAGGTAATAATATTATAATAAAATCTAAGGTATTAATGTGGATTTTAAGTTGCTTTTATATTTTTAAATAAAGGAATACCTTGCTAAATTAGGAAAAATTTATTGAAATCTTAATCCATGGAAAATTTTACTATTTGAGGTCCATCAGTTTTTAATACAGTCCCTTGTATTTTAAATGTTGTAAAATGTGATTGATATGGTAATGAATTTTTTAATTTTTATTTATTGTATGATTTTGTTTTGAAGCAAATATTTAGCTCTACTAAATGAAGACTAGTAGGGCTTGTGTGTCCAAATGTCAGGCAAGTTCAGAATTGAATCCTGTGTATTTCATAAGGTCAACTTTAGATTAAAAAAAAAAACCTCAAGAAGCCCAATTTTTGTCCAGTTTTTACAAAACTTTGTTATCATGCTTGTCTACATATCTTGGTAAAGCTTGAAATATGACTCAATGTCAAATTATAGAAGAAAAAAAAACTTGTTTACATTCTTTTGCTATATTTTTGTCAGTCTTCATTAAACTTGATATATAAGGATGTTTGCACCATTATATTAACACCCCAGAAGCTACATTTTCCCCAATCATGAAACTTGGTCACAGTGTTTGTCTGTATATCTTAGATTAGTTTGAAACTAGTTGATGTTGGGTCAAAACGTAGGTCAACAGGTCATGTCTTAAAAATTCTTGTGAGCACTATAGAAGTTGCATGTCTGGCTAAATTTTCATGAAATTTAGTAGGATTGTTTGTCTCAGTGATATGCTGTATAAGGTCAAGATAAGGTCACCTTCGATCAGACAGCAGATCATATGGGCAAATCACCGAAAAAAAAAAAAAGTGTAACCAAGTCAGTTTTCCTCAGGTGAGCAACACGGGGCCATCTTGGCCATCTTGTTTTTTTTTCTTGAAGAATTTGTATATAGTAAAAACCATCAAATAAAGCATTAATGCAATTATAAAATTCTCCATTGGATTCGGTTTAGTTATTGTCCCCTTGTTTTCACTTACGTGTTGTCTTGTTTTCCCAAAACATATACTGACAGTATGTTTTTCTGCAATAAACAAATTGAAAAAAGAATATATTGACTCATCATGAATTTATGGTTCCATTTATGATCAAAGAGTACATCATACTAATGGTGTTAATTATGTATTTATAGAAATGCATTGATATGCTTGGGTATTGAACTCCAACCTCCAGATCACGAGTCATATACCAACCAAACTACCCGGCCAGCCCTTATAGGTCTATATAGGCCTATTGAAATGTTCAAATCAAACTGCAAGAAGAAAGACGCCTTTCTCAGTTACTGTCACATTCAAACTAACTGCATGCAGTTGTTTTCGTTGGTGGCAACAGTAACATTATCATGAAACTACACTTCCTATCAGTGGTTAAAACATCCGCCTCGCGAGCGGGAGGTAGTGGGTTTGATCCCCGGCCGCAGCATACCAAAGTCGTAAAAATGGTACTGGTATAGCTCCCTTGCTTGGCACGCAGCAAAAACGGGTAGTTCCAGGCCTGGTTGGCCCAGTGTCAGGATAATGTGACTGGGTGTGGTATCATGCCACATGTCTACGGTGTGATACTGCAGTGTGGCAGCACTATGTCTCAAGTAGACATCGTCTCCAAATGACTGAACAACTGTCGGTGGGACGTTAAACCCAACAAACAATCACTTTCTATCTATTGTCCTGAATTCATTTTTTTTTAATTTAAATATTTTTTAACTTTTATTACCTTTTTATATACTTAAGTTTCCATGTTATGATGCAAATACAACGATGAATTGCGTGTTGTCAAAATGCATATACAAAACAATAATTTATCAAATATGTAATGATTCCTTATCTGGAAAAAAAGATATGAAGTTGAAATAATTAAATTAAAATTTTAACCTCCGTTTCATCTTACTCTGGTGTATTAATAGAGAAACACATATCTCAATGACGGTTAGTAGTGAATGGGAAACGCTGTATGTTTAAAACATTTGCATTAAATTAACAACACCATTTTTTTTTCTAATGACCATTCCATTGATTACAAAATATATCAGATTTGCATATTCAGCATGATCCTCGTCAGTTACTCGATGTCACCATAAACGAATCACGAGCACACTAATTACTGACGTTGCAGATAAACTCTGATTACTTTCGGTTTCGGAGCGTCTTCGAGAATACTCATCAATACTCATCAATGCAAAATGTAAGTTCACAATGATAGTATTTTAACATCAATCCAAAATACTAAATGGTGTAATTTGGCCAACATTTTCAAAGTGTTAAACTTCTTTTAAATCAGATGTATGCAATTTATATACCATTTGTGACAGTCTATACAATACAATAACGCCATTTTATATATTATTTTTCATTAAAATAATATCGTTATAAACTTAAATGGGCATTTAAACCATCATATATAACACACATCAAAATAGTTGGATACATGTATATATTACAAGCAAAAAATACGGGTTTCAACAAGATAACGTTACTACAATAGGAATGCTGTTGGGGAACTTGTTGCAATTTGCTGCAGCCTTATGTTTGTAGTCCGAATGTATGCATTCCGTTGAAAAAAAGAAATTCTTTTTCTATCTAGATGACTGCTGTCAACGTAGTACGAGCATTAAATTTTGTATTTTTTTTTTTTAAATAACGAACAGCCAGCGAAAAGTTATGTCATTTTTGTTGTAAATCAGATTTAAGGTCTGTTTCTACGTATCATCCGCCTGCGCAAACCACCTTATAATGTGTGTGCACAGTTCACCACTTGGCGGGAAGGCAATAAACACTCCGCCAGTATTTAGCGACCATCTCAGAACAATCCTTGGCCGAGCGGTTACAGTCGTGGACTACAAATCTCTCAGCCCCTCACCGCTGTGGGTTCGAATCCCGGTAGGGACTTCGGATTTTTCATGTGAGGAAGCCTTCCAGCTGGCTTGCGGTAGGTCGGTGGTTCTACCCGGGTACCTCCGTGTACTCGGGGTCTTCTTCCACCTGTAATTAGCTGAACGTCGCTATATGATTGAAATACTATCGCAGCGACGGTAAACCCCAATACAACTACAACTACAACAACAACACAAGCCTTACGAAGAACTCAAACCTCTGTTTTTCCGCTCTATGGGCGGATCACTAGTCTGCAGAGACAATATGAATATTTACAATAAATTCCAAACCTATACTTTAAAATAGCATGTCCAAACCCGGGCCATATTAACGCAGTCTAAAAAGTCCTATATGGATCTTGTACACGTCCATAACTGGAAAAGGACCCTTCTCCAGCGGTCCCGGAAATGCTCGATAAGCTTCTGTTGAACACGAGTGCGTTTCGTAACGTCTGCACGGTTGCCTAGATTGTCACCCGTTATTGATACATCACAACTTGGAAGTGATACGCCTTCCGTACAGTAGATGAGACGGCGTAAAGGCTTCTAATATCAGAAGTGACGTATGACAACGGACGGTCATTCATGACTGCTTCCGCTTCTGCGAGGATAGTCTGCAGGTTAATGAAACTAACATAGGAGCGGCCTAATACCTTCTTCAGAACTTGTTTGGTCAGGCCAATCATCCAGTGTGTTACATGTAAGAAAGTAGGAAAGTGACTGGAAAGCCATATCTTTAACAGTTTAAGTGTAATTGAAGTATTATAAGAAGCGTAATTATTAGGCTACATCGGACATTGTGTTGGTTTTCGTAAGTGGCAAAAATTAAAGTTGAGAGAAAGAAAGAAAAAGCCAAATGATACTCGGAATCAACATTAACCCTTTTAAAAAATGGCAAATAGAGAAAGAGAGAGGGATATAGAAGGAATTGGGAAATTAACCTTTTAAAAAAAAAAAAAAAATACAAATATGTGTGTATGTATGAATAAGGTAAAACTTCAAAGGATTTGATGATAATTACATTTAGCAAACAAAACAAACACTGTTACACATATAAACAAAAATGACACTTTTCACAGCCATTAATAAACATCGATGCATATGTGCTAGGCTAATTCAATCAAGACTTCTGAATTCCTGAAACTTCCAAAATCCGAACTTTTTGGTTGGTCTCACATAATTATATATCGGATTTAAAAAAAAATATCCCCAGATACCCGATAAACATATGTATGTGTTTTTAATGTCCCAAGACTTATCCAATAATTTCTAAAAGCAGCATGCATGCATCATGTTTGTATTTGATATTGCGATGTTCAACATTACAAGTGAAGAGAACATAATATGAAGAGAAACTCAATATATCGGTGTTAGATGTTATATTGTGTGTAAGGTGTCATCGTGTTTCTTCATTCTCAGTCATTTCTGCATGGATGAGCACATTTATTATTTTTCTTTTGATGCATCTTTTATATATATTTTTGAGATATATAGAAAGGATGAATTGGTTCCGAAAAACAAAAGAGTAAAAGGTGTTTAGTCCTAAATACGTTTGTGTAAGACTTCCTCACTTTCCGGATGTTGTACTTTTTTATCTGTTATTTCTGGTGGATGTACACGCTATAAATATTATATTCTATTAATGACAAATCTTTCATGTAATGTATTATTAAAGGGATGGAAATGACCAAAATAACGAGTATATAATCAGAAATATATATATGTGTGTGTGTGGTGTCCTCATTTGTAAGAATGTGTGTAACGTGTCCTCAGTACATAAACAACATTTGCGGAACCCATCAACAATATTTCAACTTAAATGCGTAGCTCTTCAACGCCTCGTTGGGCATCTACCGAAGAGGGACACACACCTTTAAGTGCCCATTTAGAACACTGTTGTTAAGATAAAACAATTTCATTATTCCCTTTTTTAAATTTATTACTATAATATTTCAGATCGGTTATCTTTGGAGATATGATGAGGACACCATACACACACATATATATTTCGATACTAAAAATATCTTCGTAAGCGTAAATTCACAGATGTAACATAATATTTTTCCTGTGATTTTTTTTCTTTACAAAAGGTGTTGTGTTTGTATGATGCAATAAATTGGGTCATCTTTCTTCGTGCTTTATTGTGAAAATAAGAAAGTAATAGAAATATTCTAGAACTACAGGCTTACGACTAAGATCAAATTTGATCGTGCGAAGCTTAGTGATAATGGTTCCAGAACTCGCATCCTATAGCTTTGCAGCCAGTGCCATAACATTCGTAATAGTGACACTACAAGATTATAAAGAAAAGAAAAAATACACGGATCTGTACGACATGGTTTGGTATTCGTGTCTAGTTCTGGTCCTTCCCACGAATTTCGACACTAAGCAATAAAACTATTAAGTCCAAGGCAAAGATCTATATTTCAATAAATACTACATCTAACTTAAAAAAAAATCCATATTTCCCTCAGAATGCATCTCCGTCCTCCAAGGTAGCAATAGCATATCACATTGATCATCGGGGACAATCATCTGGACAGGTGTGAATTACAACAATGTCTCTTAATAATATATATTATTCGTCAAGCTATGATTAAAAGAAATGAACATGTTAATTAAAATTCAAATCACTTGGTTGCATTTGTAAATGAAATGAAGTGATGAATAATTAGTAATAGTTTACAGATTTAAAA
>CM037788.1:46403390-46416067 GCA_021229015.1 Solen grandis | reverse complement strand
TGCATTTAATTGTAGCAATCACACACCTGGTCTTTTAGTGAATATTTGTCCATATTATCCTTTATTGCACTTGGAAGACCATCAAACCT
Organism: Solen grandis; assembly: GCA_021229015.1. Lineage (NCBI taxonomy): Eukaryota > Metazoa > Mollusca > Bivalvia > Adapedonta > Solenidae > Solen > Solen grandis. The sequence continues at coordinate 46,415,978 of CM037788.1, read as the reverse complement.
CTGAGATTTGGTTAATATGCAGGCTTGATTCAATCCTGAAACAAGCATCAATCAAAATACAATGATGACACAGTTTGAAATACTTACTGGTGTAACTGTTACAGTCAGTTTTATGCTTAACCCTTTATCTATTCATGTTCACATTTATGACATGAGGAATATTAACCCTTTCCCTCATAGAGGAAACCATGAAAAGACCTATGCGAACAGCATAAAACCAGATCAGCCTGCGAGTAACTCGTAGGCTGATCAGGTTTTATGCTGTTCGCTGCTCCTCAGTGGTCTGGAAATGAGGATTTTGTAATTAAATTTGGTAAGGTTTAACTGTGGTTTTCTGCAGATCAGGCTTTATGTGGTACCTACTGAGTGCGTCAAAATGAGTCTATATGAGGGAAAGGGTTAAGTTACAGACCTTTTTATGGTATATGCAACAAAGATTTTTTCTTTGTCATGCAGTTGTACAGAATTTAAGTTATAATACTGTATTGGCAATAAGAGGAGACCCTAAACAAACTGTCCTTTCAGGAGCTTATAATTTAGGTTTCCTCTGTTTGCCCAGGTTTAAAAACATGTCTGCATGAGGTGAAGGGTTAAAAACGTGTTTTATGTTTTCTATGGTCATGTGAAAAACTAAGTTCCAAAGACTGTATCTGTCTGCCATATGTATTTAATTTTAATTACAAACTTTACTTAATATTGATTAGAATTATAAAAGCTACTTTTAAATCCTTCTATTTTTCTTAAATAAACCGAATTACAATGTATAATAACAAAATATACACTGTTATACAATCATTAGATACATGAGAAGACAGGGAGATTTTTTGTTTGTTTATTGGGTCCAACTTCCTACCAACAGTATTTCAGTCATCTAGTGACTATGTCTATTTGAGACATACATTGTGCTGCCACGCTGCAGTATCACGCCATAGACATGTGGCATGATTCCACCCCCAGTCACATTATCCTGACACTGGGCCAACCAGTCCTGGAACTACCCTTATACACTATGTGCTAAGCAAGGGAGCTATACCAGTACCATTTTTTAAAAACTTTGGTATGTTGTGGTTAGGGATCGAACCCACAACCTCCTGAGACGGACCAGGGAGATTCATGTGTGTGTTTGCAATTTAGTCATACAACATGAGTGTTCTCTGGAACACATGTGTCACTTGCTGAAGCGTGATGGAAAAGGTGTGATGGTCAAACAGACGGATGGACAGATGATGAAAATTGATCCCTATGCTTACAGTAGGTGACACAATTAAATGGATCTGGCATTTAAAGTCAACTCATAAAAATTGTTGTCCAATTTTCTGGACAATTATATTTCTTTATTTGTGATGACAACTTATGTCTGGTCCTTTATGAATAATAGCGTTTGGACTTACCCTCTGTAAAATTCGACTGTATTGACAAGGAATACTGAGATTTCTTAGGTTGACTGGGCAAGTTACTCTCCGGAAAATTCCATCGGAAGTCAGAAAGCAGCAATTTCCTGTCAGGTACCCAAGCTTTCTTCGGAGGATTGACTACTTCACTAGCTTTGACAATCTTTTTTCCTTTCTCTTCATGTGGAAATGGGATAATTTGACAGTCAACAAAATATGTAATATTTATAAAAATGCTTAGTGTATCATTTTCCAATATATTCCCTGTTCAAAGACGACATATATCATATGATGTCACATGACTCCTAAAGTAAAAGCTTAGCTTAATAATATAAACCAAAACATTAGTATTCCTTTTAAAATTTTGCAGTCTTATAAATGTGTTAGAATGGAATGCATGATATATTACAGAATAATGCACGGTGTTAAGATACTTTATAACTATGGCCTTATTGACTTGATTACTGCAAACTTTCATTTAACACACATGCATGTTTTACCTCTTAAAAATGACCTTGACTATGGATCTAAGGACCCAACTCTTAAGTGTGACAATTCTTCTCATTGAGGCAAACATTACTGCCAGCTTATTTGAAAATGTTGCAATACATGTCTAAGTAACAGTCCTGACAAACAAATGACCTCTAAGTATGACCATGACCTAAGAACTAGAGACCTAACACTTGTGCAAAACACTCAATTTTGTTAAGGTTAACATAACTGCCAAGTAACTTGATTTGAAAATCCTGCATTCCATGTACAAGCTACAGTCCAGACAATAAAATCTAGCTCCATGATCTTTGACCTCTTAAGTGTGACCTTCATTTGAACTAGGGACCAAACTCTAGCACATGACACTCCGTCTCATTGTGGTAAACATAAGTGAACATTTTTTGAAAATCCTGCCATCCATATCTAATTTACAGCTGTGCCGCCAAATCCGAATGACCTGACGCACTAATGCATGATACACCGTGAGGACAATGTGGTGACGATGTCAAGTTCCAGCATGCAGGCTCGACTCATAACCCACCCTACCTCATACATCCCAAATTTGCGATATAAAACTCAAGAAAAACACAAAGAAATGTTCTGATTTTCACTTGCCCTGCACATATGTTCGCTCGCCATGGCCAAGTTTGTCTAGTGGGTATCAAAATACAAGCATTGAAAAGTTTCTATTAGAGTTATAACTGAGTGTGACTACACTTCCCTTAATAGTCACTCAAAAATAAAATGATATTGATTTAACATTCCGCTGACAATATTTTAGTCAATTGTACACTATGTCTACTTGAGACAGATATTGTGCTGCCACATTGCAGTATCACACTGTAGAGATATACCAGAACCATTTTTTGTGACTTCGGAATGTTGTGGCGGGTTATTGAACCCTCAAATTCTTGCTCCGTATGGTGGATGCTCAAACCAATCTGCCACAAAAACAATGTGTGATGCAATCCGAAAATGTACATGGAGCTGGGTATATTGGTAATAAAGCATTTTATTATACTTTATAGAAAAAAAACACAAGATAGTGGAATTAGCATGGAAGTTTCAATAATGCAAAAAAAAAAAAATGACAAACCTTGAAGAGTCACTTCAAGCCTTGCTGGAGTTTTTGCCACAACATATTTTCCCTTCCGTTTCCATACCTCTCTCTGATGATGTGCAATTAATTTACCAAACAGGACTTTTGTCTGTTGTACCATTTTCCTTTCCCGTTTTCAGCCTTAAAAAAATGGATTGCAAGATTATACATTAACATAATCATTTGATATTTATAAGTTCATAAAAAAAAGAAACATAATTTACTTCAATTAACTTTACATCTCTTAAACAAAGACGGTATCACGTAGAATAACCATGAAATGTTCATCTTGTCAGATCAAGTGATAATTAGAGTCAAACTGTGGAAAAACCGATGAGTGGGGTATGTTCTAGATTTGAATGAAGGTGATAATTATTTTTTCTATTAATTTTTTTTTTATTTAAAAATTTAACCTTTAAAAATTTTTTAGAAAATATGTTAATGTAGATATATATTAAAAATTTTTATATGAATATATGTTAAGTAATATAGCATGTAATACGGTGCAATATTATGTAATTTATGATTATGGAATAATTTAGAGTACACTGTTTGGTTTACTGTATAGCCTGTATTCAATATTTTGACATGATGGCCACAATTTTTCTATGTTTTTAACAATATTAATAAATTTTGTCCTATAAATCTAGGTTTTTCCCAAAGGTTTATTCATTGCATAATTTAATTCAAATATTTAAAGTCTATGAAATTGCCTATAAATGTTTATATTACGATAGAAAATGCTAGTTTGTTCACCGTATCGCCTCTTTTCATCATATCTGCTTACTTTATTTGCATGGATTTTTACGTGTGTATCCTAAAACAATCGATTTGAAAAGCTGAAATGAGGTAGGGGTATCAGTGTAAATTTCCCGAAGCTTTTATATAAGGCCTGGGTAGAAATCCAGCAGAGGCCAATACGAAAAAAATAACCGGACCGGATCTCAGTAGAGATTAATATCAGTAGAGATTACACCTGACTGTATAAAAGGCTGAACTTTACATCACTGATTTCAATGACTACATCTCACCTTGTTGTTCTTATCAGATGCTTAACTTTTTTTCCACCAAACCTTTTTTTACAGATACAGTACGATGATAAAGTGCATGGGATGCACTCAAGTAACACTATCAGTGACCTTGCAAATATCGCGAATACTAGTGACAATTTTAATTTATGCATTAGTAATCAGTCAAAATATATATTAAGAGCGTGCTAGTTTAATATAAAACAAAACCTTACCTTTGAAGCTATAAAAGGTTTGTCGGTATATTATTATCTCATAATTTTTTACAAAAACATGGATTATTTAGTGTAGGTTGGTTCCAGTTTGGTAGACGCTTGATGGCTCAAGGGCGATAACTGTCATAAGAGACATCCTCGTGATAAATCCTATGCCTACCTCTTTCTAGATCAGCAAAAACGGACTCAAAGACACTTAGGTTAGTAGGATGGCCAATTTAAAATATAGTTGATATAACTTCATAGTTTCTTTTGCTCAGTAAACGTCAATACGTTAAAATAAAAACAAAAAACAACAAAGACCTCCTAGTGGGATCATTCTACATGCCACATCGAGAACAAAAACACTTGGAAGAATTAAAAAAATCCTTGGAAATAGCAGATACCAATAAGAACTCAAACATCATACTAACAGGGGATTTTAATTGTCGCAACATACAGTGGGAGAACTCAACAGCAACTGGACCAGAAAGAGAAATACAACAAGGGCTAGTAGACTTGATGAATTCTAACAATTTAACCCAAATCCACAATAAACCTACAAGAGAAAACAACTTATTGGACCTGGTTTTCGTCTCAAACCCAAATATGACAAAATCCTCAGTAAACGTACCAGGAATCTCAGACCACGACATAATAATATCAGATTTTGAAACAAAGGTGCATCACCAAAAGACAAAACCTAGAAAATGTTATCTATACAAAAAAGCAGACTGGAATGAAATAAAAAAGGATCTTATAAAACTGAATGAGAAAATAGAAAATCAAAAAAATGAAGACAAAAATGTTCAAAAACTATGGAACACTTTTAAAGACTCCTTGCAAGTAACCATGGACAAAAACATACCACAAAAAGAAATAAGATCTGGAAACAACATCCCCTGGATCAGGAGAAAAGAAAAGAAAATTATCAAAAAGAAACAAAGACTTTACAACCAAGCAAAGAAAACAAATAACTGGACCAGCTACAGAAAATTCCAAAAAGAATGTAAGAGAGAACTAAGAAGATCTGAATGGAACTATATAAATACAAACATCTTAGAAGGACTAAAAGACAAAAACACAAAACCTTTCTGGAAGTATGTCAAATCTAAAAGACAAGAATCAACCGGAATAGCCCCACTCAAAAGAGGAAACAGCCTAATAACAGATAGCAAAGAAAAAGCTGAAGAACTACTCAAACAATTTAAATCTGTCTTCACAAAACATGAAGTGAAGAAAAACATCAAACCAATAAAAATTGAACAGAAAGGACTTGAGAAGCTACTATCAAAAATAAATCCATCAAAGGCTTCTGGCCCAGATAACATTCCTAATAGAATACTAAAAGAATGCTCAAAAGAACTAGCCCCAATCCTGAAAATAATCCTACAGTGCTCAATAGACACAGGAGAATTACCAAAAGACTGGAGAGATGCAAACATCTCAAGCATCTTCAAAAAAGTCAACAAACACCTGCCAGAAAACTACAGACCTGTCTCACTAACCTCAGTCATATGCAAAACTCTTGAACATATAATTTGTAGACACATACTTAACCACCTGGAAGAAAACAAAATACTGACAAACTTAAATCATGGATTTAGGTCTGGGTACTCCTGCGAAACACAACTGATCACAACTTTAAATGACTTCCTACTAGATCACGACAAAGGTCAACAAATAGATATTGCCATATTAGACTTTTCAAAAGCCTTTGATACAGTACCACATGACAAACTCCTACACAAACTTGACAGCTATGGAATTAAGGGAAGTCTTCACACTTGGTTAACAAATTTCCTAACAAATAGAACAATGAAAACAATAGTAGAAGGCGAAAAATCAAGCGAAACAACAGTAGACTCAGGAGTACCCCAAGGCACAGTACTAGGGCCAATCCTATTCTTGTGCCACATAAATGACCTGCCAGAATGTGTAAAATCCTCCGTCAGACTATTTGCAGATGACTGCCTACTATATAGAATGATAAAATCAGAACAAGATCACATCCAATTACAACAGGACCTAAATAGCCTAGAAACATGGGCAACAAACTGGGGCATGAAATTCAACGCGAAAAAATGCTATATCATGTCAATCAACAAAAAAACCAATAGATTTTATCAACTGAATAACCACATAATGCAGGAAGTACAAAATAATCCCTATCTTGGACTACAAATCTCAAATGACTTAAAATGGAATATACATATCAACAAGGTATGCAAAAAAGCAAATTCAACTTTAGGCTTTTTAAGAAGGAATCTCAGAAATGTACCACAGACCTGTAGAAAAACAGCCTACATTACACTAGTAAGATCAATAATGGAATATGGGGCTACCATCTGGAACCCCTATCAGAAAGACAACATAGACAAACTAGAAAGAATCCAAAACAGGGCAGTAAGATTCATAAAAAGAGATTATACAAGCAGAACACCAGGGACAATATCAAAAATGAAACAAGAACTTGAACTAGAAACTTTACAAGACAGACGCCTAAGCCTCAGATTAATATTAATGTACAAGGTGGTTGAGGGGTTAGTTCCAGCACTGCCAACATCAGATTTTGTGAAATTCACCAGACCTAAAAGGACAATAAAAACAAAAAAATTTAATGGCTGCGAAACATCAAATATATTAGAAAAACGCATTTGCAAAAATTCAAAGGGTCTGGAAATACCATCATCAAACTCTAAACAATATGAAAATTCATTCTTTGTGGACACTGTGATTCACTGGAATCATCTCCCTGATAATATAGTGCATGCTGGCTCTCTTGAGGCATTCAAAAATGCCTTAAAGAGCCACCGCCAATAGTGCGGAGCTCTTCTTCCGTTGTGTAAAACCCAGTATTGGGATCTACAACGTATTTGCTTCAGATTCAGATTCAGAATACGTTAAACAAATTTTACGTCCCATGTTGCCAGCTTACGCCCCAAGTTGCATCGAACCCAAATAACGTGTCCCAACTGTAACGCCAAAACGGGCTTATTAGAATTGTAAAGCATAGTATGGTTAGTCACAGTTACTTTGTTTTTGGTTGTATATGTGGTATTTCATCAGAGATTCGTTTTACATCAACTAGTCTAATGGTTGAAAATCTAGTTCTCCCAGTGCAAAGGCAACAGCCTATAAAACCTTAGATATAATGTCCGTCCTATTGTGGAATATGCTTCTACTGTGTGGTCCCCATTTTCTATCACTCATATAAATCAATTGGAAATGATCCAACGTAGAGCAGCTAAGTTTGTGAGGAATGACTACAGACGTACAAGTTCAGTCACAGCCATGCTTCATGAACTAAAATGGGACACTCTACAACACAGATGTGACATAGCTAGGGCCACCATGCTTTATCGAATAAACCACAACCTTATTGATATTATCCCAGACCCCCCACTTCTACATTCCAAATCTACTAGACCCCATAATCAACAATTTATTCAAATACCATGCAGTAAATCCATCTACCAATACAACTTCTTTCTATCTAGCATTGTTCTGTGGAACTGCTTGCCGCAAGATGCCATCAGCCAACCTACAATTGAGGGTTTTAAGGCTGTTCTGGCTGACATCCATTCATTCTAGACAAAACCCTGTTTTTTAACTTTTTAAAACTTTTAACTTTTTGTACAAATATATACGTGTATATGATTTTTATACGCCCATCTTAAGATGGGGCGTATTATGTGAACACTCACGGCGGGCGGGTGGGCGTGGAACATTTGTTGTCCGGGCTCTAACTTCAATACTATTTGCCCAATCCTTTTCAAACTTTCCACACATGTGCATGGCAATAATATCACGGATGAGTTCGATATCCAGCATTATCGCGTGAATGACTTAGAAGTTATGGCCCTTGACATACACAAAATACTTGAAATTGTGATTGTCCGGGCTCTAACTTCAATACCGTTAGTCCAATCCTTTTTAAACTTTTCACACATGTGCATGGCCATAATATCGCGGATGAGTTCAATATCCAGCATTATTGCGTGAAAGGCTTAGAAGTTATGGCCCTTGACGTACACAAAATACTTGAAATTGTGATTGTCTGGGCTCTAACTTCAATACCGTTGGACCAATCCTTTTCAAACTTTCCACACATGTGCATGGCCATAAAATCGTGGATGAGTTCGATATTCAGCATTATCGCTTGAATGACTTAGAAGTTATGGCCCTTGAACACTTGAATAAGTCAAAAGAGACATTTTCCTTCAAATTAATGGAAATGTTTCAACATGATTGTTTAATAAGTAACATTCATTAACTAATGGGATTTAGGAGACAATAGCTTGTTTCTCTGAGCTATTTCTGAGAGTCCCCATACTGTGATGGGCGTATTTTGTGGCAGTCCTGACCCTTGTTTTAGATTAACGTATCCCCTTTCAGCTACGCATGTATTGTCTTAGCCAAATCACAAATATACTCTTCTTAGAGTGAGGCGATCACTTAAGATGATGATGATGATGATAATGAATAGTTAGAGCGTCCAACCCAAATTACACTAGTGTTTTTAAAAATGGTATGGTGAATATACATAATACCTATATACACATAATACCACAAATATTGTTATAAAACAATACACCCGTCCAAACCTTCGTTTTCGTCTGTATTTATTTAAACAATCAAAGCTTATAAATAAATATATATAACTCTATGACTATTTTTTATCTGTGTCATAATTCATAGGACATATGAAGCTTATGATTTGTGGTATATATATAACCAGTACATGTAACCATGAGAGAAAAATGTGCAGCTTGGCCTGGTCTCAAAACAGGGAACCCTCCCTTACAGGGTTAGTGCTCAATGCATGACTGAGCTACTGGTCCCCTTAATTCCTCAATGTTAAGTGTAACTTTTAGGCCATCTCATATTCCCCTACCAACTTAGATTACAGTACAGAGAACAATTTGCTATGTACCTGACAAACCAATGCCATTATATACTAAAGAACTATACTGTAACGGCTCCAAGTTGGGCGCAAAATGTAACCAGGACTTGAACACAGGACCCCTTGCGAGGGCTCTTCTGACTGAGCTTCCGAACTGCTTACACAAATCTCTCACTGACAAGGCTTACTTAAAGGCCATTAGACGTCTATTTCCTTTGAGGCTGGCACCCAGCCCAAAAGGGTTGTTCCTGGATTGGTTGGACCTTTATCTGAACCATACTATACAATGTAACAACCTTAATTCACTTATCAATGTTTTGCCCAAGGGGACACTGGCAGTTTGTCAAAAAATCCCCTTATTATATGCTAGCCAAAGTCTGTTTCCAGAAACTTGGGGCCATTCTATCAAATTCTCGCCTGTCTGGAACAGTCTTCTGCCAAAAGCCCTGTGTATGCCCGCCACCCTGGGGCATGGGGCAAAACATTGATAGGTGCATATAATACACACTTACAGGACCTGTTATAATTGAGTACTTGCAGATTTCTTGGATTATTTCTCTTTCTAATTTCAGACCAATTTGGAAAGTAGCAAGATGATGCGAATGATATTCATCCAATCTGCTGAAAGATTACCGAAAATACACCTCAAAACCACGAACTTCAGCTGCAAACAGATTTCCAGTAGCAGTCTTCATGGGAGTCCATCTATACCCATCAAAAGAATTTCAGCCAAACCTGCATTTTCAAAAAAATATTTCTATCAGCAAAAGTCTCGAGCTGTGTCCACAAGTTCCCACAGTAGTAAAAACATGACAAGAGAAAAGCGTAGAATTAAAAACGCTAAAGTTTCTGTCAATAGCAAAGCTGTTGATGAACAAGAACCTACTCCAGATGTACATGAAATAGTTACTCTTGTAAGGAAGAAGGGAAGTAAACATGATGTTATGATTTTATCTGTTCCTTCTGTGACTTTAGAAAATTGTTTTGAAAAATTAATCGCAGTTGGTTTCCGTCGCAGCCACTTTCTGGATCTTTTGGATCATCCAAGTGTATTTTTAAATACTGATCACTTAACTGATATGGTAGAAGTTCTTCAAGAGCTTGGAATGAGAGCAGAAGACATTCCAGTGATTGTTGGAGGAGTTCCTAATTTGTTATCATTATCTAAGGAGAAAATACATGAAAAAGTTGAAAAACTAAATAAACTGGGCTTTGCTATGAATCATATTAAAAATATCATCCCTGCGTATCCAGAAATCCTTAGCAAAGATTTAAACATGGTGGATAACAGAATTGCAGAGCTGAAAGAACTTTTCAAATCTTCAGATACCTTCCTGTTGCTATCCAGATGCCCAAATTTGCTGTTCTGTGACATGGATGAAATCTTGGAGAGATTTAACTATGTGTTTCATGAAATGGGCATAACTCAGCCACAGATGATGCATACCAACTTGTTCTCATATCCATTGAGCATGTTCATGTGAGACACATGTTTGCAGTGAGAGCTGGGTTTTTCAAGAAAATTAAACGTCGAGATGGTCAGATTGACACGAATCCCAAACTAGACACCTTGATAGATCACAGTGATGAACATTTTGCTAAGACTTTTGGAAACATGTCTCTTGATGAATATAATACATTCAAACAGCTGTTGCTGAAGGAACAAACACATATGAAAGATTTAGAGGAATATGACAATGCAGAGTGAAATAATATTATGAATATCAAGGGTGTATAACTCCTTAAATTATTACTTGCCCTGTCTAGCCCATCCAAAATTTGAGGTAAAATTAATACAGGTAATTAGGTATAACAAACAGTCTCAAGACAGTGGGTTAATGACAGAATTTTAGGTAAAATCAAGAAAATTACAGACTTGTTCATATCTAAGTTTACTCACACTAATTTTTATTGGCCAGGACAGGCGAGCAAGTGGAATTTTACACCCTGAATATTTGATTATTGACATTATTATGATGAAATTAAAAAACTGCAAGTGAGAAAATTCATCATTTTTATCAGGGAAAATTTTGTTAGTTCATCATAGTTAAATGTGTTTATATGTTATCTGTAGACAGTTGTTATGAATATTTCTAAAGTTTTTCATCAAGCTAAGTGATTAATTATTCAAGGGTAATGCTCATTGTAGATATTTAGTTCGTTAGTACTCAGTACAGTACAATTTCTAAACTTGTAAAATAGCAAAAACAACAATGAACTTATTTATTCTATATCCAATGTTGCAGCTAATCAGTGGTGTGCATTTGTGCTATGTGACCATCCAATATTCATATGATAGGTTATTGAACAACAACTGCAACACTTTGCACATCATAAAGTCATGGATAAGAGCCTTTCTTGATGAAAAATGAAGTCACTTAATGACGTCAATGTCTTTCAACACTTTATTGAAAAAAGAAGTCTGTTGATCATTAAATCATATATGAGCTGTAACTCTGTTATATATTGTGTTTTTAAAATAAACCCATACTGTTTCATTTCATCAACACCATTTCATGAAACCTAGCTTCCTATTCAAAAATACAAACAAACGGGAATAAACAAATATTAAATTTACAACTGGAGTACAGATATAAGTGACTGGATAATGATTTCACATTGTTATATTTACTTTTCCTCTTTATGACTTGAATACTGTCACAAACTGGAAAACTTAAAATAATGATTGCAGATGTTGATCATTCTGATCAAGAATAATTTTATTTTTGCACTACTGGCAGACTACGTCATCTCAATTTGTATGGAGTGCACAGATCTTTTTTTTCTGCAACCAAGTACCAAAACCTAGGCACATGTGGACGCTAATCATATAATTAAAAATGCATGGCCAAAATTTGCACAAGTGATCACTAGGACAAGACATTGTGTCAAGAGCCAGGTCGGTATTAGAAAGTTCTAGGTCACAGGTCTTGGTTGAGGTCATAATCACAGCACTGTCATCTTTTATGTTTCCAGTATTTCATCATTTTTTACTGTCTTAACCAAACAATGAGCATCAGTGTCCTATTCATTTCTTTTTGCCATATAATTGAAATGGTTAAAAAAAGTACAATTTGTTAATTCTGTGTCCTGTCATGAGAATGAAGTTATGATGGGTGACTTTGAAAGAATTTTTAGCTAATAAACAGATAAACAACAAAAGAGTTGTTTATCTGTGTTACAGTGTATTTAACCTTGCTCCCTGTATGGAGCTTTTACAGTGAGATATTTTTTTTTCAAAGAAGAAAGTTGAAGTACTGTCATCATTCGGGTGTCAGAGTTGTTATTGTCAGTGTGTGTGTTGTGACAAACTTTAACCTTGGCCATAACTTCTGAACTATTGAACCTTCTTTCATCATTACTTGTTCACTATCACAAGGGCTACATTTCAATCAAGGATCATAACTCTTAGGTCCAATTTGATCAAATTTATCTCCCTTATTTAAAAAAAGAAAGTATGTTGAAAAACTTAAACCTT
>CM037788.1:46353290-46403290 GCA_021229015.1 Solen grandis | reverse complement strand
AATATTGGAAATACATTATCATATAATGACGTCACGTGACGTCATATTTTTTTTAAAAAAAAACCATACTGAATAAATATAATTTCTATCTTAAATAGGACAGATTTTATAAGCATTTTAAAATTTACGACCTTGGTTCGAATCTTAGATTCGCTATAGAACCATGGACTTTTCGAATTTTGAAAAACGGACACGGGATGCACAACTAGAGCCTAACATACACATTCTGTGAAATTTTGATGAAAATCGGTCCAGAAATAATGGCTGTAGACCGCGTACAAACTTTTTCACCTGACGTCAAATCTGACGTCATATGACGTCGTATGAATATAAAATTCATTGCATCCGAAAGCTCATGGTTTGAAATATATGCCATAAAATTTTCATTGTTCTGAGTCAATGGCAACACCTCGAAATTAACACAAATATAAGAGGAAGAAAAAAAGAATAACTAGATGTCATTCGTCTGAACGAATGATAGGACTTTCTGCAACCTGTGTTAATGCAAAAAGCAGGAGATAGAAGTTTCATGTAATGACTCACCTCTGGTAGTATTTCATGTTCATGCTGAACAAATGACATTATATTCCGCGAAAAATAAGCGAAGAAAAAAGAAATAAGTAGTAGTAGTAGTAGTAGTATGCTTATGACGTCATATGACGTCTCGACATAAAATATATTAAGAAATTATGCAGTACTGCAAACTGTGTCAGTTTCAACTTTCTATCTCATCCCGAAGTTCTTTAACCTTAAAATGAAATTTTTGGTCCTATATTCGAATCTTACTTCAGCCACAATACTTCGGTTTTTCGGAATTAAGGTTAGTTGACAAAATATTCACACCTTAGTTTCAAGATGTATCATCTGTAAAAATTTGAAGAAAATCTGATCATAAATGGCGGCTGTAGAGCGCGAACACCATTTTTCACTATTTTTAGCTGTGACGTCATGTGACGTAATAGGGTGCTGACTATCATTGAAATCAAAATTTCCTCACGCGACTAATAACCCATAAATATTTCCTCGTCCTAGGACTATTGCAACATATTAAAATAAGCGTTTAGTTAGGAAGAAGAAAAGAATAATAATAATAATAAAATGACGTCACGTGACGTCATATGACGTTTATTTTCACATAATTGTTAAGACACCCAGAGACCTACTAACTGACAAAATTTCAACTTTCTATCTCAAATAGGACAGTTTTTATAAGCATTGAAAAATTGACGTCCTTGGTCAGAATCTTGGATCCGCCATAGATGCTTGGACTTTTCGAATTTTGAAAAACGGACACCGGTATACACAATAAGAACGTAATATACACATTCTGTGAAAATTTGATGAAAATCGGCCCATTAATAATGGCTCTGGACCGTGTACAAACTTTCGTAGTCAATTTCAAATGTGACGTTATATGACGTCAAAGGCTTCTGAAAATCATTGAAATCGAAATACCAGCGTCTGATTCATTTGTCCTTAAATTTTTATAGCCCTTCGACAATTTCAACATATAGAAATACTCTTGTTAATATTAGAAATACATTATCATATAATGACGTCACGTGACGTCATATGACGTTTATTTTCACAAAATGTTTAAGACACTTAGAGACCTATATACTGACCAAATATCACTTTTCTATCTCAAATAGGACCGATTTTATAAGCATTTAAAAATTACTCTTGTTAATATATCTTGGAATCGCTATAGAACCTTGGACTTTCGAATTTTGAAAAAGGGACACCGGGATGCACAACTAGAACTTAAATACACATTCTGTGAAAATTTGATGAAAATCGGTTCATAAACATAGCTGTAGACCGCGTACAAACTTTTGTTGCATATTTAAAGTGTGACGTCATATGACGTCATAGGCATATGAAATCATAGAAATCAAATTTCAGCGTTTGAAGCATTTGTCATTAAATTTTCATTGCCCTTCGACAATTCAACATATAGAAATATTCTTGGTAATATTAGAAATACATTATCATATAATGACGTCACGTGACGTCATATGACATTTATTTTCACAAAATGTTTAAAACTTCTAGAGACATATATACTGACTAAATATCAACTTTCTATCTTAAATAGGACAGATTTTTAAGCATTTAAAAATTTACGACCTTGGTTCGAATCTTGGATTCGCTATAGAACAAGGACTTTTCGAATTTGAAAACGACCCGGATGCACAACTAGAACTTAATATACACAATCTGGAAAATTTGAAGAAAATCGTTCACAATCAATGGCTGTAGACCGCGTACAAACTTTGTACTATTTCAAATGTGACGTCATATGACGTCATAGGCATATGAAATCATAGAATCAAAATTTCCTAACGTGACTAATAAGTCTTTAAAACTTCATCGTCCTAGGAGTATTGCAACATAGAAAAATAAGCGTTTAGTTAGGAAGAAAAAAAGAATAATAAGAAGAAGAAGAAGAAGAATTCAAGATGTGACATCTGTAAAAATTTGAAGAAAATCTGATCATGAATGAGGGCTGTAGAGCGCGAACACCATTTTCCACTATTTTTAGCTGTGACGTCATGTGACGTCATAGGGTGCTGAAGATGCTTTTCTTCAAAAGCGCATACTATTCTCTCATAACTCTGAATTTTTCATTATTCTGAACAACTGGCATCATGTCGAAATCATTGCCCTAAAATGAATATCAAGAAGTATGCTTATGACGTCACATGACGTCATATGACGTCACGACTCAAAATATTCGTAGAAATTCTGCAGAACTGCAAACTGTGTAAGTTTCAACTTCCTATCTCATCCTGAAGCTCTTTAATCCTAAAATGAAATTGTCGGTCCTTTGTTCGAATCTTATTTCAGCCACAGAACTTCGGTCTTTCGGAATTTCGGTTAGCTGACAGGATATGCACACCTTAGTTTCAAATTGTATCATCTGTGAAAATTTGAAGAAAATCCGACCATAAATGACGGCTGTAGAGCGCGAACACCATTTTTCACTATTTTTAGCTGTGACGTCATGTGACGTCATAGGGTGCTGAAGATGCTTTTCTTCAAAAGCGCATACTTTACTGTCATAACTCTGAAATTTTCATTATTCTGAACAACTGGCATCATGTCGAAATCATTGCCCTAATATAAAAATTAAGAAGTATGCTTATGACGTCACATGACGTCATATGACGTCACGACTGAAAATATATGTAGAAATTCTGCAGAACTGCAAACTGTGTAAGTTTCAACTTTCTATCTCATCCTGAAGCTCTTTAATCCTAAAATGATATTTTCGGTCCTATGTTCGAATCTTATTTCAGCCACAGAACTTCGGTCTTTCGGAAATTCGGTTAGCTGACAGGATATGCACACCTTTGATTCAAGATGTACCATCTGTGAAAATTTGAAGAAAATCCGACCATAAATGACGGCTGTAGAGCGCGAACACCATTTTTCACTATTTTTAGCTGTGACGTCATGTGACCTCATAGGATTCTTAAGATGCTTTTGTTGAAAAGTGCATACTTTACTTTCATAACTCTGAAATTTTCATTATTCTGAACAACTGGCATCATGTCAAAATCATTGCCCTAAAATGAAAATTAAGAAGTATGCTTATGACGTCACATGACGTCATATGACGTTCTGACTGAAAATATTTGTAGAAATTCTGCAGAACTGCAAACTGTGTAAATTTCAACTTTCTATCTCATCCTGGAGCTCTTTAATCCTAAAATGAAATTTTCGGTCCTATGTTCGAATCTTATTTCAGCCACAGAACTTCGGTCTTTCGGAATTTCGGTTAGCTGACAGGATATGCACACCTTTGATTCAAGTTGTACAATCTGTGAAAATTTGAAGAAAATCCGACCATAAATGACGGCTGTAGAGCGCGAACACCATTTTTCACTATTTTTAGCTGTGACGTCATGTGACGTCATAGGGTGCTGAAAATCATTGAAATCAAAATTTCCTCACGTGACTAATAAGCCATAAAAATTTCATCGTCCTAGGACTATTGCAACATATAAAAATAAGCGTTTAGTTAGGAAGAAGAAAAGAATAATAATAACTAGATTTCATTCGTTGATACGAATGATAGGACTTTCTGCAACATTTTGAAATGTAAAGATTAATACCGTTAGAAAGAATATATATTATTTTTCCTACCTTTTACTTTTTTTTTGTATGGTTCTCATCATGAACTTTGTGAAGTAAGCCATATGTCGAAAATAAATAAATCTTTATTTTGATATCGCTTTCTTATAACTTGACCAATTTTAATTGTTGTTGTTGTTGTTGTTGTTGTTGTATTGGGGTTTACCGTCGCTGTGATAGTATTTCAATCATATAGAGACGTCCAGCTAATTACAGGTGGAGGAAGACCCCGAGTACACAGAGATACGCGGATATAACCACCGACCTACCGCAAGCCAGCTGGCAGGCTTCCTCACATGAAAAATCCGAAGTCCCTACCGGAATTCGAACCCACAGCGGTGAGGGGCTGAGAGATTTCAAGTTTAGTATTCTAGGTACCAAAATAAATGTCCTGAAAATCCCTACAATTCAACTGTAGCATATTTGGGTCTAGTTTTATAGGTTTTCAAAATATAAGCAATTAAACTTAAACCTATTAATTCTGCATATCAAAATTCTTTTTTTTTTTTTTAATTTCGTGTACAGTCGCGGGAATATAACCGTAAATGCTACCATGCAATAGATTCGTCGACGCGTGTAGCAATAATGCTTGTACATACGATGGAGACGACTGTATTCGTTATACTTAGTGTTTATTAAGAGAGAATTTAACAGTTAAGAAGCCAGAACGAGCGTAGCGAGTGACGGCTTCTTAACTGTTAAATTCTCTCTTAGTGTTTTAAATTATATTTTGTCCAATGAAATCATTCCATTTTTTCAAAATTTTGTCTCCATTTAATTCATTTAATCGGCATCAACTTGTCATTAAACACTATTCCGCTAAATCAACTGATCAATTTAAAACCAGCTTCAAGCACCTTCACTGCGTATGTGCGTCAAGTTGTGTCGAGAAGCGGAGCTTTATGTGTTCACCAATATAGACTAAGACCACCCTACACAGAAAAAAGTGACCCTATTTAATGCTGAATTAAGGTGAGATTTTGACTGAAAGACATGCAATAAAGGATTGAATTCTATAGAACAGTTAAAATAGTCATAAAATGCCCAATTTGGAGGCCTTATTGCACAACAATCTTAATAGTTTAGCATTTCTGAGGGGGGGAATTTTTGAGAAAATTAGCGTGAAATGGCCGACCGGTGCACTAAATTCATACGCATGTTATTTGGCCTTAAATAGGTCAAAAAGTAGTCGGGTGACTCCATGTTTAAAATGTACAGAATTATTTCTTTTGAATAGATCTATCTAATGAGGGTAAGTTTGGATGCCAATGTCCCTTACAGAAATTGTCATTTGTATATATGCTTATATAGAACATATAGTAAATTTAAATTGTGGTCTTAGTCCACGCATGTGTAACGTGTTACAGGGATTTTTGATGTGAACGCATGAACATCGACAAAAAATAATACACAGCAACCATAGAGAACAAACATTTACTCACCAGGATTCTGATTAATCCAAAATAACAAAAGAACTCTACCCTTCCGCTTAGTTTAGTTTAAACATGTAGTATTGCCTAAGTAATGATGATACAACATTGAAGATTTTAAAAAATAAGTAAGAGGGTTTGACCACAAGTTCTAACAACATTAGTATCGGTCATCGCTTTAAAGACACTTGTGTAATTTCAATGTCTACACATGTTAACACAGAATGGGCAATATATAACCAATTACTAAACAAAGCGATTAAGTAAATATCCGATTAAATAAATTCAAATTGAAAAATGTATATAAATAATGAGAAGAGAAGAAAAAAAAAACACTAACAAACAAGGGTTACTTAAATAAAAAAAAATAAAATAATAATGTCCAAAACACAATATATATAGGTGCAGATATATGAACCTTTCTAAACAGTATCTTTTATTCAAATTTCAATCACCACTTTTTTGCCGAAGAGATTAAAGTCGGCTTCCGGTTCAATGCTCATTTGGAGCGTAGATCTACATAGATATACACAGCTAGAGCGACGCATTGACCTTTGACATAACATGTTACATGTCACGTGATGTAATTCACGCCGGGAACAGGTTGATAGGGTCGAGTCTAAAAAATCAATACTATATTTGGAATGTGCGACTGCGTTAAATTTCAAAACACAGTTCCAAACACTAAGTAGGTTAGTGTTATTTAGTAAGCATTAAGTCCATTAAATCGGTCGCGCGGCTTTGCCGCGCCACACCGATTTAATTTCATTAATGCTTACTAAAAAAACACTAACCTATACTTAATTAACACTGACTAACTTAGAGTTTGCCCCGCCCTATTACTACGTTATGCTGCTATATTAGAAGATGGTGCCATATAAATGTTATTAAAGTATTCACACACGTGCACGTGCTTTTCAAATATGGATGTAACACATAAATTTCGCGCATTTTTTTACCGTCGGCTCATTTCTTTATCAGATTTCAATCAATTTATGTGATGGCTGTTTTTTTTATTTATTTATCTTGTTTTAATTAGTTGAGAAATCAGAAAATATCAAATGATTGACATTAAGGAAAGAACGTAGTATGTAAAAAATAATCGTTTAAAAAAGTCGGTGTCAGCGGAAGATACCAAGGCTAGGAATACCCCGGAAAACGTTATATCAATTATTTCAATTCTTGTATTTACCAAATTCGTAAACATAGGTACTGGTATAGCTCCCTTGGTTAGCGCTCAGCTTAATAAGGGTAGTTCCAGGACTGATGGCCCGGTGTCCGGATAATGTGACTGGGTGTGGTATCATGCCAACTGTCTACGACGTGATACTGTGCAGTGTGACAACACTACATTTGTCTCAAGTAGACATTGTCTCCAAAAGACTTAAATACTGTCGGTGGGACGTTAAACCTAATAAACTAAACTTGTATTTTAGTATTTAATTTAGCATCTTTTTCTTTCCTTAGGAGTCCCTTTGCAAAAAATATTTCCGAAACTCCTCATTCTTATGTAAATGTTTATCTATAAACATGATTATTTAAGCAACTTTAATAAACGTTTACAAAAGACGTCAACATGCGCCAGTGTGCATACCTCGAGTGTAGTGATCGGTGTAGTAAATACTGCCATATATGATATCAGTTTGTTTGTTGGGTTTAACGTCCCACCGACAGTAATTCAGCCAGTTACGATGTCTACTTCATGCGGGTATAGGACTACCACACTGCAGTATCACGCCGTAGACATGTGGCATGATACCACACCCAGTCACATCATCCTGATACCGAGCTACCATTCCTGCAAATACCCTTATATGCTGAGCGCCAAGCAAGGGAGCTATAACAGTACCAGTGGGATCGAACCCACGACCTTCCGCTCCCGAGGCGGACGCTCTAACCACTCGGCCACCGGAAAAGGTACGCTTGTTTAGCTAGTAATATCAATATGATATAAGTAAAAAGTTTTTTGCAATTTATATGACTAAGACATAGCTGTAAACTTACATATTTTCCGAAAATGCTTAAATTAACGTGAAAGCGAAAGTAGGATATTTCTCGAAAATTCTTACACTTGGGTTCATATTCGTATTTTTGATGTAACTTCCTTATACTTTAATCAATTTTAAAACTCTAAGTACCAAAATAATCGTCTTAAAATTCTCTACATCTCACTTGCTTAAGGTGTGGACTTTTTTCTAATGAGCTTTGAGATATTAGCCGTAAAATATTGACAACACGGCAGAATCGCTGAAATTCTACATGTTTAAATTCTTATTTTTGATGTAACTTCCTTATACTTTGTTCAATTTCAAAACTTAAGGTACCAAAATAATCGTCTGAAAATTCTCTACATTTCACATGCTTTATGTTTAGGAATATTACTTATACTTTTTGAGATACAAGCTCTTAAACCACCTGAAAAATGAAAAATTCACCAAAGCTACATACACGAATTTCGTTTTTTTCCCATTACTCCATCAATATTTGGCCAATCATTAAATTTTAGGCATCAAAAGAACGGCCAAACATTGCTCTACAAATAATATTCATCATCATATTTTGAAAAATCAAAGGTTTTAGAGATATAAACTGTTAAACACACTGGGGCTTACCAAATTTTCATTTTTCCGCCATAACTCAACCGATTCAACCCCGATCAGCAAAAACTAAATATCATCTGAAAGGTCGTTCTAAGCACTACAAATTATACGCATAGTGTCTCGATAGAATATTTACCGTTTTTGAGATATTTACGGCCGAAGAAAAACACGATAATTGATATATGACCTTGACCTTTGAGATTTTCCAGAAACGGAAGTGACATGGCTCCATAGAATCTAATACTGCATCTTCAGACAAAATTTCAAGCAAATCATACAAAAAATAAAGCCTACAGGGCTTAAAAACCGTTAAGTTTTAATACGAAAGTTTTATTAGCATAATGACGTCATATGACGTCATATGGCGTTCATCTTTTTAGAGTGTATAGAAGACTTAGAGTCTAATATTCAGTCCAAAAATCAGCTTTCTAGCTCTTCTGGAAGCGATTTTATACGCATTTGAAATTTGACGTCATTACTTCGAATCTTGGATTCGCCATAAAACCTTTGTCTTTTCGAATTTGGAAACACGGACACCAAAAGGCACAACTAGAGCCTAACATACACATTCGGTGAAATTTTGATGAAAATCGGTCCAGAAATAATAGCTGTAGACCGCGTACAAACTTTTTCACCTGACGTCCAATCTGACGTTATATGACGTCATATGAATATGAAAATCATTGCATCCGAAAGCTCATGGTTTGAAATATATGCCATAAAATTTTCATTGTTCTGAGTCAACGGCAACACCTCAAAATTAACACAAATATAAGAGGAAGAAAAAAAGAATAATAAGAATAATAACTAGATGTCATTCGTTTAAACGAATGATAGGACTTTCTGCAACATCTGCTTTATATAGTATATATAGAAGATGACATAATAGATAATCTGTCCAAATTGCAACTTTCTATCTCCTCTATTTCTATATAAAATAGCACAAATAGAACACATTCTGTGAATTTTAATAAAAGTCCGCCCATATCTTGCACATGTAGTTTACATACAAAATTTATACTATGTCATACGACATGGAAGAAAAATGAAACAGTGTTCAAATGTAAGTTTCTAACTTTCATCACACATAGAATTTCATCACTCCAGCTCAGTTGTAACCTTGTTTTATTTTAGCCTCAGTAGGAAGAAGTATTGAATATTTGTATAGTGCTATATCCTTTCGACACCTGTAACGTAGTTAAACGTATTTAGCGATTTTGGCGTGTTTGGGCTTCCGTAGTTTTGCCATAAATTCTTGGCATTTCGAACTATGGTGATATTTTGAAAGGTAACATCCCAGCCTACAAACTGATGCAATATGAATATCGTTAGCATAACAATGCAGTTTTTAGATGGTCTAAAATCAAGATATAGCCCATCAATTGCAATTTGATATATTTTTTTTTTTTTTTTTTTTTTTAAGTCGTTGCGCAAGTATTTAAGCTTGGTGACCCCTGCGCGTGACCTTTTCCATATTTTTATGATGCATGATTATGAAATATCTTATTTTCCATGTAACTTTCTTATATGAAGTCCAATTTCAATAAACTTGGTACCGTTAGAAAGCTCTTAAAACATGCTACATTTTATATGCATAATGTATAAACTTATCTTCAGTCGTTTCTGAGATATTGACTGTTAAACCTCAAGAAAACAGCATATTATCAGCAAAATTAGCTTCATTTCATTTAGTTTTTTTTGCTTATAAATTTGTATTGCGTAAATTTGGAAAAATTTTCAGCAATTTTTTAAAAATTTCATTGGGTATTTCAAAATTTCCTCACGTGCCTAATAACCCATAAAAATTTCATCGTCCTAGGACTATTGCAACATATTAAAATAAGCGTTTAGTTAGGAAGAAGAAAAGAATAATGATAATAAACAAATGACGTCACGTGACGTCATATGACGTTTATTTTCACATAATTGTTAAGACACCCAGAGACCTACTAACTGACAAAATTTCAACTTTCTATCTCAAATAGGACAGTTTTTATAAGCATTTAAATATTGACGTCATTGGTTCGAATCTTGGATCCGCCATAGATGCTTGGACTTTTCGAATTTTGAAAAACGGACACCGGTATACACAATAAGAACGTAATATACACATTCTGTGAAAATTTGATGAAAATCGGCCCATTAATAATGGCTCTGGACTTTTAATTTCAAATGTGACGTCATATGACGTCAAAGGCTTCTGAAATTTCATTAAATTTTCATTGTCCTTCGATAATTTCAACATATAGAAATACTCTTGTTAATATTAGAAATACATCTTCATTTATAGACGTCACGTGACGTCATATGACATTTATTTTCACAAAATGTTTAAGACTTCCAGAGACCTATATACTGACCAAATATCTCTTTTCTATCTCAAATAGGACCGATTTTATAAGCATTTAAAAATTTACGACCCTGGTTCGAATCTTGAATTCGCTATAGAACCATGGACTTTTCGAATTTTGAAAAACGGACACCGGTATACACAATAAGAACTTAATATACACATTCTGTGAAAATTTGTTAAAAATCGGTCCATTAATAATGGCTCTGGACCGTGTACAAACTTTCTTAGTCAATTTCAAATGTGACGTCACGTGACGTCATATGACATTTATTTTCACAAAATGTTTAAGACTCCCAGAGACCTATATATTGACCCAATATCATCTTTCTATCTCAAATAGGACCGATTTTATAAGAATTTGAATATTTACGACCTTGGTTCGAATCTTGGAATCGCTATAGAACCTTGGACTTTTCGAATTTTCAAAAACGGACACTGGAATACACAACTAGAACTTAATATACACATTCTGTGAAAATTTGATGAAAATCGGTTCATTAATAATGGCTCTGGACCGCGTACAAACTTGTGTAGCTTATTTCAAGTGTGACGTCATATGACGTCATAGAGATATGAAAATCATAGAAATCAAAATAACATTTCTTGTAGAATATGACATCAAAATTTCATTGTCCTTGGACCACATTAATATATATAATTATGTGTTTAAAAATTAGAAATTTGATGACGTCATATGACGTCACAAGACGTCCATTTTCACAAAATGTTTAAATCTATCGGAGATCTATATACTGACAAAATATCAACCTTCTGTCTCATTTAGGGACGATTTTATGAGCATTTATCAATTCGACGTCCTTGGTTTGAATCTTGCATTCGCCATAGAACCTTGTGCTTTTCGAATTTTGAAAAACGGACAACCAGATGCACAACTAGAACTTAATATACACATTCTGTGAAAATTTGATAAAAATCGGTTCATTAATTATCGCTCTGGACCGCGTACAATCTTTTGTAGCAAATTGCCAAGTGTGACGTCAAATGACGTCATAGGCATATGAAAATTATAGAATTCTTTAATTACGCATATGAATAATATGCCATCGAAATTTCATTCTCCTAGGACGATTGCAACATATGAAAATCCGTGAGGAAGAAAAGAATAATAATAATAATCATAACTAGATGTCATTCGTCTAAACGAATGATAGGACTTTCTGCAACATGTGTTAATGCAAAAAGCAGGAGATAGAAGTTTCATGTAATGACTCACCTCTGCTAGTATTTCATGTTCATGCTGAACAATTGACATATTCCGCGAAAAATAAGCGTTTAGTAATGAAGAAAGAAAAAATAAGTAGCAGTAGTAGTATGCTTATGAAGTCATATGACGTCACGACTCAAAATATATGTAGAAATTATGCAGAACTGCAAACTGTGTAAGTTTCAACTTTCTATCTCATCCCGAAGTTCTTTAACCCTAAAATGAAATCTTTGGTCCTATGTTCGATTCTTACTTCAGCCACAATGCTTCGGTTTTTCGGAATTAAAGTTAGCTGACAAAATATTCACACCTTAGTTTCAAGATGTACCATCTGTAAAAATTTGAAGAAAATCTGATCATAAATGGCAGCTGTAGAGCGCGAACACCATTTTTCACTATTTGTACCTCTGACGTCACGTGACGTCATAGGGTGCTGAAAATGCTGTTGCTCAAAAGCGCATACTTTACTGCAATAACTCTGAAATTTTCATTATTCTGAACAACTGGCATCATGTCGAAATCATTGCCTTTAAATGAAAATTAAGATGTATGCTTATGACGTCACATAACGTCATATGACGTCACGACTCAAAATAGGTTAAAAAATTCTGCAGAACTGCATACTGTGTAAGTTTCAACTTTCTATCTCATCCTGAAGCTCTTTAATCCTAAAATGAAATTTTCGGTCCTATGTTCGAATCTTATTTCAGCCACAGAACTTCGGTCTTTCGGAATTTCGGTTAGCTGACAGGATATGTACACCTTAGTTTCAAGATGTACAATCTGTGAAAATTTGAAGAAAATCCGACCATTAATGTCGGCTGTAGAGCGCGAAAACCATTTTTCACTATTTTTAGCTGTGACGTCATGTGACGTCATAGGGTGCTGTCAATCATTGAAATCAAAATTTCCTCACGTGACTAAAAACCCATAAAAAATTTCATCGTTCTAGGACTATTGCAACATATTAAAATAAGCGTTTAGTTAGGAAGAAGAAAAGAATAATAATAATAAAAAATGACGTCACGTGACGTCATATGACGTTTATTTTCGCATAATTGTTAAGACACCCAGAGACCTACTAACTGACAAAATTTCAACTTTCTATCTCAAATAGGACAGTTTTTATAAGCATTTAAAAATTGACGTCCTTGTTTCGAATCTTGGATCCGCCATAGATGCTTGGACTTTTCGAATTTTGAAAAACCGGACACCGGTATACACAATAAGAACGTAATATACACATTCTGTGAAAATTTGATGAAAATCGGCCCATAAATAATGGCTCTGGACCGTGTACAAACTTTCGTAGTCATTTCAAATGTGACGTCATATGACGTCAGAGGCTTCTGAAAATCATTGAAATCGAAATTTCAGCGTCTGAATCATTTGTCATAAAATTTTCATTGCCCTTCGACAATTTCAACATATAGAAATACTCTTGTTAATATTAGAAATACATTATCATATAATGACGTCACGTGACGTCATATGACATTTATTTTCACAAAATGTTTAAGACTCTTAGAGACCTATATACTGATCAATTATCACTTTTCTATCTCAAATAGGACCGATTTTATAAGTATTTAAAAATTTACGAACTTGGTTCGAATCTTGGATTCGCTATAGAACCATGGACTTTTCGAATTTTGAAAAACGGATAAAGAGATGCACAACTAGAACTTAATATACACATTCTGTGAAAATTTGATGAAAATCGGCCCATTAATAATGGCTCTGGACCGTGTACAAACTTTCGTAGTCAATTTCAAATGTGACGTCATATGACGTCATAGGCTTCTGAAAGTCTTTGAAATCGAAATTTCAGCATCTGAAGCATGCGGCCTTAATTTTTCATTGCCCTTCGAAAATTTCAAGATATAGAAATAATCTTGTTAGAATTAGAAATTCATTATCATATAATGGCGTCACGTGACGTCATATGACATTTATTTTCACAAAATGTTTAAGACTCCCAGAGACCTATATACTGACCCAATATCATCTTTCTATCTCAAATAGGACCGATTTTATAAGAATTTGAAAATTTACGACCTTGGTTCGAATCTTGGAATCGCTATAGAACCTTGGACTTTTCGAATTTTGAAAAAAGGACACCGGGATGCACAACTAGAACTTAATATACACATTCTGCGAAAATTTGATGAAAATCGGTTCATAAACAATGGCTGTAGACCGCGTACAAACTTTTGTTGCATATTTCCAGTGTGACGTCATATGACGTCATAGGCATATGAAAATCATAGAAATCTAAATTTCAGCGTTTGAAGCATGTGTCTTTAAATTTTCATTGCCTTTCGACAATTTCAACATATAGAAATATTCTTGTTAATATTAGAAATACATTATCATATAATGACGTCAGGTGACGTCATATGACATATATTTTCACAAAATGTTTAGAACTTCTAGAGACCTATATACTGACTAAATATCAACTTTCTATCTTAAATAGGACAGATTTTATAAGCATTTAAAAATTTACGACCTTGGTTCGAATCTTGGATTCGCTATAGAACCATGGACTTTTCGAATTTTGAAAAACGGACACCGGGATGCACAACTAGAACTTAATATACACATTCTGCGAAAATTTGATGAAAATCGGTTCATAAACAATGGCTGTAGACCGCGTACAAACTTTTGTTGCATATTTCCAGTGTGACGTCATATGACGTCATAGGCATATGAAAATCATAGAAATCTAAATTTCAGCGTTTGAAGCATGTGTCTTTAAATTTTCATTGCCTTTCGACAATTTCAACATATAGAAATATTCTTGTTAATATTAGAAATACATTATCATATAATGACGTCACGTGACGTCATATGACATATATTTTCACAAAATGTTTAGAACTTCTAGAGACCTATATACTGACTAAATATCAACTTTCTATCTTAAATAGGACAGATTTTATAAGCATTTAAAAATTTACGACCTTGGTTCGAATCTTGGATTCGCTATAGAACCATGGACTTTTCGAATTTTGAAAAACGGACACCGGGATGCACAACTAGAACTTAATATACACAATCTGTGAAAATTTGATGAAAATCGGTTCACAAACAATGGCTGTAGACCGCGTACAAACTTTTGTAGCATATTTCAAATGTGACGTCATATGACGTCATAGGCATATGAAAATCATAGAAATCAAAATTTCCTAACGTGACTAATAAGTCATAAAAATTTCATCGTCCTAGGAGTATTGCAACATAGAAAAATAAGCGTTTAGTTAGGAAGAAAAAAAAAAAAATAAAAGAAAAAAAAAACAAAAAAAGACCTTTGACAGAAAGTCCTAATAAACATAACAAACCCAATAGGACTTTCTGCTTTAAAAAAACCCGGACTTTCTGCCGAAAGGGCAGAAAGTCCTAATAATAAAAAAAACATTACAAACCCAATATGACTTTCTGCCGAAAGGGCAGAAAGTCCTAATAACTAGAACCGCAAGCGGTATCTCGGTTTTCGCTTTTAACCTAATCAACTTGAATGCTTTATTTCAACTCAGCCACAATTTTCAATATGAAACAGAACGAAAAGGTTTTTGAAGACCTACTCTCATTTGCAAAGTTTTTTGGGTTTTTTTTTGCAATGTTAGAACATTCAAACTCTTCTAGCGCAAATATTTTCCCATACCCTGTCCCTTGAAATCCATCACATTCTGTGGTGCAGTCAACAAGGAAGAAAATGCTGAAAACCGCATTTCAATCAGACTTAAACATTTTGAGTTATAAGCAAAAGAGTGATCTTAAGCAAATCGCCCTCTAGCGGCAAAATTAGAAACAAAATTGCAAAAACAGCAAATAGTTCAAACAAGTATATAAGTCGCACTAGTCAAACTTTTTATTCTTATGTATCAGAATTTGAAGCATAAAACCTGATTTACAATTATTCCAAAAAAGGATCAAACTTTGGACTGCCGTATAATGACCAAATCAAGTCCGATCTTCAAAAACTAAACATTACTGGAAAGAGCTCTTTAAGAACTAAAACTTTTGTTCATATACTCTCAATGAAATATTTTTAGTTTTGGAGCTATTTGTGGCCGAATAAAAACACAATAATCGTAATATGACCTTGACCTTTTCAATTCTTTTTTATTTTTTGAATTGTGAGGCCCTTTCAAACATAACCATACATATCGTGTGAAAATTTCATGAAGAATGAACAGAAAATAAAGTCAGGAGCGACAAAAACATGTTTTTGAAATTTTAATTTTTCCTTAAATTAAGTGAAGTTTGACCGTTTCTAGAGGACAAACCACGCATTTCCTTAATTCGCCATCCCATATATTTTGTGTGTATACGTCTTTTAAATGGTATGCCGGAGACGGAATTCTTCTATCTGATCTCTAACAAAAACGGATAGGTTTTTCGTAGACCTACCCTCATTTGCACAGTTTTTTTTTTTTTTTTGCAAGGTTCGAACATTCAACCTTCCGTGGTCAAAAGCTTTCAGCCTCACGGACCCTCGAATCCTATCATATATTATTAGGCTATCAACAGGGAACAGAATGCAAAAAACCGCATTCGAATCGGACTTCAACTTTTTGAGTTATAAGCAAAAGAATTATTTCAAGAAAAGCGCCCCCTAGCGGCAAAATGAGAAAGAAAATGGATTAAAATTTTACTGTTAGGTACCTAGCAAAGCAGCAAATAGTTCAATCAAGTATACTAGTCGCACAAGTCAAACTTTTTATTCTTATGTATCAGAATTTGAAGCATAAAACCTGATTTACAATTATTCCAAAAAAGGATCAAACTTTGGACTGCCGTATAATTTTTCCTAAAATTTAGTGAAGTTTGACCGTTTCTAGAGGACAAACCACGCATTTCCTTAATTCGCCACCCCATATATTTTAGGCACAATTCAGAATGCCATTGTTGTATAAACATGTCTTAAAAGTTTTTGGTAAGGGACTGGATGAGCCACTTACTATTGGGAAAATTTTGGCTATTCCAAATACCGGAAGATCCTAATGAGCATAGGTTTAATACTATCTAGCCAAGCTGACTTTAGTTTGTTTTGTGAATATAGCTGGTGTATTGTTGGATAAATTTTTGCGGATAATTTTATTGTTTCATTACCTTTGATATGTTCAGTTATGCGTGACCAATATGCTATTGTTCTGTTTTTTATACTGACAATTAATGGTGTAATGTCGGTTTCGCCATATACCATATAAGAGGGTGTAGATTTCTTAAGATTAAAGATATATTTTTAAAATTTCAATTGTATTTTTTTCTAA
Organism: Solen grandis; assembly: GCA_021229015.1. NCBI lineage: Eukaryota > Metazoa > Mollusca > Bivalvia > Adapedonta > Solenidae > Solen > Solen grandis. Next base: position 46,386,263 of record CM037788.1, on the reverse strand, counting down.
CCTGTTGATATTACCATATACCCATATTTCGCTACTATATAATAGTATTGGTTTAATAGTTTTCTCGAAGAGATCAATTTGCAGGTCAAAGGGTATATTATGTGATTTTATTTTTTAAACAAAGAGAATGTTGCTTTATTTGCTTGTTTAGCATTGTGAATTTTAGTTTTAAAGAACGAGCCAATTTCAGTCACCTAGAAAATTGTATGATCAGACCAGCTGGGGGGGGGGGGGGATCAGAGAGGGAGAGGGGGGTACAAATAAAACATCAGAAATCGAAAGATTTGATCTAAAAATTCTTCGTAAAAGGATATTTTAATAGTCACAGAGAGAGAGAGAGAGTACACTAAATGAATAAAAAACAACAACAAATTAAACAAACAAAAAACACTTGTTTATACAAATGTAACAATATAAATAAATGACAACGTAGATTTACTCTGTCAAAGGTAAAACTATATAATTATATGTAAGACATGCAAAATTCATAGTTTCAATGTAATTAAATTTTGGAAGTCTGATGTCCGCTTCCAAACCTTGCACTCTGGCCTCCGTTAAAGATGTCTATTAGTGAGGTAAAATCCATATCTCACAGTATCAGCGCTACTGATCTGCCGGAACTACTTTTTTTCTTTCGAAGGGTCATATATGACATTGTCCTCAAACAGTTGTTTCCGGTTTCGTATACCCATTACATATTTTCTTATATCTAATACGTTACATATAACTTTAAGGCCGAATTACATCACTCCGCGTCACGCGCGTGTATTATATATGTATGCATAGTGTGTTGAACAGCTGGATAGATTGTGTTTGATTCATTATCATCTGATGTTGAAAATGTATGAGAAATACACACGTTAAATCGTTATTTTCAGTTATTATTTGAAACTATTTTCTTGGTGTTAGATTACCAAAGTAATTCGTTTACGGTCCGTTCATTCATTTGTTTGTTTGTTGTTATAATCTCGATTTACTGTCAGTATAGGTCATATGATAAAAAGAATCTGACATGAATTGCCAGAAACTCGATTAATAACATTTTCATGAACTCGTTTAGTAAAACTTGATATGAAATAACAATTCATTTCAGATATATATATATCAATGGGTATACAGCAGCAGTTAGAATAAAAAGAAATTGTGTTTGCTTTTAGTGAATATGGAATACATGTATATCTCATTTCAAAGTAACAAAAAAAGGAGAAGAAAAACTTACCGATATTCCTATTTATGTAATCTTTCTGCTATATATAATTCCAGTTAATGTTTATGTCTGTATAAACTTGTAATTATTACTTGATATGTGTAATTCCACATACACGCATATGCTTCTGTACACTCATACGCAATCATGCAAGCACTTACGCGCGCACTTACGCATGCATTAGCAAACTTTAATATGTACATGTACATGTAAACACACCTTCATGCACACCTGGACTATTTCTTTGTATATTTATGTTGTTCTTGACCATATTGAAACTCTTACGTTTCGTTTCAGTAAGTGGTTTCGCGTTTATATGGTTGTAAACCTTAGTATACATGTATATATGGCTTACCCTTTCATCATAACCTTGTCTTTGTTTGGACAAGGTCCCCCCCCCCCCCCCCCCATTAAGTGTGCTGTAATGATAGTATGTTATAAGCAAACTATGTTTAAATCGTTGTTTGGTTTGTTTGTCATATGCATATCTCTATTGTATAATATTTGCATTTTGTATGTTCTTTGTCAATCTGTCTTTATATGCAATCTTCAGTATTGGAGGAAATAAAGATATAATAACAGAATGCATATATGATTACCATAAAATTGATACAATTTTCGCAGTCAAATATATTGATAATATAATTTATATGCAGTACATGCTTGTATGTTGTAAATGAATGCATAGCACAACTCAATTCAAATAAACATGTATGCATCCATAATGATAATATCAGATGTTAGTTATGTCCCCTTTGTGTGTGTAAATATGTATGATTTTTCGGAAATTTTGTGATCCCGGCTATAGATTCAGTGCAACAACTTTAAGGTATATTGTAGAGTTATACATTTATGAAATAATAGACGTGATAAGATAACTTGTAACGACACGGAATCCAAACCATCAGCTCAAAGGTCAAGTTCATAGTCCTTGGTTAAACCTTATATCTTCATTGTGTAGTGACGAATGGTGCTTGTGGCCTGTTCATATCTTTGTGGGTCCAAGCGCGTATCTAGGCATACGCACATACGAAAATGCGTACAAATCGTCAGAAATAGTAATGAATGGACATGTTTGCTGTATAAAAGATAACACAATAAAGCTGAAATATATCTTAAGAAGGCATCGTTTTTTGTTGTTATTTTATTTGTGGGTTCTTTTTTGTTGTTTTTGTTGTTGTTGTTGTTGTTGTTGTTTTTTCCCACTCATGCTGAGATGTCGATATAGTTAGCACAAATGTACATGACTTATACATGTTGAGAGTTGAGGACATGACCCCTGTCGAAAGCTTGGATCAATAGACTTATTACGGAATTAAGAATATTTGGGAATTTCCCAGCTAATCCGGGGGTACAAACAAACTTTTACAGTTACAACTTCGTGGTATTGCACTGATTCTATTGTGAACGGTAGTTGTGATGTATATAATTTTAGTGATAAAGACTGTTCATGTACCCAACTCTTCACTTTGTTGGTTTTGGTCCGTAATGGAGACTGACACCAATGTCGTATGGAGACTATTTTTTCACATTTCTAATTTCAGGTGAATATCTAGCTAACCAGTGCACGCCTGGACAAAATTTCTGTCAGCCCTGCCCCCAGCGTCTACCTTCGTGTGTTGGTCTAGGGGATGGGGACCAGCCAGTTTCGGGACAGTTGTGGAAACAACAGTATGTCGTCTGCTATAAGAACAGGACATCATCCGTTCCTAGTTGTCCAACAAACACAGTTTTCAACCCGAACACTAAAAAATGCATGGATTCATATCAGCTGACAAAACGTAAGGATTTTCTTGCAAAAGAAAAGAAAATAATAATAATAACTTCTTTCATTTGACAAAATCCTATGTACTTTTCTAAGATGTTGAAAGACATCCAAATTATAATTGTAATTCATAACTTTCATGAATATGTGCATGTACATCTATTCGTTTGCAACTTTGCAATTTTAAATATATATATAAGTAGTTAGGGCACCGCTTTGGCCCCAAACAAATTTGACCTCCTTTCTAGGTTGACGGCCATCTTTGTTACTATTTATAGTAACTCATTTGTATATAAACTTTTTTTGGGATAGAGCACATACGTAGTGGCCATGTTGTTGACGGCCATTTTATTTCAGACGTATGATTGTATTGCGCATGCGTGGCCGCGATTTTTAGTATACAGAGGTGACTTGTATACTTGATCTGAGATCTACTCGCGGAAATTGAAAGTCACTTCCATTCGATCTCAGACAGTGTCATAGAAGATATTCTTCTACTACTACTGCTATATGTCTATTATATAACAATAATAATATATGACTATAATAAAAATAATAATGTAAATAATAATTATATTAATAATAATATATAAATGATTAATAGTGTACACTCGTTAACGATTCCAAAATAGTGCCGATTTTACATAGAATGACGTCATTTCCGGTTGTACCGCCAATACACTTCCGGTTTAGTACATTCATTATATAGGTGTCGATGAGACTTTTCCATTGATACCAAGATCATGTAAATCGATCGAGAAATGACAGGAATACCTCCTGTAACATATTTTTACATGAAACTTAAAAATCCCGCCATTTTAAACTTTGAAGGTCACGTGACATTTTTCAAACGCTTATTTCTCGTAAACGAAAAAAGATAACCCTATGAAAGAAGGGGTATAAAAACTGAAACTGGGAAAAAACATAAACTCACAATAAAAGTATGTAGTTATAATGTAATTAGTGTAATATTAAAAGCTGTTTTACTTACATATATAACTTATCATGTTAACATTACTTTTGAATAAATCTATATATCACATAAAAAATAACTCCTTGTTTTTGCTGTCAGCTTAATTTTAGAAAAATATTTAGAATACTAAAGCATTAAAAGCAACTCGATTTTTTTAAATAATGACATTGAAGGATTCATTTCTCGGCCATAAAAAATCAAGATTTAAAATAATAAGATGAATTTTACTTATATTGTAATGTGTGTGTGTTGTGTGTGTTATTATATAAAAAAAATGTGTATGTGTGTGTAACTATATATCAACTTAACAGGCTTCTTGTTGTTTTGTTTTGTTTTTTATTTTACTGGGCCTTACATTGAAAGACGGACTTTAACTCCGTAATAGTCCATTGTTAACACATCCGCTCATAAATCAACACACGCCAGACATTGGGGCACTTTAAAGGGATTAACTTTTGACACGTGAATAGGTCATTGTTAACACATCCACTCCTAAATCAATACTGCTTTTCATTGTAAGCTTAAAGCAGAGTCTCTATTGTCATCACAGGTGGTGTTTGGGAAACAAGTTTAAACTGATGCAATAGTGGTACTTAAGTCATCTGAAGGTAAGGCGTTGAACAGAACACATCGTGGAGGTAGACGTTACTTCACATTTTATATCATTATTATTATTATTATTATTATTATTATCATGTATATATATATATATATATCTTAATTTATACAGATAAAATGAGTTTCTATAAATAGTAACAAAGATGGCCGCCAACCTAGAAAGGTGGTCAAGTTTGTTTGGGGCCAAAGCGGCGCCCTTACTCATTATATATATTATTCAAATTCATTAATTATATTGCTGTATATATTTAAAAATTGAATGTCAATCTCAGATGTTATTATTTAAGATAAAGTAAAAATAGCTGTAGAATGAATCAATTACTATGGCATATATCTTTCTAGCGGACTATCCCGACTATTGCCGAGCGTATCCGAATGCAGTCCTACCAGACCCCGATGACTGTTCCCGCTTTTACAGCTGCGGATCTGTCAATAAAGACGGAAATAATCGATTCCAGTGTTCATATCCCGATCTATTCTCCGTAACAGACCGGAAATGCACGAATTTCAATCGAGTTCATTGTGATGAACGTCCCGAAGCAACATCTGCATGTGAGATTTTTTTTATGCATAGAATGGGAACTTCTTTAAATTAATAGAAACACACCTGTCTTGCATATTTTAAATGACAGAAAAACACCTTTTTTACATACATTTTATGGTTGATTTAAGTCTGGTTTCTTGATTTTAATGACCAAACCAAAGCATATCATATATTGTAACAGTTTTAATATTGGTTTTATTCTATAGATTAAAAAGATATTAATTATCCTTTTTTATTATTTACTTACTTTTGTTGTTGTTGTTGTTGTTGTTTTCTGTATATAAATACCAGTTTCATTGTTTCTGCTAACATAACATTTCAACATTTCACTATGTAGTAATTGGTCGTTTATTAATCCCGTTTCACTGTGTTAAAATACTTAAATGCGATATTTGAATTTCAGGTCAGTACGATCAAAACAAATGTAGTCCATCGGACCACGCATGCGTGCCATGCAATATCCGGATTCCGGACTGTACAGGTTTACCCAACGGAAATAATGGAATTCCCGGCATGCTCTGGTCTGTCAACTACGTGAACTGCCTAATAAATAGAACCATTGAGGTCAAACGATGTACGAAAGGAGTATTTGACCCCAACTCGAAAATGTGCAGTGAAACGGTTGACCCTCGTACGTTTTACTGCTTTTTTTATCCAACTAAAATTGGGATCACTTTTTATAAGATAAAACCTAAATGGATTATTGATATAAGGCGCTACTTTATATCTCACCTGAGCACATGTGCTGAGCATAAGCTATTAGGATCGATGAATGTCCGTTGTCCGTCCGTCGTACACAAGTAGTTTGTTTGAACTCTAGCCTCTTCATTTCTGAAGCAATCATCTTCAATCTTTATTACAATATTTATTAATATAATATCTAGGCCAAGTTCAATTATGACTGATATCGGTTTATTAGGTCAGGAGTTAGGCCCCTTTTAATATTAAATAAGAAGCCAGATTTCACTTTGTTTGCACTCCAGCATCTTCATTTCTTAAGCAATCATCTTCAAACTTTATGACACTGTTTATTGCCATAATCTCACGGCCAAGTTTGATTATGGCTGATATCGGCCCATTAGGTCAGGAGTTATGCCCCTTTTATTACTAACAAATGCCAATTTTCAGTTTGTTTGCACTCTAGCATCTTCATTTCTTAAGCAATCATCTTCAAACTTTATGACAATGTATATTACCATAATCTCTCGGCCAAGTTTGATTATGACTGATATCCGTCAATTGGTACAGGAGTTAGGGCCTTTTGATATTAAAATGTCATATTTCATTTTATCTGCATTCTATCATCTTTATGTCTGAAGAGATCATCTTCAAACTTTAGAACAATGATTATACCCATAATCTCTCGGCCAAGTTTGATAATGGCTATCATTGGCCAATTAGGTCAGGAATTATGCCCCTTTTAATGTTTAATTTGTGTGTTTAAAGCCATAAATTTTCAGTTAAGTTTGACATCAACTTTCGATCACAGGCACTGTTTAGTTCGTGGAATTATGAATTATGTCATGGATTATGTATTCAGTACAATTATGCTATAATTAAGTATATGTTAATGTTTATTATCGAAGGTTTAACAAATTAAACCGCTCAAGCTCGGCGCAGCCGAGCGAGCGGTTTAACTTGTTAAACCCTCAATAAAAAACATTAATGTATGGAATTATATTTTGACCAATGGGATTGCAGTATTTTTCAAAGTTTTCCATCGGTTTAACTTGATAAACCGTTAGGTTTAATGGATAACCTAGTGTACGCGCTGAATTAACTGCACCTATGGAAAACCTTTCTGCGCATGTGTGAAGAGGCGGGATAAGAGGCGTGGCCTATATTGGCAATGTTCCAACTATGATGAAATGCAAGAACAGCATAGAAGTTCTACTTTTTTATTTTGAATGAACTGTTTATAAACAATGAGAACTGAATGTCAAATAACATTTACATAGTAATCATAATATCATATCCAATATGATGAAGTCGTAAAAAAAAAGGAAAAAAAAAAAAAAGCAAATACTTGACGCTAGTCACTTGTATTTGCTTTTCTTCTTTTTTCCTTCACACATGCGCAGAAAGGTTTTCCACAGGTGCAGTTAATTCAGCGCGTATACAAGGTTATCCATTAAACCTAACGGTTTAACAAGTTAAACCGATGGAAAATTTTGAAAAATACTGCAATCTCATTGGTCAAAATATAATTCCATACATTAAGTAACTTGTACAAGCAATGAAGGCAGTTTTTCTCAGGTGAGCGTTTTTAGGGCCATCTTGTTTTTTTATCTAAGTATTGATTGATTGGATTATTGATATTACGAACTTATTGATATTAAGTTAATAAATTGTTGGATTATTGGTAAACAGAATACAGTCTATTAAGATGTGTTATAAGGGACTATTTTCTGAGCGCATGTAATTTGACAAGAACATTCTCTTTTCACCGTTTTGCAATTTCACGTGGCCCCACTACAGTATGACATTTCCTTTTGTTGAAGGAGAACTTTCTTTTAGTTGCAACAAGACATTTTCGCTGAATTATTGATATAAAAGGATAAAAAAAGAATGCTTCAAATTTTGTTTTAGACAGTGTACTTATCCAAATCAAATAACACACAGATTAATGTATGCCTACTTACTTCACATGAAATTGTAAAGAACCATATACAGAAGAACCGGGAGCGGGAGGTCGTGGGTTCGATCCCTGGCCGCGACACACAAAAGTCGTAAAAATGGTACTGTAATAGCTCCCTTGCTTGGCGCTCAGCATATAAGGATAGTTGCAGGACTGGTTGGCCCGGTGTCAGGATAATGTAATTGGGTGTGGTATCATGCTACATGTCTACGGCGTGATACTGCAGTGTGGCAGCATTATATACGTCTCAAATAGACATCGTCTCCAAATGACTAAAATACTGTCGATGGGACGTTAAACCCAACAAACAAACACACAAAAAAGCTGGAATTTATCCAAACATCATGCTCAACCCAATGTATTAGGCGTATTAAAAAGTTATTTGTTTCCGTTAACCCGACCATTCTCATATCGCTCCTCAACTTTTTTTCTTTGCACTCGGGTTATCACAGTGTGAAACATTTTTGTTACACTCTTAATAAGTAAGGAAACAAAACAAAAGTTAAACATCAACAATTTTTCGAGCATTTCATTTCTCAACATAAGCCAATAAGATTGATTGGGACTCCATTGTAGAATACAGACTTTTTATCTAAATGTGGTCAATGATCAAAAAAAATTATGCATATTTTCCTTTTTTCCCTCCATTTTACAGAGCATATCAACGACATGTGTTTCGCCAATCCTACTGCCATTGTGCCCCATCCCACAAACTGTGCCCAGTATTTCGACTGTTCTCGACTTCGTGCCCAGTTTGGACACTATCTGATGGAATGCGACTACCCACAGCTGTATGATACTGCAACGTCTTCATGCAAGCCATATTCACAGGTCCAGTGTGGCACAAGGGTCGAACCGGTGACCCCATGTAAGTCACGAACTACTGTGCAGGGATTTTGTATTCCTAACATTTCCTCTTGTCAGCTGCGTATAGTACACTGTGCGTTTGATAAAACAAGTTTTTAATTTTTAAACTGTTTACGTATACATGTTTTAGACATCTATCAATATCTATTCTTTAACAAAACGTTCGTACTAAAAATAAGTCGAGCAATCAGTACGTCATGTTTATTGTAACACAGATAAATATATTATACAATGCTGGTATTCCAGTATTTCCTTCTGCTTTTAAGGTCTGGTGATAAAGATGTCAAAAGCGAGAGGTCGTTGATTCCATCCCTGTCGCATCAACGTAATAGTAAAATTTCTTTAATACTAGTTCTTTCTTTGAGATAGCACAGCATTTTTGGACACCTTTTCTTGTATGCATGATTTATACAGTTCTTTGCAGCATATAGTAGCTTAACCCTTTTGATATAAGTTTCCTAATTGTACAACCCAAGATATTATTTCTTTTTATCTGAAATCTTTTGCAGGTCAGTACTTCCAAAACCTTTGTTCTTCAAGCAACATGACATGTTCGCCGTGTCCCGAACGATACCCAAGTTGTCAAGGTCTTCCAGATGGAAATAATGCGGTTCCCAGCAAGGCCTGGTCCCCGAACTACATCGTGTGTGATCATGAGAGAACCGTATCTGAGAATCGATGTCAGTTCGGTTACTTTGACCCTCTATGGCGGTCATGTGTTCACACCGTGCAGCCAGGTATAAATATTCGCCCTGTCCCGCGGGGGTGGGGTGTTACGATTTCCCTGATTGAAATCAATTTTGAAATGGTAGTATTGTTTTCAGATTTAATAGTGTTTAATGTACTAGAATATTTGTTCAAGAGATATGAACTGTTAAATGTGAGTAGATTTCAGATAAATGTTTTATGTAACTTTATACAATGTAAATTAAATAATAATAATAATAACAATAAATGCATTGTGTTTTTTGTGTCGACAGATACGTGTTAATATATATATAAAAATATATATTACATGAATCTAATTTTCAATTCACAGCTTCCTCACTATATGTAATACTTAATGTAGATATTCACAGCTTCCTCACTATATGTAATACTTAAGGTATATATTCAATGCTTCCTAACTACATGAAATGCTAAATGTATACATGTATATTCACAGCTTCTTAACTACATGAAATACTAAATGTAACTAAATGTATATATTCACTGCTTCCTACTACATGTAATACTAAATGTATATATTCACTGCTTCCCCTAACTACATGTAATACTAAATGTATATATTCACTGCTTCCTAACTACATGTAATACTAAATGTATATATTCACTGCTTCCTCACTACATGTAATACTAAATGTATATATTCACAGCTTCCTAACTACATGTAATACTAAATGTATATATTAACTGCTTCCTAACTACATGTAATACTAAATGTATATATTCACTGCTTCCTAACTACATGTAATACTCAATGTATATATTCACTGCTTCCTAACCACATGAAATACTAAATGAATAAATATCCAAAGCTTCCTCACTACATGTTATACTAAATGTATATATTCAAAGCTTCCTTACTACATGTTATACTAAATGTATATATTCAAAGCTTCCTCACTACATGTTATACTAAATGTATATATTCACAGCTTCCTCACTACATGTAATACTAAATGTATATATTCACTGCTTCCTAACCACATGAAATACTAAATGTATATATTCCCAGCTTTCTCACTACATGTAATACTAAATGTATATATTCACTGCTTCCTAACCACCTGAAATACTAAATGTATATATTCACAGCTTCCTCACTACATGTAATACTAAATGTATATATTCACTGCTTCCTAACCACATGAAATACTAAATGTAGATATTCACAGCTTCCTCACTACATGTTATACTAAATGTATATATTCACTGCTTCCTAACCACATGAAATACTAAATATATATATTTAAAGCTTCCTCACTACATGTAATACTAAATGTATATATTTACTGCTTCCTAACCACATGAAATACTAAATGTATATATTCAAAGTTTCCTCACTACATGTTATACTAAATGTATATATTCAAAGCTTCCTCACTACATGTTATACTAAATGTATATATTCAAAGTTTCCTCACTACATGTTATACTAAATGTATATATTCACAGCTTCCTAACCACATGAAATACTAAATGTATATTTTCAAAGCTTCCTCACTACATGTTATACTAAATGTATATATTCAAAGCTTCCTCACTACATGTTATACTAAATGTATATATTCAAAGCTTCCTAACTACATGTTATACTAAATGTATATATTCAAAGCTTCCTCACTACATGTAATACTAAATGTATATATTCAAAGCTTCCTCACTACATGTAATACTAAATGTATATATTCACTGCTTCCTCACTACTTGTAATACTAAATGTATATATTCAAAGCTTCCTCACTACATGTAATACTAAATGTATATATTCAAAGCTTCCTCACTACATGTAATACTAAATGTATATATTCAAAGCTTCATCACTACATGTTATACTAAATGTATATATTCACTGCTTCCTAACTACATGTAATACTAAATGTATATATTCAAAGCTTCCTCACTACATGTAATACTAAATGTATATATTCAAAGCTTCCTCACTACATGTAATACTAAATGTATATATTCACTGCTTCCTCACTACATGTAATACTAAATGTATATATTCACTGCTTCCTAACTACATGTAATACTAAATGTATATATTCACGCTCCCTGAGTGCAAATACCGCAGTGTTCTCGGACAGGACGACCGGATGTGACGATTTCAAGTCTGTGTTGTGCGGTCAGAGACCCGAGCCCCAGACACCCTGTGAGTAAAATTGTCAATTTCATGTTTCATCATTTCTAATGTGAGTGTGTTGCACAAGAATGAATCAAAATCATTTTACATTAATCATGTTCTCTATTCATTGCAGTGATTAACATCAGTATATGTTTTTTAAGTTAGTTATACAGTTTGTCTCAGTTTTTTTAACAATTCAATAAATAAATTCTAGAATTTAAGTGTAAGTTTAATTGTATATTTGTATATGTATATATATTGTAAATAAGACATTGAAATGTGATGTATTTTAGAATATCCTTTAGGTACAAATTGCTTTGTGTATTTCTGCCATTTATATGGTCGAAAATCGGTGTTTTATTCTCACTGCTTGACATGTATATTGTTTAAATATTCATATAGAATTGTAAAAAAAAAGCAATGAGGAGATATTTGACATATTGATATAATATTTTGACATGACATAATACATTTATGATTGATTCATATTATAGCCAAGCGGCCGTTCCAGTTCTTTATGTTTTTATTAACATTGACTTTTTAGGTGAATACATTCAAAACCAATGTGCTATTGGAACTAGTGGTTGTCTCCCTTGCCAGCAACGTCTTCCTTCCTGTCGAGGACTTCCGAACGGCATTGATGGTGTTCGCGGTCAGTTGTGGTCAAATCGCTATATAGAGTGCCTCGAAAACCGGACTCTTAGCGTCGGTTCGTGCAAAGAGGGCGTGTTTGACCCTGTCCTGAAAGCATGTGTCAAATACATTGACCCAGGTATAGTGTGGCCGGATTTAGGTGATAAATATTTGCTGGTATAAGATATCTATTTTTGGTTTTGGAATTTCTGAAGAGTATATATAATTATGTATATATACAATTCAAGTCAGAGTTTATTATTTTCAGAAGCCGTTCACAGCTGAATAAGTGAAACACCAAAGAATATACATATCTGCATGGTGATGTTATTGAATAACACAATTATATAAGGCATCATGGTGCTTTTTTGGATGAGTCTCTTAATTTCAAAGAACACATTTTAAAAAATGTGTATAACTACTGGGATTATGTACCTCAAAATTAAGAGCATTCGAAAATGTCTGTAACAGGAAGCCTCTGAAACACATAGTTTATCTTTAGCTTTATCCCACTTACATTATTGCGATATCATTCTTTATGGAATATTTCAAAATGAATTATCCAAACTTCAACGTATTTAAAATATGTGTGCTAAACTCGTATTGATAGTTCCAAGTATGATACTTTCTCTGACAGAAGTTTCAGTACGATACTTTCTCTGACAGAAGTTTTAGTATGATACTTTCTCTGACAGAAGTTTTAGTACGATACTTTCTCTGACAGAAGTTTTAGTACGATACTTTCTCTGACAGAAGTTTATTACGATAGGTCCAAAAATTGCGGATTGAATTATCTCTTAGCCACAGACATTGTGAATCTGTAGAAATTTCAAAATACAACTGAAGTAGTTTTACTTTAGGACTATTTTGCGGTTTTTTTGTTGTTGTTTTTTAAGTGACGCTAACGGCATCGCTAACTGATCCTTAATGTTTAATGTATGTATGCTTGTATATCCTATTGACAGTATTTTTGTAACTTTTGGACTTTTGTCTACATGAAATAGAAAGGGTGCTTTCACACTGCAGTATCACTCCATAGACATGTTACAGGATACCGCACAACAAGTCTTGGGTCTCCTAGAGATATATACAGGTACAATTTCGACTAATTTGGTATGTTGCATCAGGATATTGAACCCGCTACCTCCCGGTTACAGGGTGAACGATCAAATAACTCGGTCACGGGGACCGGTCTAATTAAATGTTACTTGGTGCTAACAAAAACCTATTTTGAGTACATTTCATTGTATGATAAATGTATAGAATTTGCATTTGATCTGTGTAATAAGATACATCTTTTTTTGATGCTTATCTATTCATTTTTTTTTCTATTTAGGTAAAGTGAACGATGTGTGCCGAGAAAACCCACAGGCTGTCCTTCCTGATGAGCAGAACTGTGCAAAATTCTACAACTGTCGCACACTGCCCCACGAGCAAGAATGCAAATACCCGGATCTTTTCTCTTCAGACACAAACTCATGCGAAGAATTCAAGCACGTTACATGTGTGAACAGGCATGAGCCACAAGCTCCTTGTATGTTTATATCTGTCTTATAATGTTTATATTCTAAGACCTAATTAATTCATTCACTTAATGCTTGCGATAATCTGAGATATGGCAGGGAGATTCGAAAAACCGAAAATATTTTTCATCTCATATTTACCGTTCTTTCCTTTTGAAAAAAAAAATTGCCCGAACCAAGACTAGTGTAAAAGACTTCGAAACATTGACAGTATAAGGAAATTCATATTGGCTTTAGATATGTTTATGTTGATAGAACATAAAGTTGCAACCAAGATATTTGATATAAACATGGAAAGCAACCGGCCCACGTCACATCATGTGACACACGCTCTTTTTCATTTTTTAATACATGTATAACAGAAGAACTTAAGCAGGTGACATGTAAGCAACAGCAAAGTATCTACTGTTTAAAGTTAAATTATCTAATCGATTAAGGCCTCAGATTATCACAACAAATGAATTTTAACCGATTTCTATCATTGGTCAATACCTTTTACCATCTACTTACAGGTGAATACCTCCAGAACCAGTGTATGGGAGGTTTCGGGTGTCGCCCCTGTCCCGACCGTCTCCCTAGCTGTGTAGGACTCCCTGATGGAGACAACATGTTCCAGGGTCGACCATGGACCCAGGAGTATGCAGTTTGCCATAGCAATAGGACATTGAATGTCACTAAATGCGCAGGATCGGAAGTGTTCAATCCATTGACGCGAAAGTGTGAGAAATACCTTGATCCAGGTATTTACCAATGGCATAATCTTTAAATAAGTATATTATAAATCAAAATGTCTTATTTAGTTGTACATGAAACAAAATTAATTCATTTCTTTTAACTTTTTGGAAGGTGTTCATTACTGTGGGATTTTGTATACGATTTACATGTATCTTTTGCAATTCAGATTTTAGGTACCATTTCTTTTAAATTTATTAATTTTGCATTATTTAACGTTAATCTTCAAGTCTAGTTTCAATTGATATGTATCATTATTAGTAGTAAGGTCGTCGGTTTGGAGTCAAACAAACTTGACCTCCTTTCTAGGTGGGCGGCCATCTTTGTTACTATTTATAGTAACTCATTTGCATATAAGCATTTTAGGGTATGACGTGGCCATGTTGTAGGCGGCCATTTTATTTCTTATGTGTGTTTTGCGCATGTGTGGCGGCCATATTGTTTTCTAGCATGACATCTAATTTTAGAATGATCATGATCTATTTTAGAAATGGGATCTATATTTTTATGATTTTCTGTGTGGGTCTTGTAATGACATCAATGTACAGAGCTGACTTGTACATTCGACCTAGTGTTAAGGACATTGAGGGTCAATTCCTTTAGCCTTAGGCGGAGACACATGGTAAACACCAAATAATGACTTGTATATTCAGTCATAGGGCTTAATCACGGACATTGAGGGTCAGGTCCTCAGCCTTAGACGGGGACTATACAAAGTCTTAAAACAATAATGATATCATTATATGATCATCATACAATAAACATACAATAAATATAATTAAACTATTTCAAACAATATTTGGAAAACATAGAAAAAATTATCGACATTACTTACGATGTGAACAGCTCCACGTTCTGCTATAAAATGAACTCAACACTCATGTTTTACGTGTGATCTACCGTTTATGGTCATAGTATTTCCGGTAATTATTCTTGGAAATGTATTTCCAGTGTACAACTAGAGTAAACCAGAGAAAACTGGTTTACAATTTGAACCGACCAATGCCATGTCTTCATTTTATGTCGATTGATTGAAACAAAAATAACCATGACTTAGATCAGCAACCAATCAGAAAAGAAATGCAGAATCGCAACCAATAACATTTTTCATTTCATGAATAGGCATGACATTGCACAACAACCAGCAATCATTTTTACTCCATGAACCTATGAGGCGTATACACACACACGCACACTATTCAAGCAAAATCATAGAATGCGTTTATGGTTCTGGAAATGAAATGGACATGTTGAATAAGGTAAACTTTTTAATTTATAAATCACCACCTTTTTTCCTCAGTAGAAGTAATTATATCCATTTTTTTTTTCGAAATCAAAATCCCTTGCACATAAAAGTATTCACAGAAAGAACGAAATTGTCAAATTTTTGCGCCAAATTTTTTTGTATAAAAATGTTTAAAGATGTATTGGAAGATCAATAATCAATATTATGGATATGAGTGAGCCACTTGATTTTAACTTAAAACACATGTTTATGTTTAATCGATATAATCCTGGAGTGGACGGGCGAAAGGAAAAGAAATGCAGAATCGCATCACACACACACACATCTCCGGTTATTATTCTTGGAAATGTATTTCCAGTGTACAACTAGAGTAAACCAGAGTTCCTTAGTTGTTAACCGATTTGAATAATTTTCATAGCTATGAAAAGCTCAAAGTGAAATCTTTACTTTAAACTTCTAACCGGAGGTCCATGATAAACAAAAAACCGAAATGACGTCATTCTATGTAAAAATGACTCTATCTTCATTAGTTTGAACTTCGAGGGTATAAAAAACCATACGAAAATCTTGTCCTATAAGATGGACAATTTCATGAACATTGACGAAGGATTTTCAGAGCTGGATCTAGAGATGTGTGAAGCCTGTTTAATATAAGAACAAGCAGGATCAAAGTCTTGGGACTTATAAGGGGAAGTGCCTCCTTTTTCAGTTCATAAAACATGTTTTCTATAAAGGGTTTAGAGTGTGAACAAGTATTCACAAGAAGGGACAATTTGTTAAGACATTGTGCATTTAAACATGGAAATGAAAAGACAGTCAATGAAACGCCTCCTCCTCCGGAATTGACTCCTCCTCCTCCGGAATTGACTCCTCCTCCTCCTCCGGAATTGACTCCTCCTCCTCCTCATCCTCAAGGAGGAGGAATTCATCCTCTTTCTCCTCCTCAAGGAGGAGGTTCGATATTTCAGGGAGTACAGACACAAAAGAAAGTTAGGGAAATACCTCCTTCAACATTAACTAATGGACAGGAATTTGTTTTTCAACATCCCTTTACGTGTATGGTCAGCGGACCGACCTCTTGTGGTAAAACTTCGTATCACAGCTACTACAGAGGGAACTTCATCCCGCTCCACAACGTATTATCTGGTTATACAAGAGATGGCAACCGTTATATGACGAAATACAAAGAAACGTTTTTTTCGGAAGTAGAATTAAAAAAGGAGTACCTTTTAATCTGGAAAAAGATGAGTTTTTTGGACCCTAGAGTCAGAAATGAGATCATATTAGACGACATGGCTACGGAAGCGGTGAAAGACCAACGAGTGACCGATTTATTCACGGAAGGTAGCCACCATCGAAACCTGTCTGTCATCGCTATCAACCAAAACCTGTATTTCAAGCAAAGATCCTACCCAGAGACGAAATTGCCATTATCTGGTATTATTTAACAACCCTGTAGACAGACAACAGGTTATGACTCTTGCCCGACAAGTGTACCCCAGTAACCCCCAAGAACTGTTAAGACCTTTTGAAAAGGCTGTTAGTCACCACTTACACCAGCTTCACTGCGCATGCGCACAAATGTGATGGAATTTATAAGGTAAACAGATTGTAGAATGGAACCACCAAACGATATACAGAGACAGGATACTGTTCCAGTCGAAACTTTGCAAAACATCATGATTTCTTGCGACGACTGCGGTTCAGACATTAGTAACTTACAAAACATGTCAGAGCATGGTGTCCAGCGGTGTTGAAAAGAAAAGTTGAAGATACTAGTAATGAAGATGAGCCTACGAGTAAAGTAGGCCGTCGAGATTGGATCACCTGCGATGATGGTTCTGATAATGAAAGTTCTATGGACGAACAAGACTTCATTGAAGACATAAATGAATATTTCGAATCCTTAGCCAAAAAAGCTGGTGAGAAAACGGAAACAATTTGGGATGAAAAATACTACGAATATAGAAATGAAGGAAACTCAGAACAGAAAGCCCGTTCAAAAGCCTACGAGTTTGTCTTTGAAGACGATAAAAAAGAATTCATGCGAATGTATACAGATTATTTTAGAACAGCGGCTCAACTAGAAGGAAGCGTCGTTCATCAGAAAATTCTTCGAGAAATTTTGGATTCAGACAATAAAAAGAAAGTGATTAAACGAGTTTTGAAAAAGTACAATCATTTGTTCGATGAGATAGATTCGGAATCTAGTGATGATGATGATGATGAATAAGTTTATAAGGGGAGAAGACTAATAGACATAAATAAAAACTAATAATGAACATTGACAGATGGTCACAACATTTTCGCCTCATGGCCGAGGGAGAACTACGTCCTAATCATAAAGGAAAAAACAGACTGGTGGCACGTCTAAAGAACCGACCATTCAATATGTTACCCCTGTGGCACAAGCGGTAGAAATGGCCAAGTCAGAACTCAAGAGACAAGACTCTCCACCTAGGGAAAGAAAGTCTACTTCCATGAAACGTCAGAATATGAGTTTCCTGTAAAATCAAACAAAAGATTTCGACAACCAGGAATTCCGGCCAATTCAACCTTCTATGTTTGAGACTAAGGACAATATAATTGTAGAACAGAAAATGTGTGCACGTAAAAACGATTTGTATTGCAAAATAAAATAAGTAACAGTTTAGAATTTGTATAATTGTAGAAAAGAAAATGTGTGTATATGAAAACGAATTGTATTGCAAATAAAATGAGTAACAGATTAAAATGTGTTAAAAAAAAAAGGGAAATCAATGAAATCGATAAATAATCAATATATATCAATCATATATTTAGACTTGATTTTCACTAAAACAATTAAAAAAATGAGTTCTAAAAATCAAAATAATAAAATTCCTATACTTAAATGACTAAATGTTAGAGCAGAAAAAAAGGCCATGCATTTAATGACTTTCACAGATGGATACCACTTCATGTTCATACCGATGATCCGGTGTTGGGGGAAAAGTGAATAACTTTCACAGCACGGTTCCCATGAACACAGACTACATTCTCACACCTTGGACTAAAAATAGAGACCGGAAATACTATGACCAAAACGGCATTTTATATAAATCAATAGAAATAAAAAATAGTAATCTTTAATATATATTAATTAAATACATATATATACATTTCGATCGATCTCTGTAATTTACTAATCTATGTCTATATATTTTTTTTATATATAAAATGAAACAATACTCTCTCTCTCTCTCTCTCTCTCTCTCTTAAATTTCGATCACTTATCATGTAATCAAATAATTAGCAGTATGAGGAGTTTAAACCATTTAATTAGAATTTCATTAAGGAATATACCTGTAATTTTATTAGTATTTAAAAAGAATTATAAACATATTCTGATATTTATATATTTATTAACTGCTATACATATATTCATAAAATGGTTCAGCAATTTTAGATAAAATAATAGTAATATATAAATATAACATTGCTCCGTATAGTTCAGGTGGAATAAAAATGCTATCATTATTCCTTATCTTTTTGACTCAATTATACCAATTCACTGGTTTCGTCTACTGACACTCAAATGATAAAAATAAGATAAAAGAAAAAATGATATTCAAATTCCACTACACTTGCGTTTAAAGTTTACATTACAATAGTAGCAAACGCGAGTCATAGCTGTACTGTACTTTTACTAATGAGATCAATTTTGACATCCCCTGGTGGAGTTAGTGTTGATACGAAATGGGCTACTGGTTTCAAATATAATTACCAAACACCCTATTATGTGATCAACTGATGTAAAAAATTCAATACCTTCTATAATCACCAGCCGAAAATGGGTTTTGAATGTTTCTCATTGTATTGTGCTCAATTGACTGAAATTCACTGAACCTTGTATAAAAGCCCTTGGGGGGAAATCCGATAAACAGCAGATGTTAAATGTAGTCAGTACACTGCTCAACATAAAAAAGCTAAGCGTTTTCTCTCTCTCTCTCTCTCTCTCTTGTTATACTTAATACTTAATATTTTAGCTTCGTAAACTAATATAGATTTACGTTTGTATTCACAAACTTAAAGGGGAAAAAGGGCCAATAGCATGCGTATTATCTTTTTTTTTTACCAAAATAATAAAGTTCACTGAACCTCGCATATAAATGTCATGAGACTTTTTACTACAACTATTGATTTTTACTCTACTCTTAGCGGTTTTAATTGAAACGGTGTTGTAAATTTGATTTGTGAATGGGTCGGGGGCGAGAGATATCTCCAAGTGGATACAATAATCAGTGTAGTAAAGTGCCTATTGAATGGTAAGAGCGGGGGTGCGGACGTCTCACAACTGGAGCAATTCATTGCGACAATTAGAGAAGTATTGATTATTAAAACCTTTCGCCCGTCCACTCCAGGATTATATCGATTAAACATAAACATGTGTTTTAAGTTAAAATCAAGTGGCTCACTCATATCCATAATATTGATTATTGATCTTCCAATACATCTTTAAACATTTTTATACAAAAAAAATTGGCGCAAAAATTTGACAATTTCGTTCTTTCTGTGAATACTTTTTTGTGCAAGGGATTTTGATTTCGAAAAAAAATGGATATAATTTACTTTTTAGAATTTTTTTTGCGTGATATAAAATTAGATACTGAGGAAAAAAGGTAGGTGATTTATAAATTAAAAAGTTTACCTTATTTAACATGTCCATTTCATTTCCAGAACCATGAACGCATTCTATGATTTTGCTTGAATAGTGTGCGTGTGTGTGTGTGTATACGCCTCATAGGTTCGTGGAGTAAAAATAATTGCTGGTTGTTGTGCAATGTCATGCCTATTCATGAAATGAAACATGTTATTGCGATTCTGCATTTCTTTTCTGATTGGTTGTTGATCTAAGTCATGGTTATTTTTAGACAACATGTTTAGACTTGTTCAATCGGGCATAAAATGAAGACATGGCATTGGTCGG
Source organism: Solen grandis (assembly GCA_021229015.1). Classification (NCBI taxonomy): domain Eukaryota; kingdom Metazoa; phylum Mollusca; class Bivalvia; order Adapedonta; family Solenidae; genus Solen; species Solen grandis. Next base: position 46,365,718 of record CM037788.1, on the reverse strand, counting down.
TTCAAATTGTGAACCAGTTTCTCTGGTTTACTCTAGTTGTACACTGGAAATACATTTCCAAGAATAATTACCGGAAATACTATGACCATAAACGGTAGATCACACGTAAAACATGAGTGTTGAGTTCATTTTATAGCAGAACGTGGAGCTGTTTACATCGTAAGTAATGTATATTACTGGGACTATCAATACCTCTGTTGTATCTAATGTTATTTGGTGTTTACCATGTGTCTCCGCCTAAGGCTAAAGGACTTGACCCTCAATGTCCTTAACCCTAGGTCGAATGTACAAGTCAGCTCTGTACATTGATGTCATTTCTAAATATAGATCATGATGTCAATCTAAATATTGATCATGATGCCATTCTAAATATAGATCATGATGTCATTCTAAATTAGATGTCATGCTAGAAAACCAATATGGCGCCGCACATGCGCAAAACACACATAATAAATAAAATGGCCGCCTACAACATGGCCACGTCATACCCTAAAATGCTTATATGCAAATGAGTTACTATAAATAGTAACAAGATGGCCGCCCACCTAGAAAGGAGGTCAAGTTTGTTTGACTCCAAACCGACGACCTTACTCTATTATTTAACTGATAATTCATATTTTCAGCGCATGCGCAAGACTTCTGCAAGTCTAACCCATCAGCTATTGTAGCTACTAAGGACAATGCTGCGCAGTACATTGCCTGCGCGTCACCATCACCCTCTGGGCCCCTTAAGGAGTGTACATACCCTGACCTGTTCGATGTGTCGGAGGAGCGGTGTAAAAATTTCACGACAGTGCCAACAGATTCTAGACCAGTCCCTCAGGCGCCATGTATGTTTATGAACACGATGTTTATTATCTAATACTTTGATACATAACATTCAAGTTTATTGAAACATCATATAGTAAAATTACGATTATCTGAAGACTAATAAGGGAAAATTAAATACTTGGATAATTGTAAGTTCGGAAACCGAGAGGTTTTATTCATTTTGGTTTTCATTCCTCCGCGGGAATGGAAACACACCTCGAGATTGTGCACGGAATTCCGCTTTCGGGATTATGCAACATAACTGTAATTGTTATACAGATCACTGTCTGCTAGCAAATAATAAAAAAAATGGCAATGAAATGGACAGTAATAATAAGAACTTAATCATGGGCAAGTAAATCAATTCATGCCAATTTTTGTCATGATAATCGTTTATATTTGTCGCTTGCATCTGCATCCTAATAAATATCTTATTAGATTCTAATTTACAAAATAAATGAAATAACATCGTCGACGTGTTACCACAGAATGTTTCAATGACGTATGATAAAAAAATGACGTTATCCAATTATCCATGCACAGAGGACATCAGATGATGAAAAAATAAAAATTATATATATATATTATATAACCCATATATATTTAAGGCCAGTATGTCCAGAACCAGTGTACCTCGACTAACCCAGTTGCGTCCCCTGTCCTCAGCGACTCCACAGCTGTGTGGGCCGGCCAGATGGTGCCAATGCTATTGAGGGCAAAACCTGGGTCCCTGAGTACGTGAACTGCTTCCGGAATAGAACAGTTGGTACCAATCGCTGTGGACAGGGAGTATTCGATCCAAACAAACGGCAATGCGTCGTCCAGACATGTAAGTTCACATTGTTGTCGGAATGCTTAAACCAAAGGATATGACTATTTTGTACGCTAATTAAGAAATAAACCCGTTTCGGTGGTTGCTCTATTTTTAGCTCACCTGAGCACAACGTCCTCAAGGTGAGCTTTTCTGATCGCCTTTTGTCCGGCGTCCGTCGTCCGTGCGTGCGTGCATCCGTGCGTCCGGCGTCAACAATTGCTTCAAACAACATCTCCTCCTAAACGGCTTGGCCAATTTGAAAAATATTTGCAGAATGTTCCTTGGATGAAGCTCTACTAAAGTTGTATAAATGGTTCTGGTCCATTGCATAATTAGGTCACAGGAGCTAAAAATATAGTTTAAAAATGCAAACTTTGAAAATCTTCTTCTGCAAAACTGCAAGGCCTAGAGCTTAGATATTTGGTATGTAGCATCATCTTATGGGCCATTACCCAGATTGTACAAATCATAGCCCTACGGTGATAAATGCCCCCGCACCAGGGGTCACTTGTTTTACATAGAGTTATATAGGAAAATCTTTAAAAAGCTTCTTCTATGAATCCATTAGGCCTAGAGATTAGATATTTGGTATGTAGCATCATCTAATGGTTCATTACCAAGATTGTTCAAATCATAAATGCCCCCGCACCATGGGTCACTTGTTTTACATAGAGTTATATAGGAAAATCTTTAAAAATCTTCTTCTATGATTCCATAAGGCCTAGAGATTAGATATTTGGTATGTAGCATCATCTTATGGTTCATTACCAAGATTGTACAAATCATGACCATATGGTGATAAATGCCCCCCGCACCATGGGTAACTTGTTTTACATAGAGTTATATAGGTAAAAAATCTTCTTCTATGAATCCATAAGGCCTAGAGATTAGATATTTGGTATGTAGCATCATCTTATGGTTCATTACCAAGATTGTTCAAATCATGACCTTATGGTGATAAATTACCCCGCACCAGGGGTCACTTGTTTTACATATAGTTACATAGAAAATCTTTAAAAAAAATCTTCTTCTATGAATCCATAAGGCCTATAGCTTAGATTTTTGGTATGTAGCATCATCTAATGGTTCATTATCAAGATTTTCAAAATGGTGGCCCTTTGGAGATAAATGACCCCGCACTAAGTCTTCTCCTCTGAAACCATAAGGCCCAGTGCTTAAATATTTGGTGTGTAGTATTGTCAGGGCTAAAATGTTTAAGATTGAGTTGTATCAGAACTCTTGTCTGCTTAAAAACCTTGTAATCAGTTGTAGCAATGGTACTCAGGTGAGCGTTTCAGGGCCATCATGGCCCTCTTGTTTTAGTTTACCGTCGCTGCCATAGTATTTCAGTCATATAGCAACGTCCAGCTAATTACAGGTGGAGGAAGTCCCTGAATGCACTGAGTTATTCGGGTAAAACCACCAACCTACCGTAAGCCAGCTGGAAGGCTTCCTCGCATGAAAATCCGAATGACCCTGTCAAGACTCGAACCCATGCAGAGAGTGTTAAAGTCAGCGACTTCATCCTCTCAGCCACGGAGGCCCCTTTGTTGATTTATAAAAAAATATAATCCAAGCTCATTAAAGCTACAAATCTTTATCATTCTAGTATTTTTATATATCGTCTTAATTTGAAAAGAATTGCTAGTTTATTGCTGCTGTTAATAAAGAATAACATACAATTGTATAGATTTCGTGTAAGATTAGACATGACTTTATACTTTGCTGTCTTATTTTATGACCCGCCAACTGTGTTGGTGGACATATACCGTCCGTTCGTCTGACACACCTCAAGTTTAAATATACAAGCAAATATTTATTCTGACCAACGCTGCTTTCAAGTAAGTCTCATATTTTCTGCCATGCGCATCCGTTTTTGATTCTGTTTCTTTCTCCCATCATAATTTTTAGCTGTCAGACTTGAGAAAGATACGGCAACGAATCTCGCCTCCAATGGGATTCGAACCCACAACCCCTGGTTCAGTGACCCGGCGTTTTAACACTGCAGGACGCTTCTTTATGATCACTTGGATAAGAAAAAAATGACACCAATCGCGTCGCACTATCCTCGGTTTGCTAAGTAACATAAGTAAATTCCTCATTAAATTATTTACGTTGAAATTTATCAACTAAATTGACACAAAACGTTTATTCAAATTTGCTGCCATTCACCCTCACTTGTTAATGTCCAAGCAGTTAACATAGTTAATATTGTGAAACTTACATTTAAGTTTGGTCCAATATATCGAAAAGGGGAGACATTTCTTTACTATCCACTAAAATTGAACACACAGATGTTGATGTAACATGAAACCTCCCTAATTGTCTGCACAGAATGTAATCGTCCATTTCGATGTCTCACATCTCATTTTCCCGCCTGTCTTCCAGTCGACTAACATTTGATTGACAGAGAATAAGTAATGAATATTGTGTCCCGGCTTCAGTGCACAAGGTTGAAGTTAAGACCGGGAAACGTCTAAGTAGGATAGAATATATTAAGACATTTCTCCACACAATAGAAGCCTACGCTCACTTCGGTCTTCTATTGTCTGTAGAAATATAATATACTCTATCCTATACCTAGTTGGTTTCACTTTTGCAAGAGTAGAATTTATTTGTTACAGTGACCATAGCTGACAAGTGCAAACTTGATCCAAACAAAATGATTCCACATCCGGGCAGTTGCTCATTATTCTACAACTGCTCTAAATCCGTGGCGACGTTTGGACCGATCTTGGCCACCCAGTTGCAGGTAACAGACCTTGTTAGTTCAAAGTAATGAGCACTACGTGTTGCAAGTGCTTGATGCAGCATTTCTGTGAAAATTTAACTAATAAAACTTCTAGGGCCGAGTGTTTAACATCATAAGGGATCGTACTGACCAAAACAAAATTAAGGTACGATGGTCGCCCGTCTAGACACGTGGATTTTCTGCTTGAACTCCTGTTCTCCATCAATAAACCGTTACCCATGGCATTTTGTGATTTATAAAAGTTTTCGTAATCGGTATAAAGTAAATAAAGTTTAATCTAAAGTGAAAAACCCTTTTCGACTCAAATCAACAGACATTGATATAAGAAGACTATACTCAACCAAAAAAGGAACTATTCATTCCTTTGAAAGTATTATTTTTGTACAAAAATGGACAATTGCATTATATTAAAGTAATGAAAACATTATATACCATCGAAAAAAGTCAGGACCTCAGGTTATTTGTTTGAATTGTTAATTCAATTCCTAGACCAAGAGGGTCAAAATTTTAGTATTCATAAATGACAAGCCAAAATTTATATTATCATTTAGGCCTAAATAAAAATGACGCTTTTTGTGATTATACGATCAACTGGTCTAAATAATTCGGTCTTAATAATCTATGAACGATTTACACGTATACTTGTATTTATCCCACAAGAAGAAGAGGAAAAGAAGGAACAAACGTGACTAATATGCACTTCATCTTTAGCGAAATTTCAATGAAATTTTTTTTAGGGAAGGTAGTATACATCGCCTCCCATCGCTTAAGGGTCGAGTTACTGCAAAGTCATTCAGATTGTCAATGTATTGAAGTAGTACTAACAATATATAAACCTTCTACCATTCCAGGAGTGTCAGTACCCGGATCTGTTCTCTACCACGTACCACAGGTGTTTGAACTTCCAGTCGTCCGCTGTGATACCAGACACGAGGTCAAGGCACCGTGTAGGTCACTGTTTACATCACAGATGACTCACATCTCTCTCTCTCTCTCTCTCTCTCTCTCTCTCTGCCTCCCTTTTCCTTTTCAAGTCCAAAGGCGAGAAATGGCTTTCATTACACATTTTATTGCAGACTTTCCAATAATGGCGTGTCTTTATTTTTCCTGGCCAACTGAAGCATGATATTTCACTTAATTTTTTTCCACGTGCAGCAAATGTGTGATTAACCTGTTTAAATTGCCACTTTATTCGGAGGACAACGCAAATGTTGTGTTAAAAGAGATCGTTTGCAAGAAACGTTTTAGGGTGTGTCAACTTTTTTTTGAAACCAATTATAAATGCTATTTTATAACAGCTGCCGGACGCAGTCTTTTTTTTTTTATTGTTTACATGACTTTCAAGCCTCCATGCCGAAGAGTGTTGCATTTTCAAGTCGCGTTTTATTGGTCGCTAATTTAATCAATGACTATTGTATTACGAACGGTTTCCCACGGCATGATGTCATGTATTGAAACGGAATAAGTCAGCCGGTGTATTCGACGAATGATATATTGTAACATGTACATGTAATTAAAATTAAAAAAAAAAAGAATAAAAATACGACTGTCCTACATTTCCAGGTGAGTAATCCAGAACCATTGCGAGGCTACTGACGTCACATGTACGTCATGTCCGGAACGTCTTCCCAGCTGTGTAGGACTCCCTGACGGAGACGATCCTGTGTTGGGTCATTACTGGTCAGCAAAATACGTCCACTGTTTCAAGGGCAGGACCCTTGACGTCACAAACTGCCCCCAGGGTTATTTCCATCCCTACAAGAAGATGTGTGTGGACGCCATTGACAGCAGTATGTAGAAATGTATTGTTGTTGTTTTGCAGTTGTTATTTTACACTATATGGTTTGATCTCATTTTTGTTGTTTTCTAATGGTCATGAGATTAGAAAAGAAGATGAATATAATTGTAAAATCAATATGGAAATAAAATTCTGTTAAACAAGTTCCATGAACGTTTTGTGGATATATATTTGGAGGAAATCTTTAGAATAGAAGAAATAGAAGAAGGAAAGAGAGTGACTGTACGCTCGTACTATCCATTTAACAATCATAATACTTATGTTTATCTTCATTTCATTTGTTTTATATTTGCTCAACATCTGAAATGTTTTAGAGAAAAATGATATACATTTAAGAACACCAAAGCTCAAGTTACAACCCATTGAGTTAATTTTGCATTACTACCATTTTTAGCCCACCTGAGCACAAAGTGCTCAAGGTGAGCTTTTGTGATCGCCCTTCGTCCGTCGTCGTGCGTCGTCCGTCGTCAAGAATTTGCTTTAAACGACATCTCCTCTGAAACCGCTGAAGAAAAATGTTCCTTGGGTGAGGCTCTACAAAAGTTGCTAAAATAAAGTTGATCCATGAAGAACTCTGGTTGCCATGGCTACAAAAAGAAAAAAAAATGAAAACTTTAAATCTCATCTCCTTCAAAACTACTGGCCAGATTTCAAAATAATTTGATACAGATGTTCCTTGGGTCTCTACCAAAGTTGCTAAAATTATTCCGATCCGTAAAAAAACATGGCCGCCAGGGGCGGGGCTTATTTGCCTTATATGTATATAGAGAAACCTTTAAACAACATCTCCTCTGAAACCACTGGACAGAAATTTGATTAAACTTGGCGGGATGATCCTTGGGTCAACCTTCACAAAAGTTGCTAAAATAAACATGATCCATGTAGAACTCTGGTTGCAATGGCAACAAAAAGAAAAAAAAATGAAAACTTTAAAAATCATCTTCTTCAAAACTACTGGCCAGATTTTAAAATAAATTGGTACAGATGTTCCTTGGGTCAACCTCTACTAAAGTTGCTAAAAAATTTTCCGATCCGATAAAAAACATGGCCGCCGGGGCGGGGCTTATTTGCATATATGTATATAGGGAAAACTTTAATCAACATTTCCTCTGAAACCACTGGACAGAATTTGGTTAAACTTGGCAGGAATGATCCTTGGGTCAACCTTCACAAAACTTCCTAAAATAAACTTGATCCATATAGAACTATGGTTGCCATGGCAACAAAAAAGAAAAAAAATATGAACACTTTAAAAATCATCTTCTTTAAAACTACTGGCCAATTTTAAAAATAAATTGGTACAGATGTTCCTTGGGTCAACCTTTTATCTCAGGTGGAGCGATTTAGGGCCATCATGGCCTCTTGTTCAATTTACTTTTTAGCTCACCTGGCACGAAGTGCCAAGGTGAGCTTTTGGGACCTGCCTTGTCCGGGTTTGTCGTCGTTAGTCTCAACAATTTTACTTACAAATCTTATTCTCAGAAACTACTGATGGAAAGTGATAAAAATTTGCAAGGATGTTCCAAGGTGATCCCCTATAAAAATTGTTCAAATGGTTCCTGTCTGTTTGCATAATTAGGTCACAGGAGCTAAAAATAGATTTTAAAAGTGAAATTTTAAAAATCTTCTTCTCTGAAACCACAAGGCAAATCATGACACCGGGTCAAAATTGGCCCCGCCTCAGGGTCACTTGATTTAACATGTTTGTTCAAATCATGACCCTGGAGCCAAAATTGACCCCACCCCAGGGTCTTTTGGTTTAACATAGGCTAATAGAGAGAAAAAAAATAGAAAAATCTTTCTTGTCAAAACCACAAGGCCTGGAGTTTAGATCTTCGTGTGCAGCATTGTCTAGTAGATCATACCAAGTTCGTCCAAAACATGGCCCTGGGTCAAAATTGGCCCCGCCCCAGAGGTCACCTGATTGTACTTAGGCTTATTTAGGAAAAAAATTTCCTGTGAGAAACCACAGGCATGGAGTTTAGATATTTGGTACGTAACATGGCCTAGTTGACATCTACCAAGTTTGTCCACACATCGCCCAAGGGTCAAAATTGGCCCCGCCCCGGGGTCACTTAAATTTTAACAAAGGCTAATATAGGAAAAAAATTTGAAAAATCTTCTCAAAAACCCATAAGGCCTGGATGTTAGATATTTGGTATGTAACAGTGGTCTAGTAGACCTCCACCAAGTTTGTTCAAATCAGGCCCGGGGTCAAAAGTGGCCCTGCCCCAGGGGTCACTTGATTTTATATTGCCTAATGATACCAGGTGAGCGTTTTCAGGGCCATCGTGGCCCTCTTGTATATATATTTTCTTTCTTCTGTCTGATTTACTTTATTATAATTATGTACAAACTAAAATGCACAAGTGTCCTTAAGTAACTTCATGCAATGTTAAACACACAACCTTTAACACATACGTTTAAACTAATGTCCATAGTTGTTTTTAAAACATTGCCTTTTTTTGTATTAAGCTTGTACATTTGGAAATAAAATATGTCATAAAAAATAGAATAAATGATAATGACTTGACTATTTGAGTTTAAAGGGGTCGCTTCGACAGTATTTCAGTCAGATAGCGACATCCAGCAATTACAGGTGGGGAAGACCCCCCCCCCCCCCCCCCCCCCCCCCCCCCGCCCCGAATGCACAGAGCATCCGGGTAGAACCACCGACCTACCGCAAGAATAATGATAATGAAAAGTAATTATAGATATATAAACAACAGCGATAAAAAGAATCACGCATCAATAGATGTATATACTTGTTTTATATAATATTACCGGTAACTGTATTTGTAATGAAATCGGAGTATTTTTAATTGTGGTCATATATTTAAAACAGCGGATGTAGATGACTTTTGCTCCAAGAACCCCACAACCACGATTGCAAGTTCGGAGAATTGTGCCAAATATTATGATTGCTCACTGCGGACAAAAGGGTTTGCTTTTTGTTGCTATTGTAGTTTTCTTTTCCGGAGAAGTTGTTTACCCAATATTTGACCTTACGGGACTTAGCTACCATGCACTCATATGACCTCTGTCTGTAAATATTGATATGCACTGTGCCGTGTTACATAAACCTTAAGCCGAATCGACCATTCATTGAACTTTGAAAGATAAGCAGTATCATTTTCATGAATCGGCATTTCACGGTGCCAGGGATCGAATCCGGAATTGTTCGCTCCCGGAACTGCGTTACCGGTTAATCTGTACAAAAACAGAATTGCCGTTGTCGAGTTGAAAAACATATTTACTTGTGTATAGTATTCCTATAGTCTGTACTTAATTTCAATATCACATGATACTGTGTATGATGAGTCGCTAACTTAAAACTATGTGGGACCTATTGTATCTTCATATCAACTGTTCAGAATGTTAAAAATACAGATATATATCTTACGTAAAGCATTCCAATAGAAATAAAAAGTAAATTAGTCTCGGATAATACGGAAGCATGCCACCTAGTTGTTTATCTTTCCCACGGGGCATATTTCCAGAGCTGGGCTGGCATCGGCAACCGGCAGCACGGGTTTCCACAGTGACCAACCGATGCGAGACCTTCACGAAAGTCCGTTGCCAAGCAAGGAATGAACCGCAGGCCCCGTGTAGGTGTCTCTTTATTACATCCTTACTTTTACTATACACAGCCCTGCATTGTAGATATCTCTGATATAGTCACGGCTTCTCCGATGAACTATTTAAGAATCAGCGTAAAAAGAAATTAAGAATGAATAGGGATGTTTGGCTGTTAAGAAGTAGCGGGAACGACGTAATGACATCGCATTGACGGGATTCACATAAAACCCTCACTTTATATGATAAATGTTGAACATTTAACATTCCTGATGCTGGTTTCACAAAACGGATTATGTTAACATTGTGATTTAGGTAAAAAAATCAGATATTTCTGGTAGAGAGTATTTCTGCTGTGTCATTCCTAACTTATGATATAAAAATATTTCACGGTAGAAATGTGTCCCCATCATCTAGTAAATTAGCTGTTTGCTTTTAGTGTGAAATATTTACGAAGTATAGGTTAATATAATTTACCAAAGCCAAAAAATATCTAAGGGCGTTTCACAAATACGACCAGTAATACAGACTATCTAGCTTGAAATCTAAAATAAATAAGCTGAAAAATAGAGAAAATATTGAATATCTTTTATTTAAAAAAATAGAATAATAAAAATTCAATCAATGAACATCAAACTATTTCTAAGTACATCGAAAGGAATCATTTTTTTCGTCTTCTTTTTCTTTTCCTTTTTTTTTATGAACTTTCAAGCCTAAAGTTTGTGTCTACGGGCATTTTGAGATTAATTGAAATATCATCTGTTATGCAATTTGATAGATGAGAAATAATCATGAGGGGTGGGTAAAAAGCATTTAGGAGATCGCAAAAACCAGGCCTGGAACGAGTACTACTCTGAAACTTTTGGGAGGGGTTAGAATTAGTCATAAGGTTTTTTTTACCAATCGATGTGAGTTTGAATTATTTACTAAAACATCCTTGAATGTCTTTTCATCTGTTTCATTTTTGAGAGATGTTTTGAATTTTGGGGATTATCCGATTTTTATTGCTCTTGAGTATAAGAACCAGCCCCCCCCCCCCCCCCCTTTTTTTTTTTGAGCGTCTCGTGATATCATCTGGAAGGATTTAATGCTGAATAATCGAGGGTGTGACAGTCATTTTTCCACGTTTCTGTCCCGTTTGACCAACAGCTCTTAGGAGATTGTTGCTAAGGTGTACCGGAAAATGAGAAAGTATTTCAAGTACAATCTATGTATATAGACAATGTCATCAGTTGTTTGTTTATATAAATCGCCGTCGGGTCAGGAACAGGTGTGACATAGGTTAAACAGCGCGAACCAATAGGGAACATAGAATTCTTTTCAACATAAAACGTTTGGTGACGAATGTCTAGGGGCTCGAAAATATGAGAACTGGGTATTTAAGATAGCAGTTGACATGGCTTTCCGCGATGAAGCTTTGATCCCAGACAAATATGATAGGGATGTGTAAATAGAATTGAAAAATAAGCAAAACCAGGAAAAAGACAGAGCGAGTAACATCCGGGAAGGTATAAACAACATACTTCATGGCATCCTGATTAAGTTTAAACGCTTGTTTGGTATCAGCTCATTGTAAAATAACTGCCCCTTTATATGGCATATATCGAAATAACCCTTTACCTCATGAATATTAATGTACAAGTTTATGATTTGATGAATACTTATTTACTGAACTTTTAATAGCATATGAACGAAGTTTTCTTTGCTGAGCTACACTTTTATGTACAACAGAGAAGACCCTGATAAAACAGCGTGTGGGAGGAACTATCTGGTCTTGATCTGATATTATTCCGTATAAGCCACATATAAATAAATCAATGCATTCACATTTAAAGAAAATATTTTTTTTCAAGAATTCAAAGCTAAAATACAGCATAATCTGAATTGAGTTTCTGAAGTAAAAATATACACTTAGCAAATACAAAAATAAAACTAGATTTCGTTTGCTCGGCAAACGATAGGACTTTCTGCAACCCGTTTAAAATTTGATCAAACTGAAAATCATTTAACGTAATACGAAGAAGACATTTGGAAATGAGAGTTTATGCTATGCATTCTGTGAAAATTTTAGGGAAATCCATCCATTTATAATGTCTGCTGAGCGCATACACACTTTCTGACCTGACGTCTATTTTGACGTCATATGAATATGAATATCATTGCATTTAAAAATTTAGCATCTGAAATACATGTTATAAAATTTTCATCATTCTTGACAATTGGGATCACATCGAATTTATTGCACGAGAAATGAAAACACGTCATGACGTTAAATGACGTTGGGCCTGTGAAATTCTAAAGAAAACCTTTGAAATAACAACATGTGCAAATTTCAGCTTTCTATCTCTCCTGAGGGCTCTGAAATATTTAGATTAATTTTAAGGTCATATTTTCGAAACTTGGTTTCACCAAAGGACCTCCGTCTTTTCAATATTTGAAAAAGAAAGTAAGGATGCACAACTAAAGCGTAACTTAGCACATGGCATTTTCCTCTTGTCCAATCAGATGCTAGTATTTGTTCATAGTACACCGTGGCTATAACCCGTAGTCCACACTTTTATAAAAAAAATCAACAAGTGTGGACTATGCAACCACATAACTCACACTTTTGTGACGTTTTGTCGCTAGTGGAGGAAAATACTATGTGTTATATAGCTTAGTTCATTGTTGACTTTAGC
>CM037788.1:46303190-46353190 GCA_021229015.1 Solen grandis | reverse complement strand
CTGCCCTGTGATGGCCAAGTGTATCCGAATTAACCCCCTCGGCTGGAATAAAAACATCGCCATGCGCTTGGGCATTCTCGGATGTCCACTCAGTAAGATATGAACTTACTGCGTGAATTAAGACGTAAATTGTGGCGTCAGTACTTAATCAAAGCGCTGAATGCACTGAAGTTGTGTGTGTCTCAAATGAAAGAGTGTTTGAAGAGCTGCAAGTCGATCACCAATAATTAAATCACTTTGATAAACAAAAGAAATGCGACATTTCTGTTCTCTCAGTGCTATCAGAGCTTTGATTTGTATATCTACAACATACTCTTTTTATAGATTAAAGTTAGTCTTTTTAATAAATCTCTTCATGAAAGTGTTTTTCCAAAATTATGGAAAACTGCATTGGTAATACCTTTATTATAGGGTGAGAAGAATTGTCCAAGTAATTACCGTCCGATTTCTTTACTAAGTTGTCTGGGTAAACTTATGGAGCGTTGTGTTTATAAATATTTATACAATTATCTAATAAGTAATAATCTCCTTTACTACAATCAGTCTGGCTTCCTCTCAGGACACTCGACTGTATACCAACTAATTGATCTCTACCATCAAATCACCCAATCTTCTGACAATAAAAATCATACATACATTGTTTTCTGTGATATATCTAAAGCTTTTGACAGGGTTTGGCATCGAGGGTTACTATTTAAATTACGTCAATTAGGGTTTCAAGGTAGACTTTTAAATTGGATAAGTAACTATTTAAGCAATCGTCGTCAACAAGTTTTAGTGGGTCAATCTCGTTCCCGTTTCAGAGACATAAATGCTGGTGTGCCCCAGGGGTCAGTATTAGGTCCATTACTATTTCTCGTGTATGTGAATGATATTACTGAAAACTTACTTAGCATTGCTAGACTGTTCGCTGATGACACTTCTCTAGCCTGTACAACATCAAATGTTCAAGATATTGAAGGGATTTTAAACCACGATCTTAATGTTATTTCTGAATGGTCTAAGCAATGGTTGGTTTCGTTTAATCCGGTTAAAACTCAAGTCTTATACTATGGGAATGGTCAAGCACCAAACCTTGTATTTGAAAATATACTGTTAATTCCAACTCATTCTCATAAACATTTAGGCGTAACTCTTAATGACAACTGCAAATGGTCAAATCATATCAATAACATAATTTTATCTTCAACTAGGATCCTTGGAATAATGCGGAAAATTAAATTCACTATCCGTCGTAAAGCTATGAATCAATTATATCTATCATTTCTACGTCCAGTATTAGAATACGCTTCTTCTGTCTGGGACAATTGCAATCAATGGGATAAATTAAGGTTAGAAAAAATCCAGTTGGAAGCTGCAAAATTAGTTACGGGATTAACAAGATCGACAAGTTCAAACAATCTTTATATGGAAACAGGGTGGCTTACTCTTGCTAATAGAGGTCTCTACCAGAAATTAGTTTTAATGTATAAAATTAAGAATTTAATGGTTCCCAACTATTTATTATCTCTTTTCCCAAGAACGGTAGACAACTCTTTGCGCTACGATTTTAGAAATGTCAGTGACTTTGCTAATTATTCTATTCGAACAACTCAGTTTGAAAATTCATTTGTTCCTTCCTCAATTAAAACTTGGAATAATCTACCTGAATATTTACACAACAGTCCGTCTATCGGTGGTTTTAAACGTGACTTGATAAAGTACCAATTCCCATCTATTGAGGTCCCAGAATACTACAATTATGGTTTACGTCATTTGTCTATTATCCATGCCCGTCTTAGAAACAATTGTAGTAACCTTAAACGAGATCTTTATAATAATCACCTGTCAAATACTGATCAATGTGAAAACTGTCAAGAAACTGAAAATGCAGAACATTATTTCTTTCGCTGCAGACGATATCAACAAGAACGAATCGAACTTTTTAATACCACACGTGCTTTTCATCCTCTCAATGCAAATGTTCTACTTTTTGGTGATTCAAGACTCACATATATAGATAACATATCGATTTTTGAAGCCGTTCATAAATTTATTAAGTCAACTAAGCGTTTCTCTTTGTAATCAATCACCCTTACTTGCCTTGCAATCTACCCATCACATTTTCTCTGTTATTCCTCTGTTCTGTCATGCCTGCATCTCCTCTCTTCTATTTTTTTTTATCTATTAGCTATTAATTCATATTTCTAATTGCATGTTATGTATTGCCATGGTAAATGATATAAGTTTAATATATGACTGGGGAGGGTTGTAACTAAGTTTAAGAACTTGTAACCCGACCCATTTGCTTTGTATTTGTTAAATTACGCTTATTAAAATTGTAAATATGTTATCATTGCAATGAAATATGTTAAACATAGATTAAAGTAATTAGGCATATTTTCTGCACAGGTCAGAGGCTCCGAACTCATTTCGGATAGTACATATACAGGTTTCGGTCATATTTTAGTGCAAGAGATAACACTTGGTGATATCTGAGGTCGAAAGATTGATGTGACTATTAGTATGTTACAATGATTTGTTCTAGACTTCACATTGGTTATTGTAACAGCCGAAAATATCCGAACGCTGCACATTTACAATCAAATTTATTTGCGAGCCACCTTTGCATCGAAACAAACCATATTCGTGCGATGGTAAAGTGATCACGTGATAAAAACGGTTACATCATTCGATTGCAGTTACATCAGAATAGAAAAATAAGTCCTATAATGTTTTCATGTCACAGGCGATTTTTGTAGCCTGTAAGTATTTATTTTTGACACAGCATTGATTATTCAGCATTTTGCTTAATTCTAGTATACTTATGTTGTAGAGATATATACAATTGTTCGATCATATTTACACTATTGAGAGGTTATTCGGTTTTAAATCTAGGAGAACCTGGGTTGAAAACATGGTACTAAAGTTGGTGTGACTGACGTCACACACAACTATTAACAACAACTATTTCTTAATACACTCGAATGTATATCTTATTACAATATCATACTTATTTAATATATTTTTTACTCGTACCACGATTTGTGTGCAAGTTTTAAGAAATACCTTGAAGCGTCTTATGTATGAGATTATTATTTTATAACGCATTTCTGTTTGCTATACTCGAGTAAAAAGGTCTCTTTAATTTATTTAGTCCGTTAAGCAGTCTAGTTCTACTACTCACTTAACTTTACATTGAAGTTGCTAATTATTTTTATATTTTCCATAGATTTGAACCCAGCCACATATTCAACTACAGCTTCAACAGCTCCATCGACATCTTCATCAACTTCAACGACTTCAACAACATCAACATCGACAACAACTTCCACTACCACCACTCCAAGTACAACAACTGCTGCCAGAACTTCGTCAAGCGCCGCTCCAGTGGTGACAACAAGGGCAATAACTCAGGCACCTACAACCTCTAGTCCGACACAGGGTTAGTTCACTTTGGTCGCAAAGTAAATTTCCATACACCAAAGTCGTTAAAAAAGGTACAGGTAGCTCGCTGCCTGGTGCTAAGCAAATATACATGGTTGTTCCAGGACTGGTTGGCCCGGTGTCAGGATAATATGACTAGGTGTGGTATCATGCCACATGTCTACGGCGTGATACTGCAGTATGGCAGCACTATATCTGTCTCAAGTATAGACATAGTCTCCAAACGATTGAATACTGTCGGTGGGATGTTAAACCCAACAAACAAACATTTATTTCTTTGTGTCTTTCTTTATTTATGTATTTACTGAAGTGCCAATATGCCCATGATTCATTCGATGGATAAAACCACTTTAAAGAAAGACAGACGGAGACAGGTTAAATAACATAAAAATAACTCACCACCCATCAACATCGAAAAATAATGAACTTTTGTAATTATTTTTTTATTTTCTCAGGTGGGAGTCAGGGGAAAATAACAGTTAAAGGTACGTAGGATTTTTATTATTATTATTATTATTTATAAGTTAAGAGATTTGCTCGGAGCTCAGCATATAAGGAAAGACAAACCATTGTCAGAATATTGTAACTGGTTGCCCCATGTCAAGTGTCTAAGGGGTTAGCTTGTAGAAAAGGTTCTTTTTTCTTGAATACTGTCGGTGGGACGTTAAATTCAAGCAAACATGTATCATATATCATACTTTATGCATTTGTATATTCATCCTTAATATAATTTATATTATAATTATAAGTGTAAATATGCTTATCATTGAGAAAATGAGCTGTAGTCCATTTATTTAAAGAATATTTTTGTTGCCCCCCCCCCTCTCTCTCTCTCTAAACTTAACTTTGTTTTCCCGATACCACAAACATAATCTAATTAAGTAATTAGATTATGTTTGTGTAAAATAAGTACAGATTTTCTAAAAGAAAGATCATGTTTTATTTGTAAAGAAGACATACGAAAGTTTATAAAAATAATAGTATGAGTTATTTTGTCTATTGTGTCAGGTTGCATCAAGTCATGCAAGGGCCTACCCAACGGAGACTACCCCTCGTGCTCGGGCTGCACGATGTACGCCACGTGCGTTTGGTTCAGTATGGTTGACAAGAGGGAGTGTCCCAAAGGTCTGGCGTGGGATAACGCCAAGAAAAGATGCGATATAAAGTCGACCACGTGCCCATGATAATGTGGCAGTTGTCCTAGTCACGTGACAAGTTGTGGATATCTCGTGACAGAAGACCCTATGTGACAGTGACAGACACGTCAAAGAATTAAAAATATATATGATATTCAACGCTTTAAAGAACGAAAGGATTCAATAGCAATATTTTTTTTTTATAAAAATTATTTTTGTGTGTGAAGTGACGCTCTTAATATCAAGTATAAGTTTGAGAAGAATAGGAAGAAGTTTGTCGAACTGTTTACTCGAGCTTTAACATATGATTCAGCGCATTTTCTTCTACGTGTTCATGCAATTTGCTATTATCTATTCTTCTAAACTTTAAATAAATTATACCACTCGTTATGTGACTTATTATTTGAACAAATGTGTTTTATAATTCTATTTTTAGACAAACATTTTTTTCAATGCTGCAGACTGATTTACGAATGTTTTTGATAAAAGTTAAAGTCCCCCTTTCACTAAGTGGCAGGCATATAGTAATTTGGCATACCATTTAGGACAAACGTTAACCTGATAGGTGTAGCAAAATACAGTTAAAACTGTTTTAAACTATTGCTGCATCTCTCTCTCTCTCTCTCTCTCTCGTTCTCTCTCTCTCTCTCTCTCTCTCTCTCTCTCTCTCTATATATATATATATTGGACGTAACGTCCTAACGATAGTAATTCAGTAATTTCGAGGACATTTTGTACAAATATGTATGGAATATATATAAATAATACAAAAATATTCCCATTATAATTATAATTTATTAACGATAATTTGGAAAAGAAGTATTTAATAGTTGTATCATGTTTTATGATCGAACGTTATACACGGTTATAATTATGTATAAAGCAGCATGTAGGTAAAATTAAAGTCCTAGTTGAACCATAAATATTCATCACATTACGGGCACTACCTTGATTAACCCTTACCATGCTAACTTTCTTATTTGAACCTGTCCGGTTTTCATTTTGGGCAATGCCATTAGTTGTTTATGGGAGTGCTTGCTGAAAATCTATTGACTGAATAGCGAACACAGTAGACCATGGTCAGATTGCATGTTTGTGCAGGCTGATCTTGGTCTTCAATGTTCGTAAAAACAGTCGCAAGTGCCCTTAGCATCGTAAGGGTTAAACATGAAGCACGACTACACACGTTGCTTGTGACACAGGACATTGCATATTTCCAATGTTAAGCTGAGGAAATTTAAGCCCCAACATCCAAATGATCTTACAAACCGTGTCACTAACTAGACTGTAAGCTTTTGTGTAAAGCAGGTTAACTTTAACTGGCTGTTATCCTAGTGTAGCTGTTGGGTAGAAGGTTGAATTAAGTACATCTGTAAACACTGGATAGATTCATGAGTGAAAAGTTAAATTACTAAATTAACAACAAAAAAGGTTAGAACACTGCATTTCAATAAATGGAAGTCCACAGAATTATTCGATAAATGAATTCAGAAAAAGAGTCAATATAATGTATGTCTGTAAGAAGAAATCTGAAAGCGAAGGTAGATAAAATGCAGTTTCGAAAAAAAAAGGTTTATATGTGGTTACAAGTTTGACGTAAAGTTACACCATTATGCAATGATATCTATATATTAGCTCTATAATAAATAGTAAAAAATCAGGTAATCTGAAATAACTTTAATTTGACATGAAATTAATAATGCATGCATTCATTAACATTAGATTTTTTTTATTGTTGGTGTTAATAAACGTGTCAGTCATACAGCGAGGTCCAGATAATTACGGGTTCAGGAAGGCAGGAACCTGGGTAGAAAAACACACCTCTTTGTAACCATAAGATAGCTACCTCATATTTTTGTTTGTTGATATTGTCTGGACTTTCCCTGTACATTAGCAAATAAATGATTTCGGTTTTTAATATGATTAAATACACCAAAATACATAATGATTTGACACCAGGTTTACGCAAGTAACAAAGATATCTTAATATCAAATACGTTAATATTACTGCATGATATCGCTTTCTTTTTTATGCTGTATCTTAAAAAAAAAAATTAGATGCAAGAGTGTACAAATGTCACACCAAATCTGTTGAAACCAACAAAGTTTTTTTTTTTATATTTCAACAATATAGCGGGATGGGGAATACCTCGAAGTAAACACGATTTTCTAGAAATCGATTATCGTACTATCGCAATGTTACCTCTTTCTCTCAAAACGTGATTCTAGTCAGTTGCAATTAATTCTGAACACTTTGCATAACACATAACACACAGACTATCATTATCCAAATACAGACTATCATTATCCAAATACAGACTATCATTATCCAAATACAGACTATCATTATCCAAACTACTTACACACGGATATGCGACGCAAAATAAAAGCTATGACCACCGGAAAATGCGGTTATGCAGGTATATATGAAAATATTTAATTATCGGGATGAATAATTAGATATACTAATTGAAATGTGATATATAGAATATAAAAAATGATATATCAAGGAATGTTATTTTCAGATGAGCTTTAGAATATATCAAACAAATGCCTAGGAAATTTAAAACACTTCTTGACATTTGTATGCCTTGGACTTAAAGAAAATTCAGAAGCTAATTATATATAATGCGTGTATTGCCACATAAATGGAAGCGATCATGTTATTAGAACTCCAAAACATTTCAGAAAATTGCTACTATTTCAATAGAAGTTATTAAACAATTATGTATTCTATAGAAGGCCAACAGAGACCTATCAATGTTGAGAAAGACTTAGCATTAAGTAATGACATTTGAAAACTCCAGGGAGTAGGATTGTACTGTAAGATATGAGTTGCTTACTGTCTTTCCGATTGCTAGCTTCTAGTCTTCATTAGTCTACTTGAGCAAGCTTTTTGTCGATACTGGCATTATTGTAATCTGTCTATTTTTTACTTATTTATTTTTTTAGTTTTTCGTTTTTTAATATGTTTAAATATAGCATAGATCTTGAATAAAAATAGAGTCATTTTATTCACTGTGAAGACCAACTTCGTTTCATTATTTTTATTTTTTTTATCTTAAGCATATACATGTATCAGTTTACGTCGATTGAGCAAAACAAAAGCTAATAAGTATTCTACTCGTCGACAGTTCTATGATTGGACCAATATTTTGCAATTGGGAATGCCATATAAGATTCATGCCTCCATTTACGTGACCACTGGACAATGAGACTACTTCTTGTTTCATATCCTTAAACTTCTGAAAAAATAATGCTGTTTAGGGTTCTTTTCGAATAGGTCCGATTTGGCTAAAGTCTACGTTGCATATGAATTCTACTTCCAATCTATGTAAATGTTTCAAACATTCGTTAGTCCTGGAGAAGAAATCTTTTTAAACAGCAAAACTTTTCAACGATTAAAAACAAGATATCTCTCGGCCATGCTGTAAATATGTTGATGAAGGCAGGGTCCTGATCTATACATGTACATGCTATGTTGTCATGCATTTTAACTTCCTGGATATCTCATCGTAATAGAGTTATACAATGTTGTTTAATTAACATCAAAACTGCGATTTAATTTTTTTAAATTGTTTGCAAACTATAGAATATGCCTCTTGAGTCCTGGAAAATAAATGTCAAGTGCAGAGATGCCTGTTCATATTCTGTTCTAAATAATTATATATGTACGACCTCCGTCTACTGGGCTAACAGTCTTTATAAAGCCTACATCTAGTAAATTATGCCAAAACATACAGCATTCTATAGAATAACGTAACCATACCTCATTTACACTGTACATAGTTAAAGGACGTGGCGTCAAAACGACGTGTAGCTTTTAATCTTTATTTAGTCAGTGGCGTCACTACCATAATGGTTCAGAAAAGCAAATTCCTTGCTGTTAACGATGGTAACCTGACGTTAATAATCATTTCAAGCTAAAATGTTTATCCTTTGGCAATGACTGATTTTATATGAATAACGTAGTCGAATGAAAATCAATTAGCTAAACCGTTAGATTGATAAACTATATACCTCCTATATATTTCTGTATTTATTGCCATTCAAACCATTGCACTTAAGCATTTTTTCTATACAGTGGTCAGCCAAAAACTATTTGCCATCTAATTCTTAGCATTATAAAATTAATAATCTCAATCAATACAACTGTGCGCATGTTCAATCAAGTATTATTTATCAATAGGAAGTCGTATATTTTGGCCAAAGACTAATATCACTATAGAGTAAAATTGCAATTATTCGAAAACTGACGAAAATACTCGAATCATCGCGAGGTTGGGGATTCGAAAATATTTTCATTTTCCTCGCCTGTTCCTCTATTGTAAACCAATGTAGTCCACTCCAGGACTTGCCACTGACATAAAAATAGACACGCTCCTCTGATAATCGATAGTCTGACATTTGCAGTTTACTGCTTTTACGGTTTGAGATTTTTTAACAGAATATATATTCTATTATTAAATCAACTTTTTCAAAACCTACATTTTACGCTAAGTCCACCAACCTTAAGTGCAAGTTGACTGTGCAACATGTAACTTGAAATGAATACTTAGTACTTGTTTCTCTAATGATAATACTTTAATCCTTCATTGACAAATCTAGCTAGTTAGGAACCATTTTATATAAACTACGTCAAGCATTTTTGTAATGTAAATGTAGACTGTGGGATATGTTGTAATGTAACTGTAGGACTTGATGTAGGAGTATGTTTTGTAATGTAGGACTGGTGGGTATGTTTGTAATGTAGGACTGGTGGGATATGTTTTGTAATGTAGGATGAGATGTGGATATGTTTGTAATGTAGGACTGTGGGATATGTTTGTAATGTAGGACTGGTGGGATATGTTTGTAATGTAGGACTGGTGGGATATGTTTGTAATGTAGGACTGGTGGGGTATGTTTGTAATGTAGGACTGGTGGGATATGTTTGTAATGTAGGGGACTGATGGGTATGTTTGTACTGTAGGACTGGTGGGGTATGTTTGTAATGTAGGACTGGTGGGGTATGTTTGAACTGTAGGACTGGTGGGGTATGTTTGTAATGTAGGACTGGTGGGATATGTTTGTACTGTAGGACTGGTGGGATATGTTTGTAATGTAGGACTGGTGGGGTATGTTTGTAATGTAGGACTGGTGGGCTATGTTTGTAATGTAGGACTGGTGGGATATGTTTGTAATGTAGGACTGTGGGTATGTTTGTACTGTAGGACTGGTGGGTATGTTTGTAATGTAGGACTGGTGGGTATGTTTTATGAACTGTGGATGTTTGTTTGGACTGGTGGTATGTTTGTAATGTAGGACTGGTGGGATATGTTTGTAATGTAGGACTGGTGGGATATGTTTGTAATGTAGGACTGGTGGGTATGTTGTGGATGTTGTAATGTAGGACTGGTGGGATATGTTTGTAATGTAGACTGGTGGGATATGTTTGTAATGTAGGACTGGTGGGATATGTTTGTAATGTAGGACTGGTGGGATATGTTTGTAATGTAGGACTGGTGGGGTATGTTTGTAATGTAGGACTGGTGGGATATGTTTGTAATGTAGGACTGGTGGGATATGTTTGTACTGTAGGACTGGTGGGATATGTTTGTACTGTAGGACTGGTGGGATATGTTTGTAATGTAGGACTGGTGGGATATGTTTGTACTGTAGGACTGGTGGGGTATGTTTGTAATGTAGGACTGGTGGGATATGTTTGTAATGTAGGACTGGTGGGATATGTTTGTAATGTAGGACTGGTGGGATATGTTTGTAATGTAGGACTGGTGGGATATGTTTGTAATGTAGGACTGGTGGGATATGTTTGTACTGTAGGACTGGTGGGGTATGTTTGTAATGTAGGACTGGTGGGGTATGTTTGTACTGTAGGACTGGTGGGATATGTTTGTACTGTAGGACTGGTGGGGTATGTTTGTACTGTAGGACTGGTGGGATATGTTTGTACTGTAGGACTGATGGGATATGTTTGTAATGTAGGACTGGTGGGATATGTTTGAACTGTAGGACTGGTGGGATATGTTTGTACTGTAGGACTGGTGGGATATGTTTGAACTGTAGGACTGGTGGGATATGTTTGTAATGTAGGACTGGTGGGATATGTTTGTACTGTAGGACTGGTGGGATATGTTTGAACTGTAGGACTGATGGGATATGTTTGAACTGTAGGACTGATGGGGTATGTTTGTAATGTAGGACTGGTGGGATATGTTTGTAATGAAGGACTGGTGGGATATGTTTGTACTGTAGGACTGGTGGGGTATGTTTGTAATGTAGGACTGGTGGGATATGTTTGTACTGTAGGACTGGTGGGGTATGTTTGTAATGTAGGACTGGTGGGATATTTTTGTACTGTAGGACTGGTGGGATATGTTTGTAATGTAGGACTGGTGGGATATGTTTGTAATGTAGGACTGGTGGGGTATGTTTGTAATGTAGGACTGGTGGGATATGTTTGTAATGTAGGACTGGTGGGGTATGTTTGTAATGTAGGACTGGTGGGATATGTTTGTAATGTAGGACTGGTGGGATATGTTTGTAATGTAGGACTGGTGGGGTATGTTTGTAATGTAGGACTGGTGGGATATGTTTGTAATGTAGGACTGGTGGGATATGTTTGTAATGTAGGACTGGTGGGATATGTTTGTACTGTAGGACTGGTGGGGTATGTTTGTAATGTAGGACTGGTGGGGTATGTTTGTAATGTAGGACTGGTGGGGTATGTTTGTAATGTAGGACTGGTGGGGTATGTTTGTAATGTAGGACTGGTGGGGTATGTTTGTAATGTAGGACTGGTGGGATATGTTTGTAATGTAGGACTGGTGGGATATGTTTGTAATGTAGGACTGGTGGGGTATGTTTGTAATGTAGGACTGGTGAGGTATGTTTGTAATGTAGGACTGGTGGGGTATGTTTGTAATGTAGGACTGGTGGGATATGTTTGTACTGTAGGACTGGTGGGGTATGTTTGTACTGTAGGACTGGTGGGATATGTTTGTACTGTAGGACTGGTGGGATATGTTTGTAATGTAGGACTGGTGGGGTATGTTTTTAATGTAGGACTGGTGGGGTATGTTTGTAATGTAGGACTGGTGGGATATGTTTGTACTGTAGGACTGATGGGATATGTTTGTACTGTAGGACTGGTGGGGTATGTTTGTACTGTAGGACTGGTGGGATATATTTCTACCTTACTTAAGGTGATCCATCCATCATAAAATTATACTTATGGTCCTCAAAATGCTTTACGATACAAGCATCCATTGACTTGGACTATAGGCTCTTTGGCTCAAAGTCTATAAAGGCTTGCCTATACTGTAAAATCAGTGACCACTTGATGGACCATTATCATAATTTAATGAATGTGAATTTCCTTAATAGTTTAAGCATTACTTAGCGTTAAGTATTATTGATGAATTCCAGCATACTCACCTAAAAACTACTTTAAATGAGGCTAGAAGTCCACCGACAATAGTTAACGCTATGTAATCTTACATACTTAAACAAATGAGAAATGAACACCAATTCTGATTATCTGAAATATCCAAGTTCAGGACTAAGCTGACATTTATTATAACTTTAAAAACTAAAAGTAATAGGAAATGAACTATTTAGGTATTTTATAAGATACAAAAAGTGATATTCCCCCTGAAGAATTTAATCATTGTTTTGCGCTTAGTATTGTTGGTGGAATTCGAGCAGGAATCAATCATGCGTAAAAATCTTTAAACTGAATGCAAAAAAAATAAATGCAATAAAATCTTTAGGATACTATACACGTTTTTAAGAAAGTGATTTATTAAAAAAATGATCAGAGCAAATGATCCTCATATTATATAATATTTAATCATATATACTAGACATATATGCGTTTATGCATGAAAATCGCATTGTTGTTTCTTTTCATATTTGTGTTAATATAAATATTTCTCTACTTTCAACCAATGTCTTAATGACGTCAGTTGCGCACAATATACATTTATAGAAAGTTCTAGAACACTCATGTTCTAAGTTTTACTTCTCATCGCAGTAAGCAAGGTGTGTGATTTACCTAGAAAGATAAATAAATAATTATTGATGTATTTAAAATTGATTGCTTACCTTAAGATGTTAGATTATTATATCATATGGTTTGTCTGGAGACAGTAAAATTTGTTTCATAATAATAAAGATGTACTGCATATATACACTAACTATATCAATAAAAAATTACTGTATTTAAGATATAATCCAACCATCATCAAATTATAATTATGGCCTTTCAAATGCTTAAAAATGCTTCAGTGCAGATGCAAGCAATCATAGACTTACAGAACTGAGTTATAGGCTCTTTTTATCTAAGTCTATAGAGGCTTGCATTTAATATAAAAATCCCATGATCACTTGAAAGACAATGATCAAAATTTAATGATATATGTATTACCATAAGCCTAAGTATTACACATTACTATCAGCTATGTAAATGCTTCTAATTATATATTACAGGCATTGATGACCCTTTATTGCTCACCCGAGTATCGTTGATAGTCATAAAGATGCAATATTATTGTCATTAGCCAATGTGACCATCGTGTGAAATGTTAAAAAAGACATAGTTTTGATTGATTTGAAATACCAATGCTAGAGTATATAAAAACGTGACATATGTTGTTGTCTTTTTCTTCGTAATTCATTTATAGCTATACTCTTTGATCTAGCCATAATTGGAATGACCAAAGGATTATTACCATAAATAGTGTTTTAAAATCTGAAGAAGTCTGCTTAAGAAATGAAGTTGGTAGATTGTGAACAACCTAGTAATGAGACAGACGGACGACGGACATTCAACGATAACAGCTCAGCCAGTTGAGCTATTGAAAACAATGATTTTGTCATATAGGAAAGTTTCATTCGCAACTCTAGACACCTATGCAACAAAACATAAAGCATGCCATTCTTCATTAGCAATTCCTCTGGATCAGAAAAAGCAAGCCTTTATTTTCCGAACCTGAATCTTTCCAAAACCGCTCCCTTAAAATTATAAATGGACAGGTTATGCCAGTCGCTGCATGCTTGTATCTAGAAGAACTGAATAATCAATCAGTTTTTTCGTCTGCTAAAGCAAGCCGTCTTTGCATTGTTAGCATCCATTACTCGGTGTAACTGCAGACCGAAGAAATAAATCCCATCGTGCTCTAGTCGACAGTAATCTAATCTCTACCTAAAGTCTATGGCTTGAGTTAATATGTAACTATTACAGTAAATATTATGAATATATGCTACATCTACAGAATGTAAATATAAACTACGTTCCATTAATCTACGCTATACAGAAATTGCATATAACAGGAGTGAATTGAGAGACTTGAAATCCTCGGCGTTGTATTCAAGAACCAGGACTTCGTGCTTGTCTGTGGAAACAGACTGGGTGACCACTAAACGCCCCGACTGAGAGAACGCTACGCATTTCGGGTAATTGAGACCGTCACGTGACGTCAGAACTTCCCATAAGCGTCCATTTTTGGTCACTATGTACAAGTTGCTGTTGCATATTACAATGGTATTGCCGTGAGAGTCAGTACATACTCCCTGGAGACCGTAAAAAGTCTCGTCTATCCGAAATGCGTTTGTGTCAAATAGCCTTAATAATTTCCCCTCGAATTGGAAGATCTTTACTGAGCTATTTCCGGAGTCGGATACTATAATTTGTTTTTCTTTGTTTACAGTCACAAAATAAGGATGGTCGAACTCCTTACTGTCCCCGCCGTAGGAGCCAAATTCGGAATAGATCCCACCGCTTGGGTACAATACAAACACGCAATGCTTGCAAATGTCCGTTACTATCATGAAATTATCATGACTAATTGCTATTCCGTATGGAAATTCTAAGAAACTGTTATTTCCGTACTTATTTTGAAACTCCCCATTCTGGGTGAATACTTTCACGCATGCATTAACACTGTCTGTGACCGCTATGCAGTCATCCGCCGTCATAGCGACACACAGAGGATAACAGAGGTTCTCCGGATCCGTACCACGTGATCCAAACTTGTGTTTAAATGTACCTTCACTGCCGAAGATCTGTATCCGGTGGTTTTCTGTATCAGAGACCACGATATCTCCTGAAAATAAGAAAGATTACATTTCATTTGGGCATTCATAAATAAATCGCTTTGCATAAGTTTTTTTCTTCAGAAAACTACAAATCAACCACCTCTTGGCCCCTGGGCAGATCGCTGTTAGTCTGACTAGTTAAATAAGAAAAACCTAGTGACGGGATTAGTAAATCAAGTCTATATGCTTTTGGCAAGCCAACAATGATGATATATACTCTAGAAATCGTGTGCAAATAAACAACGATTTTCAAGTCATTTTTTACAAGTTACCCCTCCTTTTGTCTCGCATTTTTTCATAATAATAAAATAAAAGTAGGACATAAAACATGCATAAATACATCGTTCAAATATGCCTCCATACGTTTCTAAATATTCTGTTCGACAATTTAATTTTTCTTAGGTGAGGCGTTTTAAAATTCATTGAGTATATATCAGAAGAGAAGAAACTTGTGGGGTCTTTTCGGCTGTAAAAGACAAGTTAATTTTACTTTGAATATCGCAAATATGATTTTAATTAGATGCCGATTGTGTGATTTGAGATGACGCCGCGTATCACAATCACACAATATTGACCTGAACTCTGCTGAGAATAAAAAGCAAACACAGAAAATAATCATGAAATGCTGAGAAAATATTGAACGAAGTGAAAACAACTAGGATGTTATTTTTTCCAGTTATAAAATCCAGTAATTTGTTCCACTATTATTAATACATGTATATCTATCCTATCTATTTAGCTGGCTAGCTTCCATCCATCCATCAATCATTCTTTTAGAATTTCCAAATACATTAGTGTGTATTGAGAATGATCTTTTGGTAAGGCAGACCTTTCAACCATCCGTCTATCTATCTTGTTTAAAAATATTGGTCTGATTACTTCAATATGGAAAATGGAAATTACTATTTCACAATTACTATTTGGTCGTTTAGAATTTATCTTAGAACAAATGCTGCTGTTGTTTTGATAATATGTAGTATACATATACGCATAAAGAAAAAAATATATGTATAACAACCTAGGACTTACACTAAAAGACATGATGACGGTGGCAAACCGAGGGTCAAAATTTTAATTACATGTATGTGTGAAAGAATGTCAGACAAGAAGCTGTAGTAGCCTGCAGATGATGGTATTGCAATATACAAATCAATAGTATTCTTACACGTCTAAACCTTTGCACTCATTAGAAATCATACATGAAGTCTTTAAACGATCGCTCTTCTACAAATTCATCTTCATTGAGCAAATGCATGAGTAGATCAGGCAATTAATCTCATAGGAGTTCTATGGCCCGGTAATACAACGAAAGGAAGGATACCAGAAGCCGAATCCTAAGGGGTTATTGTTGTTATAATGTTTGTTGTTTCTTTCTGTTCTTTTTAAAGGGGGTGGTGGGGGGGGGGGGGGGGAGAGAATTGGTCCTGGATGTAAAACAGAAACACATTCTTAGCCTTTGATTAGAAAGAAAAACCTCATTTAACAAAATCTCAGAGGAGAGGTCAAAAACACCCCGTATCCTTCTCTGGATCTTCGCTTGAAATGAATGAATCTAAACATTACGCTGCGTCATTTAAATGCGGTGGCATAAATGGCCAGCGGCAGGCCCTGGGGGGAGCAGGCAAGATATTAATTTGCAAGAGTCTGTATATATACGCTACGTCAATGTGAGATCAGAAGGACCGTTAACCAGTCGTCCCACTAGGATACTTACAACTAAACAATTTTGGAAAATTTCCATCAAGAAAGTAGAGTTTGTCTTCAGAGAGTCAACATAGGCTTTCCACCCATGAAGGACTATTCCGGCACTTGCTTTAAGCACTGTGTTCATGAATTAAATGGCCGTTCAATTATAACTAATGATAAAACATTAAATCAAATAAATAAGGAAGTAAAAATGAAGTAAAATCTGATTTCGGATAATAACTTGTTAACCGCAAGGTATAATCAAGGTAAGTAGGAAAAATACTAGCAGGAAAAGTCGTGTACTTGTTCTGTGCAACCTACTTTGAATATAATCATGGTAAGTAGGATAAATATTAGCAGGAAAAGTCGTGTATTTGTTCTGTGCAACCTACTTTGAATATAATCATGGTAAGTAGGATAAATATTAGCAGGAAAAGTCGTGTACTTGTTCTGTGCAACCTACTTTGAATATAATCATGGTAAGAAAAGTCGTGTATTTGTTCTGTGCAACATACTTTGAATATAATCAAGGTAAGTAGGATAAATACTAGCAGGAAAAGTCGTGTACTTGATCTGTGCAACATACTTTGAATATAATCAAGGTAAGTAGGATAAATACTAAAAAAAAAAAAGAAGTGTGAGTTATAACAAGACAAGTAGTGTTAATCTAGGCCTAAAAGTGGTTTACGTCATTTGTGCACCTTTCTTGAATACTAGCAAGAAATGTGGTGTACATGTTTTGTGCACCTTTCTTGAAACTAAGGTACGTGTTTTAACACTGGCAGACAGGTATTGTGAGTAAAAGCTAGAAAAGTGGTGTACATTGTACGTATTTTGCGTGCCAGCTATGTAGTGAGCTACATTATTTGCGGGCCTAATTTGAATACGTGTAAGACAAGCAATGAACATAAACAACGCACCTGCTTTGGTTACAGCGACACCACACGGCATATTAAATTGCCCCTTCCCTCTACCTTTCCTTCCGAACTTGCGTATTAGCTTCGAGGACTCGGCTTCAAGTTTAGTCTCGTTCACGCCCGATTCGGAGGAGACCAGGCGCCGCAGGAGGTACATTATGGACTGCCATTGACCCGTTGTGACGGTGGAGGCCGCAGATTAAACTACAGACCAGGTGATGTCACACGGCACACCTGGCGTAGTCAAATTACTGAAAATTAAATATATATATATATATATATATTTTCGACGTCAAGATGGATTACATAACGCAAGTTATATTCCACCTCCACTCATTCGGTTCTCGAATTGCAATTTAACTACCAGAAATTTGAGATAATAAGAACCGTATTTATAAACGTAAGTAGACAAGGATAGAGTAGAGAGTTAAATGTATTTTGTATTGCGTTCTAAACTGCGCCAATCCTACTGAGGGTGTGCTAGACTGATGTCATCAGCTCCACTCTCCCAAGATAGTCGGAGAACCACTTTTCATTCGAGCCTATTCATACCGTAGTATAAATTGTCTGAATAAAGGATATTTTAGACATAACAGTGAAAATGTAAAATGCATTTGAGAGAAAAGACACAATGACATTAATATATTGTAAAATAACACAAATTGTACATAATGTGCAAAAATCTGCTGTATATTTAAAGTTATACGCATTGCAAATGTTGATATAATTACCCTATTTAGTATTTTGTATGGATGTCAAACTACCCTCATTGTTTACATTATTTCCGAGGACAGATCGTTATCTTGAATAATGAACTTGAAAATCCGTCGTTGGATCATACGTCATCAAATGAATTAACTGAGACAAACGAAGGTCTATGGAAAATGTCAGACTGGCGAAGATATACGGAATATGCAAATTAGGTATTTTTGTAAACAATTGAATGATCTTTTGTAATATATTCTGTTATAATTACACATTGTTGTAATGCTGTTGTCAACAAGTATATGCAGATTATATCTCTAATCTATTACACAGATTTTGCTTTTCTGTCTGAAAAATTTACACTGCTTTTAATGGATTATGGGCCTTTAATAAATTAGATAATTTAAAGAAAGTTAGCTACTAACCTCAACACTCAGGTAACAGGCAAAACATTTAAACATTTAACCCTTCACGGATATATAAGAAGAAATTTCGTGAAAAATGTTTGATATGGTTTTTGTTGTAGAACGACACGAAGTCTAACTCCCACAAGAATAACTGCCAGAAATTGTATAAACCTTATCATTAATTATTTACCTTTTACGTAATAAATATTTTTCAGCTCTGACAAAAATAGATATTACCAAAAAGAAAAAGACTAAGACAAATTGCATGACTATTTGAGAAGCTTAGTTCTAATTTCAATAGACAATCGACATACGGCGATACTGAATCTCGGTGTGTCTAACAGATCTCAGTACGGCTAGGATTTGATGACTTTGCTCGTATTTTCACAACAATCATTAGCGCTACTTCAATAAAGTGGAATCACATTCCACCTTTTCTAGTTAACGAAACACTGAAGTATATGACTAAGTTGAGATAAATCATTACCGAAATGACTTAATATGATGTATTTGGGTATTTTTAATAGAGAAACAAGATGGATGAAATTTGCTCCTAAGCATTTAAGTATTATTCAAGTATTGTTAATAGAATCAGGACCAGGACCCTAATACATCAATCCCCTGAGTTTGTATTTTAGATCTAGACTAAAATAATATAAAATATTTTTATTCAAAATGATTGCAACCCAAATTGAAGGCCTACTTGCATGAAAAAAATCTGAATTACAGGATATGTGACTGGGTGTAATATGAATGCCAATTGTGTACAGCGTGTCACTGCAGTGTGGCAACATTATATCTGTCGCAAGTAGACATAGTCTCTGGACAATTGACTGAGATACTGCCGGACGGACGTTTAACCCCAACTAATGTTGTATGATATACTGGATTTTCACTCATATCAATATACAAGATAAAAATGAGGGTGTCAGTGTGAAACCAAATATACCAAATCATTGCCAGCACCCGTCCTATTTGCTAATTTATGACATCGTTTATGTAGAGACGTTCATATCAAGTTTTCTCTGAAGACATTAACTGTCAACGTTAATATTATAAAAGATACAATACTTTTGCTGCTGGTGCTACTGATGATGATGATGATGATGGCCTGAAATGATACTGAATAAATCTCACTGCAGTCATTAAGTGAACTTTCTCCCAGCAAAATGTTTCGAGTTTTCAAATAAAAGAGCCATGAATGGCCCTGAATCTCTCACCTGATTATAAATGAGCAACATATGTTGGATTTTTCATATTGACCTACTTTTTGACCCCACATGACCCACTTTTGAACTTGTCCAAGATTTTATGGAAACAGACATTCTGACCACGTTTCATGAAGATAGGGCCAAAAATGTGGCCTCTAGAGTATTAACAAGGTTTTTCTAAGATTTGACCTCATGACCTACTTTTTGACCCCACATGACCCAAATTCGAATTTGTCCAAGACTTTATGGAAACAAACATTCTGACCAAGTTTCATGAAGATTGGGCCAAAAATGTGGCATCTAGAGTGTTAACAAGGTTTTACTTAGATTTGACCTCGTGACCTACTCTTTGACCCCAGATGACCAAAATTCGAAGTTGTCCAAGATTTTATGGAGAGAAACATACTGACCAAGTTTCATGAAGATTTGACCAAAAATGTGGCATATAGAGTGAGTGTTAACAAGGTTTTTCTAAGATTTGGACTCGTGGCCTACTTTTTGACCCCACATGACCCAATTTCGAACTTGTCAAAGATTTTATGGAAACAAACATTCTGACCAAGTTTCATGAAGATTGACCTTAAAATATGGCCTCTAGAGTGTTAACAAGCCAAATTGTTGACGACGCACGACGGACGACGGGCGATCGCAAAAGCTCACCTTGAGCACGTTGTGCTCAGGTGAGCTAAAAATGATTTCGCGAAAAGAAGACACATTATAATAATAATCGTCGTGAAAGAAAGCCAGTCAGACAAAGACAGAAAGAGAGAGAGAGAGAGAAATAGAGATGAATACTAAATTATTTAAAATGCCTGTAAAGTCTCGATATATTACATCTTAAACTGTTTCATTGTCTGAGGAAATAAACTTGCAACGTCTAAGGTCCTGTGGGATAAGAAGAGGCTGAGTCCAGATAAGATATTTCTCGAGAACTGTGGAATTATGAAACTCCAGGGGACGAGAGACATCTATCCACGGATGATAGTGTCCCTCAGACGATTGCATTACAAGTATGTTCCCTTGCATCTAATTAGCTTAGGTTAAACGTCCCACCGACAGTATTTCAGTAATTTTGGGACTTGTTTCTACATGAGACAGATATAGTGCTGCCTTACTGAGATATCATGCCGTAAATAAATAGCATGATAACACAGCAAGTCACAGAAAAGAGTTTGTTTAATTTCTAACTGCTAGCTGTAGTTGTAGAAGAGCTCATCAGCATTTATAAAACAAGGGGGCTGATAAGCCATCTGGCTTTCAATGGACGATATGGTTTGTTTTTTTTATTGTAAAAATCTTCATACGTTGATGAAAAATATGGTAACAACATAATAAAGGTGAACATTACAAAAGTTTAACTCCAATCTCTCAATGTAGTCTAAAGAGGAGTGCACTACTCTATTCACAAAGAGCTTTTCAGCTAGCCCCGTTAAACCATCTTAATCGCCTTAATTGAAACGAACACCGATACTCGATTGATACAAAATAATAGAATTTCCCCTATTTTCCAGTATACCAGATATCGTTTGGCTAACAAATATCTGAACTTCTATGGCGCAGAATCAATGCAATGACGTCATTCGACAAGTAACTGTCCTCAGAGAGTTGAAGCAGCTTTCCAATGAACCTTCTTATTGGAAAGTACAATGATGGTTATTTCTCATGATAATTACAGTCATATAAAACTACATGTAGTTATTATCAACAAAGTTACCAGAACACTTGGATTTCTTTATGGATATTTAGGGCGCATTGGTCTAGCTGAAGAGCCCGAAGGTCGTAGGTTGGTATATCTATTAAGGTTGAAAATGGTCCAGAGCCAAGGCACTGTCATAGGCTATAAATTCTTCGTTTGTTTGTATATCATTCAGTTGGAAAATATCAGTCAGTTAGAAACGACGTTTACTTGAGACCGATATAGTGATGCCGAACTGCAATATCAGGCCGTAGCCATGTGGCATGATACAACCTCCAGTCACATTATTCTGACAGTCAGTCCTTGAATTACCCTGTTTATATGATTATCTCCAATCGGGGAGCAAACAGAACCAGTTTATCAAACTTGGTATGTCGTGGTCGCGGATCAAACACACAACCCCGCTCCCCTGGCAGGTATTCCATCCCCTCAGCCACTTATGGCGATATATTCTATGGTGATATAAATGAGAAGGGAAGATAAAGTTTCATAACACTACCGATTTAAGGTCCCTCTGAAACTCGCAGATCGTTCCCACACATTATACCACGTATTCCACACCTTGATTGATTACGTTTAACGTTTAACTGCGTTCGTCAATAGTGCAAATAGGTTTTGCTATTCTTAACGGCTGTGTAAGGCACGTTTTGGTTGGTCCCCGAGTCCTCATCAAAGCCTAAGGCTACCAATGAAAGACTACATGGGATGTATTTATCAGCATATTCAAATTAGGCATAAAATTAAAACAAAACAACCTTATATCATACTTAAAATTTTTACGCAGCTATATCCATATATTTAGATAAATAAAACATCATTTATATTTTTTTTCTGCATGTTATTGATTCTGATTAACGTGTTTACCATGTGCTTTGGTGTGCTTAATTTTTACACGCATAATAAAGTCTATCTATCTATCTATCTATCTTCCTTGAAGTCAAACCCCTGCTGGGGACTTAGACTTGACGCGCGTCAACTGACAAGAGTATTAGTATAAAAGATCTAAGATAAAAGAATAAAAAGTAATAGAAATAAGTATGTTGTTAAAAAGCAGGTTAAAAAGCAGTTTAGCCGTTTAGGGAGACATATGTTCAATCTGGCTAACAGCCAGACTGAACTCAGAGCCAGACAAGTTGATGATATCCGGTGGTAGGACATTCCAGTGGACAATAGTTCTTGGGAAAAATGAATATTTGTGATAGTCAGTTTTGGTTTGTACTTGCTGGAATGCATTAGGATGGGACGTTCTGGATGATCTAGTGAGAGGGATAATGTAGTTTGGGAAATGGATAGCCACCCGGTCATGCAAGATGTTATGAAACATAACCAGACGTTGGTCAATACGTCGAAGGTCAAGGCGCCTCCACTGTAGGGAAGTCATCATGTCAGTGACACTTGACGTTCGGCCAAAGTCATGTTTGGTCCATCTAGCAGCCCTTCTCTGGATGGACTCTAGCTGGTCATTAAGAGTTCCTGTATAAGGGGACCAGACTGTGGAGCCGCAATCCAGCTGGGGCCTGACAAGTGTCTTGTATGCGGTTGACTTTAACCCTTCAGAACGAACTTTGATGTTTCGGCGTAAGAAACCTAGTGTTTGATTAGCCTTTGTAGTAATATTGTTTATGTGTTTGTTCCATGTTAGTTTTGATATTTATGCCGATGTATTTTGCAGATGATACTGTTTCTAAGATGGTGTCATGTAAGAGGTATTGTGTTGGGATAACTGTTTTGCGTTTTGAGATTTGAATAACCTGACATTTTGATGGGTTGAATTTCTTGTCCCATTTTATCTCCCATTTTTCAAGTTGGTTCAAGTCATGTTGTAGTAGGCTTGAATGAGAGGCCACAGTAAGAGAGAGATAGATGGCTGTGTCATCAGCAAATAAGCGGACTTTAGAGGATTTAACATACTCGGGTAGATCATTGATATATATTAAGAAGAAGAGAGGTCCTAGGACCGAGCCCTGGGGTACACCGGAAGAGACTGGTATGGAACTGGATTTGGAGCCATTTACCACCACGGACTGTGACTTATTGTCTAGAAACCCTTTGATCCATATTAGAGTTTGACCCCTTATGCCATAAAAGTGCAACTTATATAGAAGTTTTTCATGGTTGACCATATCAACGGCTTTAGAGAAATCAAGAAAAATCAAGTCTACTTGACTTCTCTGGTTTATTGACTGTAGGATATCATCTATTAACATTAGTAATTGGGTTTGACATGACCTTTTTTCTCTGAAACCATGCTGTAATTCATAGAACAAGTTTGATTTGGTAAAGTGTTTTGTGATACTAGAGGAGACGATGTGTTCTAGGGTTTTACACAGGATACAGGTAAGAGAGATTGGACGATAGTTGGCTGGTTCCGATTTATTACCTTTTTTAAAGATGGGGGCAACATTTGCCTTTTTCCAAATGTCTGGTAGAGCTCCGGACTGCAGAGATTTTTGGAAGAGTTTATATAATATAGGGGCTAATTCTTGACTGGTATTTTTAAGTATCAGTCAAGAATTAGCCCCTATATTATCTAAACTTAAAGTTGATGGTTATCAGAGTACATGTATAAATGCAGGTTTGAATGAGTTAACAAGTATATAAAGTATAATTAGTGATTAATTAAATACTCCCCCACCCCTCGATTAATTCGCCTTTATTTCATTATGTCCATGACTTCACCTTGTATTTCGTTTCGACAATGGGAATTATATATGGATAGGTAAAATATTCGTCAGGAGTATTACTGGACCAGATTGACTCCTTAAGTATATAAGGTCAAAATGGGTTTGGTTTATACATAGATACGGTATACAGATGTCC
This sequence comes from Solen grandis, assembly GCA_021229015.1. Taxonomy (NCBI): domain Eukaryota; kingdom Metazoa; phylum Mollusca; class Bivalvia; order Adapedonta; family Solenidae; genus Solen; species Solen grandis. The sequence goes on along the minus strand of CM037788.1, from coordinate 46,329,088 downwards.
ATGATAATCTATAGGATGTTTTATATACAAAATATAAATCTGGGAGAAATGTATGATGGATGACAAACGATTTAATACTCCTTACACTAGGTGCCGTATAATAGGTTTCTATGTAGAATTACTGCAGCACAATAAATTCATTATACATTTTGATTTTTAAATTTTATAAGACAATATTCACGTTTGTTTTGCTGATTGACTTTTTGAGCCTTGACATGACATGTTACTTAGTCCATCTCAAGAGGGATTTGTAGATGACGTCAAAGTGAACTGAACTTAGCAGTTTTTGCAAGACTTTGATCGTGTCAGGCATACATAAAATCATTACGCTACATTTTTTTCCCGTATACAAACTAGTGTCATGATGAAATCACGTAACAGCGGTTCTTGGTTGTATTGCATTTCATCTAAACAAACAAATCCCTAGAGATTACCTCTAGACGTATTTTCAATCCTTCCGAGACGTTTTGAAATATTGACATGGTAAATATTAGAAAATATTTACGTCATTCTTCAACGCTAATTGATTAACATACACAAATTAATCGTTTACTGGTATGAAAATCGGAAAGACTAAAATGATGTATAAATTAAAAAATTGTTTCTAACGGATAAAATACTTTACATTTTGAATTTTATCACTGGTTTTCGTATACTGTCGTTTTTGAAAGAGACATAAATCTTTGAATTAATGTAATTTTGTCAACTGTTTTCGTGTACTGTCGGTTTTGAAAGAGACATATGATAGATCTTTGAATTTATGTAATTTTGTCAATGTTTTTCGTGTAGTGGTGGATTTGAAAGAGACATAAAATCTTTGAATTAATGTAATTTTGTCAATGGTTTTCGTGTACTGTCGGTTTGAAGGAGACATAAAACTTTGAATTAATGTAATTTTGTCAATGGTTTTCGTGTATTGTCGTTTTGAAAGAGACAAATCTTTGAATTAATGTAATTTTGTCAATGTTTTCGTGTACTGTCGGTTTTGAAAGAGACAAAATCTTTGAATTAATGTAATTTTGTCAATGGTTTTCGTGTACTGTCGGTTTTGAAAGAAACATATATCTTTGAATGAATGTAATTTTTTCAGTGGGTTTCATGTACTGTCGGTTTTGAAAGAGACAAATCTTTGAATTAATGTAATTTTGTCAATGGTTTTCGTGTACTGTCGGTTTGAAAGAGACAAAAATCTTTGGATTAATGTTATTTTGTCAATGCTTTTCGTGTACTGTCGGTTTGAAAGAGACACATCTTTGAATTAATGTAATTTTGTAAATGGTTTTCGTGTACTGTCGATTTTGAAAGAACAATATCTTTGAATGAATGTAATTTTGTCAATGGGTTTCGTGTACTGTCGGTTTTGAAAGAGAAAAATCTTTGAATTAATGTTATTTTGTCAATGGTTTTCGTGTACTGTCGGTTTTGAAAGAGACATAAATCTTTGAATTAATGTAATTTTGTCAATGGTTTTCGTGTACTGTCGGTTTTGAAAAAGACATAAATCTTTGAATTAATATAATTTTGTCAATGGTTTTCGTGTACTGTCGGTTTTGAAAGAGACATATGATAGATCTTTGAATTAATGTAATTTTGTCAATGGTTTTCGTGTACTTTCGGTTTTGAAAGAGATAAATCTTTGAATTAATGTAATTTTGTCAATGGTTTTCGTGTACTGTCGGTTTGAAAGAGACATATGATTAAGTTTTGAATTTATGTAATTTTGTAAATAGTTTTCGTGTACTGTCGGTTTTGAAAGCGATATAAACCTTTGAATTTATGTTGTTTTTTTAAATGTTTTCGTACTGTCTGTCGTGAAAGAAACATTAATCTTTGAATTAATCTAATTTTGTCAATGGTTTTCGTGTACTGTCGGTTTTGAAAGAAACATTTATCTTTGAATGAATCTAATTTTGTCAATGGTTTTCGTGCACTGTCGGTTTTGAAATAGACATATGATACATCTTTGAATTAATGTTATTTTGTTAATGGTTTTCGTGTACTGTAGACGGTTTTGAAAGACAAATCTTTGAATTAATGTAATTTTGTCAATGGTTTTCGTGTACTGTCGGTTTTGAAAGAAACATAAATCTTTGAATGAATGTAATTTTGTCAATGGTTTTCGCGTACTGACGGTTTTGAAAAAGACATAAATCTTTGAATCAATGGTTTCGTGTACTGTCGGTTTAAAAATGAGACATGTGATAAATCTTGGAATTTATGTAATTTTGTCAATGGTTTTCGTGCACTGTCGGTCTTGAAAGAGACATTAAGTTTTGAATTAATGTAATTTTGTCAATGGTTTTCGTGTACTGTCGGTTTTGAAAGAGACATTAATCTTTGAATTAATCTAATTTCGTCAATGGTTTTCGTGTACTGTCGTTTTGAAAGAGACATATGATTAAGTTTTGAATTTATGTAATTTTGTCAATATTTTTCCTGTACTGTCGATTTTGAAAGCGAAATTACTAAATTACATTTATTTAAAGATATATGTTTCTTTCAAAACCGACAGTACACGAAAACCATTGGCTAAATTACATTTATTCAAAGATTTTTCTCTTTCAAAACCAACAGTACACGAAAAGCATTGACAAAATTACATTAATCCAAAAATGTATGTCTCTTTCAAAACCGACAGTACACGAAAACCATTGACAATATTACATTAATTCAAAAATTTATGTCTCTTTCAAATCCGACAGTACACGAAAACCATTGACAAAATTAGATTAATTCAAAAATTTATCATATGTCTTTCAAAACCGACAGTACACGAAAACCATTGACAAAATTAGATTAATTCAAAGATTAATTGTCTCTTTCAAAACCGACAGTACACGAAAACTATTGACAAAATTACATTAATTCAAAGATTTGTCTCTTTCAAAACCGGCAGTATACGAAAACCATTGACAAAATTACATTAATCCAAAGATTTATGTCTCTTTCAAATCCGATCATTGACAAAATTACATCAATTTAAAGATCTATTATATGTCTCTTTCAAAACCGACAGTACACGAAAACCATTGACAAAATTACATTAATTCAAAGATTTGTCTCTTTCAAAACCGACAGTACACGAAAACCATTGACAAAATTACATTAATTCAAAGAGACATGAATCTTTGTGTGAATGTAATTTTGTCAATGGTTTTTATGTACTCTCTGTTTGTAAGAGACATTTGATAAAGTTTTGAATTTATGTAATTTTGTCAATAGTTTTCGTGTACTGTCGGTTTTGAAAGAGACATAAATCTTTGAATTTATGTAATTTTGTCAATGTTTTTCGTGTACTGTCTGTCTTGAAAGAGACATTAATCTTTGAATTATCTAATTTTGTCAATGGTTTTCGTGTACTGTCGGTTTTGAAAGAGACATATGATAAATTTTTGATTGGATCTTTAGATTTGGATAGTATATCGGCATAGAGGAATACATTCTATTTTCTTAATGATTTTCTCTTAAATCAGGTGGTTTTGACATCATAAAAAAGACAAAATACATTTCTTTTTAAAGATTCCTCTCGCTCTGGTATCATGAATTTTGAGTCAATCTTAATTAAATCTTTAGATTTGATAGAATTAAATTTGAAATAATGCATACTGCAAGAAATGTTTGTTTTGTCACGTGGTTATGACGTCATGCATACTTAAGCAAGAATTATTTAAAAAAAAACATATAAAATCGCCAATTAGACCAATGAACTTAAAATTTTCAAAAATGTCGAAACTTAGTACGTTCATAAGGTGTTGAAAATTTAAAGTGATTATGTCATCAAACATGGCAGTTATTCATGTTTGATGGAATGCATACTGGAAAATGTGAAAACAAACCTGTTCGTATTCTCGAAGATATTTTTTTGCTGTATTAATAGAACGTTAGAATTAAACATGTCCTTGCAAAAAAAGATATTTTTCTTTAGTCACTTGACTTTGACGTCGTTGAAATATAAAAATCATTCATTTCAATTTGTATTCGCGCTCCAGGGTCATGAATATTGATGCCAATCTTAAGCATACCTTATGGAATTTATGTTGTGTCACTTGTTTATGACAACATTGATTTGTAATATATTAAAAAGATCATAAGATTGGATATATTAACTTTGAATAAGTAATATTGCCGTACCTTAACATGCGCAAAAATTCCAGAAAATTTCAAGTGATTACGTTATCAAAACTTATTCATGTTTTTCGTAAAAGGGCTAAATCATAAACATCTATTAATTTGAAGAAAGAAATGAAAGCGGTCATTGGGTTGGTTGAGCAAAATCGATTGTTCTTTTGCAGAAAAGAGTGCCTGCGTTGAATATTGAATTGTGATACGTCTATGAGTAAATGAGTCGCATTTACGATGAATTAGTATAATTATACTAGAGCCAGAAAACCTATACGGAAAACTTATTGTATTTGCTATCACGACTTTTCGCAAACCTGAAGAAAATGACAAATACATGTACATGTATATCTACCTATCGGTTTTTATGTTTTCTAAATGTTTAACGGTTTTTTTTCTTCTAAATATGTAAAAATAAGCAAATATATAAAGCAAATGAATTGTTGAAAGTTGTAGACGTTTATAACGTTAATTACATAGAAATAAGAAATTATTTTCATGATTTTGCTTACACCTCTGCCTTTGTTTCCATCTATTTTCGTAAATCTCAATCAGTTTAAAGGTTGAAAGTCATGGATTTCAAAATATTTTTGTTGTTTCTTACAATTTCAATTATGTGGTTCCAATTGCAATGAATATTTGTTAAGTCATATGCTTATGAAGAAATAGATATTAAACAAAGAATAAAAACTTTTAAAATCGATTGAATAACGTATGAAAAAAATCTTGAGGAAAGTATTATCATCTTAAAATTTTCCCGTTGTTTTTTTCTGCATGATAGTAAACGGTTGCGTATTTATGCTTTCTAAGTATCTTCTTGAGAAGATGAAAATGAAAAAAAAAAAGATTTACAGCTTATTTTGAACATAAACATATATTTTTGATAATGATGATTTACGTATTAAATCATACATTATTATGCATCATTATTCCATGTTTTTGTATTAACTTACATTTTGAATACCTTTGAAATAGCAAATGGAAAGCCGCTTCGTTTGTATCTTAAACAAACGACTTCTAGTTAATTATGAAGCCGGTATTTTATGTTAATGTTCCAGTTCAGAAATTTGATGCCTGTAAGACGCAATATTGACTTCAGCAAGAAATAACAAGAGGTCAGTAGTGATGTCATCATCTAACAGCGTATATTGAGAAGTGCTCATGAATGATATTTACATAAATATGTAGTAAAATAGTAATTAGTATTAGATTGTGAATGGCAAAATGTGGTACAGTCATTATTCTAACAATAAATTTCATCAATAAATGCCTGTAAGACGCACTGGTGACTTCAGCAAATAAATAATTAGAAGCTCCAGCTGTATTTTGACAGTATTTAATGAAGTCATGCTCTTTACCGCGGAAAATCTAAATTTAGCCGAAAGGATACCAAGCAGGTTATGGTAATTTAGCACATGGCATTTTCCTCTCGTCCAATCAAATGCCAGTATTTGTTCATAGTCAGCGCGTTGTCCACACTTTTGTAAAAACTATGAAATAACCTATATATAGATGACGATATGTGACAAGAATAAATATGAGAAACAACTGTAAATGGATTATGAATAATGTTAACGAGTGATAAATTATGCAGGCAAGATACATGATGACGTGGATACTCATAACAGAACAACGTATAATAGATAAACTCCTAACTCTGCGACAATAAAACTTACATATCATGATTATAACATATTCTTGTTCATTCCACGATGATGATGTTGCTGCTGCCGCTGGTCATGATTGAAGAATGGAGATGAAAAGGGCATGAAAATGGGAAAAAGTTCATCACCAGTAATATCGTAACTCAAATCAGCATTTTTATTATCATTAGTATTAGCAGTAACATCATCATTATCATCTTATGCTAATTATAATCAGTAATAGCAGTAAGTGAATATCCTGTCTTCCTATATATGGTAACTAATGAAAAAAATAGCAGCGCCAGTCAATGCCATAAAATGAACATGAGTGCGCCGCCGTAATGTGTTTGTACATCTAGTCGAGGTACAATAACTGCAGACTCAGCAATATTCTACAGAGGCAGAGACCACCCTCACATCGAACGATCAGTAACGTCTCTTGCTCCTGGTTTTCTTCAGCACAAACGCAAGGTGCTGGTCTGGTGGCCATGCCTTACATTGAGTAAGGAAATGTATAGTGATGCTCTATTGTCACAGAATAGTACTTATTGATTGTGGTAAGATAGAGGCCTCGACTAGAATATGGGATGGACTGGAATCATATGGCAGCTCTATGGTCGACGTTGCAACTATAAGTCACTAAGGATGGTGGAAACAATGATCATTTGTGTAGGAGATAATCACGGTAGAGACGCTAACAGGTCAGATTAACAAATCATTCCGGAAAAGGAAAAAGGTTAGTTTTTATGTAATAAAAAGAGTCATTTTAGGAATATAAGTCTAAGAGACGATAGAAGCAATTAATGAGAAGATTGAAATATGGTGGATAAAAAGAAAAATCTTACAGGTTAAAACTGAATCATGAAATGTGATTATTTGCTCTGAACCTCTAGTTGCGGGTCCAGGATTTCACAACGTGGGGGGGGGGGGGGGTTTAATGAAAGAACATGATGTAAAATACCCATTCCTCCAATTCTTTACTCTGTCAAACACAATTGCTTCTAAGTACTTTCATCAATTTATATGTGTGATGTTAAATTCTTCAATTTTTCAAAGCATTCAATCAATAACCAAAACATGGCGGCCAATTTGAACTTGGGGAGGTGCTCTCAGTTGAACCACTTTTGCCCTATGTAGTCTGTACTACGTATTGTACCAATACCCAAAATATCAAGTGTCTTTGGATTTAGTGTATCTTTGTATGTTTCTAACCATACACTATCAATCTAATATTGCGATTCTAATCGACAACTCCATTGGTAAAAATGGCGGCCTTTACTAGGTCTCGTAATTCAACACAGATGAAATTTCATTTTTTTTTTACTAAAACATTTTTCTAAAAAATAATGCTAACTTTTGATTTTACATATGATGTCTAAAAAACTAGAACTGCCATTGTTTTAGCGCATGCCGCTTAAATTTGTCACAGGGATTTTAAAATGTTGCGAATGAGGGTTACAGTTCTTGGGCACTGCACTTCCCTTCAATGAAATTTATCCACATACGAAGTTTCATCTTGAAACCTTTTATCCTTTTTGAGTTATGGTTCGGATAAAGATTAAGTATCAAAATTTACAAAGGGCAATAACTCCAAAATAATGCACATGAGAGTTACAATTCTTAGGCACCCCCTCAATGAAATCTATCAACATATGAAGTTTCATCTTGATACCTTTTATACTTTTTGAGTTACGGCCCGGAAAAAAGTAAAGTATGAAAATTTACAAAGGGCAATAATTAAAAAAATATACAACAGTGAGTTATGGTTCTCGGTCATTGCAATCCCTCTCAATTAGATCTAACCACATATAAAGTTTCATCTTCATATCATTTATACTTTTTGAGTTATGGTACGGACAAGAAACGACAGACAGACAGACAGACAAACAGACAATCTGAATCCAGTATTACCCCTTACAACTTCGTTGTGCGCAGGGGGGGGGGGGGTACAAAAATGTATTCATCCGCGCGATACAGTGAACGCCATACTGGCTCCCATTTTAAGAATCGATGTATTTTTTTTATGTTTATATCAAGAAAGTAAAGTCAACATAACAAACAAATATATTCCATGCTTTGCAACAAGGGACATAAAAGTTGCAATACTCCCGTAACATAAACGAGGTTTTTGTAACTCTGTGAAAGTATTATTTTAGATATATGTCATAATGGACTTACACATGTACTGTGTTATTAGAATTTTAAAGTTTGATCCTACTCACTCCCGGAGAGAATATTAAATTCAATTACTGATTTAATATGCTAACAAATTATCAATTAGAAACCCCAAGAGCCAGATTATCTTTGCAAAAATAAAATTACGTAAACTATTTAGTAAAGATCACTGGAATGACGCCGATATGAAACAAATAAAATACAACCGGCCATGTGCTGCTGCTACATACAAAAATGCAAAACAAATTGAACCATGCAAATGAAAAAATAAATAAATAGATAAAAAAATAAAAAGGAAGAAAAAAACAAGAGGGCCAAGATGGCCCTGTGTCGTTCACCGAGTAAGATTGCTGTGTTAGGAATGATGACAAAAAATGTGGCATCTTAAGTGTTTTTCTATCATTTGACTAAGTGACCTAGATTTTGATCCTACCTGAACTGGGAATTCATGGAGTCATTATTCTTATCAAGTTTAATAAAGACTGGTACAAAAATGTAGGCCCCTGGAGTGTTCACCAGATTTTTCTAAAATTTGCCCTGGTGACCTACTTTTTGACCCCATGTGGCCCAGTTTTGAATTCATCCGAAATTTGATGTAAACGAACTTTCTTACCAAGTTACATTAAGGTTAGGCTGAAGCAGTGGCCTCTAGAGTGTTCACATGTTGTTGTTTCTTTTAGATTTGACCTGGTGACCTAGTTTTTGACTCAACGTGACCTATTTTCGAACTCATTCGAGGTATCATGTAGACAAACATTCTGACCAATCTTAAGAAGATTGGGCTATAACTGTGGCCTCTAGAGTGTTCACGAGGATTTTCTAAGATTTGACCTGTTGACCTAGTTTTTGACCTCACGTGACCTATTTTCGAACTCATCCAAGATATCATGTAGACAAACATTCTGACCAAATCTAATGAAGATTGGGCTAAAAAATATGGCCTATAGAGTGTTCACAAGGATTTTTAAGATCTGACCTGTTGACTTAGTTTTTGACCCCACGTGACCCATTTTCGAACTCATTCAAGATATCATGTAGCGAACATCCTGACCAAATCTAATGAAGATTGGGCTAAAACTGTGGCTTCTAGAGTGTTCACAAGGTTTTTCAAAGATTTGGCCTGGTGACCTACTTTTTGATCCCACGTGACCCAATCTCAAACTCATCCAAGATATCATGTAGACAAATACCCTGACCAACTTTCATGAAGATTGGGCCAAAACTGTGGCCTCTTGAGTGTTCACAAGGATTTTTCTAAGATTTGGCCTGGTGACCTAGTTTTTGATCAACATGACCCAATTTCGAACTCTTCCGATATATTAAGTAGACAAACATCCTAACTAAGTTTCATGAAGATTGGACCAAAACTGTGGTCTCTAGAGTGTTCACAAGCAATTGTTCACGACGGACGACACACAACGGACACAAAACGGTCACAAAAGCTCAACCTGAGCACAAGTGCTCAGCTGAGCTAAAAACGCGTGTTTACATTGCGTGTTTTGGGAGGGTGTTTTGTCTGTTTTTGCGACTGATTAAGTTAACACATTTTGTCGCAGAATTGTACTTGGTCCATGAATTATTAATATTTTGAATATCATATCAGAAAGTTGAACAGACGTAAAAAAGCCGGTCGTCAGAAAATCATAAACATATTTGTCTATGAATTTAAATTGATTTACAGTATATATTTCAGAAATGCTCATGGGCGTTGCAGTCAGCAATGGGCTACAACTTCAAAATAGCCAAGTCTAGATTATTTCTATAATTTATTGTGAAGCTCAGCACTTTACTGGTACCTGGACTCGCACCTACAGAGGTGAGTTAGTGAATAATAGCTCATGAGCCCTTATTGTGGAATATATAACGCAAGCTGTGATTTGACGAGGTAATGAAAAACTCACTTTAGTGCGAGAAATTTTAAATTACCCGTGAACCTTTAATCTGATATCGATATAAATACAAGAAGCTGCCATGATACTTTGTAGGTATGTAAGTAACGGACTCGGACCATCCCCGACACATTACTCGATTTTCATCAAACACTCTGAGACAAAATACATTCTAGGCGAAGATAATCAGTGCTTGACTCTTATCATCACAAAAAAACGTTGTGATTCTGACTAGAATTTCGCAATCACCTAGAACAAGACAGTATTTCATTGATGTGTTGTTGTGTATTAAATGAATGACGACACACAGCAATCGATTGATAACCCCACTGAAAATCCAAGGTTCTTGGGAACAGGGTAGACGTTCGATACCATTCATACTGTTTGAGTCATAGCATTTTTGATGTGTAGAGAAAATAGTGCGTAACCTTTTTCTAAACAAGAGGGCCATGTTGGCTCTGGGATCGCTAACCTGAGAACCAGGTATTAGTGGGAGTTAAAAAAACACATAATATCTTATGATAATATAGAAAATGGGATTTGCCCCCTGCCAGCCATACATCCAATGAGTACTTTTGGACAAGAAGAATTTTCAAATTTGTACTATATACATATAAGGAAAATATGCTTCGCCTCCTGGAGGCCATGTTTTTTTTCTCACCAATCCAAGTAATTTAAGTGCGTATTTCACAATAGTTCCATTTTACTACATAGACAGAGAAGAAAAGTCAAAACTAACGAACACAATTCCTTTTCACTTGGCATGAGAATCACACTAGATACAAATTTATGGGATAAAAAATGGGGGTTTACGTGCTACTTTTAGAGTTATCTGCCCCTGAAAGTGAATTTTTATATTCTTTATTTTTTCAAGAATAACGCAGTATGTCTATTTGCTGCAACATTGTGAGAAATCAATTGAATGGAATTGTTTTAAAATTTGCATAAGGACTAAGACTGAAACAACAAACAATATTTTAAATAAAATAAAGTATAGTTTTGATTTTCCTTCTTTGTCTATATAAAAATAAAAGCGGTATTGTGAAATACGCCTTTAAACTAATTGGTAGAGAGTGACCTAAGGAGCATCTGTGCCAAACAACTTTGAAATTTTAGCCAGTACTTTTGGACAAGAAGAATTTTCAAATTTGTATTATATATATATACGAAAAACGGTTTCCGCCCCTGGTTGCCATGCTTTTCAACAGATCAAAATAATTTGACCAATCTTGGTAGGGAGTGACCAAAATAACATCTGTGCCATTTTTTTAATCCAGCCAGTACTTTTGGACAAGAAGATCTTTTAATTTTGTACTATATACATATTAGGAAAATGGGCTCTGCCCCCTGTCGGCCATGTCTTTTTACCAATCCAAATAATTTGAACAATCTTTGTAGAGAGAGTGACCTAAGGAACATCTGTGCCAAATAACTTTGAAATCCAGTCAGTATACTTTTGGACGAGAAGATTTTTCAAATTTGTACTATATACATATAAGGATAACAGGCTCCGTCCCCTTGTGGTCATTTTTTTCAACGGATCAAAATAATTTGAACCATCTTGGAAGAGAGTGACCCAAGGAAAATCTTTGCCAAGTAACTTTGAAATCCAGCCATTACTTTTGGGGGAGAAGATTTTTTAAGTTTTCACATTTTTCCCCTTTTAGTTGCCAAGGCAATCACAAGATTTTGGCATGGAATTCAATTCTTTGAACAACTTTGAAAGAGGAGAAAAGTTTTATGAAAATTGGCCCAGTAGTTTAGGAGATATCGTTTGAGTTAAATGTTGCAACTGACGACGGACGCCAGACATTCATCGGTCGAAATAACTCACCTTGAACACGTGCTCAGGTGAGCTGAAAAAGGAAGTTTCATTACAGATGAATGTATATATGATCTTTTAATCATTACTTATAAATACTCTCTCTCTCTCTCTCTCTCTAAGATACATAATTATGTTTTATATTGCGATTCCAAGTTTCATGTTCATTTGTCTGCTCAACCGATAGGTGTTTATTCATTTTGGGACTAAATCGAAGTGAAGCAAATAGTGGGCTGCCTCACGCCAGCGTCCCGCCTGAAACGTGTATACCAGTGGATCGAATCAATTAGCTAGCTTTCAAAAGGACATTCTAACAACTGGACCACCTGTTATTGCAGATAAGTTAAAGATAAACTTTCTTATTTATGTGAATATTCTTTTTTATTTAATGTTTTTCGATGGATTACCTAGAAATAACAGTAGATTATATAGAGGATAATTGTTTGTTTCCATCCTTACATCCTTTTGATCAACGGTATGAACATTTGATTTTGAAGGAGATAAACTGTTAAAGTGATAACAATATTAGCAATATATGTTATTCGCATATAATACAAAGTTAAAACCATTACAGAGTGGATGATTACATCGCGTTGTAACTATTGAACGTGAGGGACCCGTGATAAAGCCATAGCTTCCGTGACTGTGTATCCGAAAGTTATGGGTTCGAACCCATTTGGCGCAAAGTACTGGTTCAAAAAAGCAACCGTCGAGAGATATTAGTACAAGTATGTATAAACTGCAACCAAATAACTGATGTTAAATAGAAAATGAATGTGAATAGTTTAGTCCAAAGTTGCAAAGTTGAAACTTGGTCGTTTTTTTTTGTTGTTGTTATTTTATAAAACAAGCATTCCGAAAATATTGATTGGGTAATATTAAGTTCCCTTACCGGAAAATAGACAAATAAGAACCCCCTCCCCTCTTAAACATCAGAGACCCAGAACGAAACTCACATTTGATCTTAACTCATGGTGGTAAAACATGACTGACGGACGGACAGACAGCGTGCAGGTAGGGGACTAAAAAATGAGTAGGTGCATGCGGGTGTCTGGGGAAAATTTTAGAACATCTTGAAGTATTCTTTTATCTCAAGAAATTATTTTTGACAAGTCTAAGATACGTTATATTACAATTATAAAAGACAGTAATACGTAATATATGGATAATAGGGATAAATTCAACATCATAATGCACTATTAGAATAGATACTGCAATGCATTATGGCAGTGTATATTATACACATACACTAACTGTAAAGTTATACTGTCGGTATGATGTCAAAACACACATACAGGACTGATAAAGATTGTTTGCTTTTGATATTCGTAGATTATTAAGATATGTGTTGTCTGGAAGGTGAGTATGTCTATATTGTATGTAAATTAGCGTTATGAGCCTAATGAACCTAAATTCGGATATGACTTCCGGAGGAGTAGTTTCTCGCGAAGCACGAGTCATTGCGAGCATCTCATTGCAGAACTGCCAGAGGACAATTACGATTAATTCATTATTTTCCTTTTTGTTGTTGTTGGACGGAGCAGGAGCTCACAATTGGGCCGCGAAATAGGAAAAATACAGTTTGCTTTTTCAAACGGAAGGGGAAATAGTTGAGATGAATGAATGGAGAGAGAGGGGGGGGGGGGGGGGAGAAAGAAAGAAAATGGATAGATGGATGGATGGATAACACAAAATACTCGATATGAAAGTAGCAGGGATATATTTATTTTCTCCATACTGTAATAAAAAATAAACATGTTAACTCTGACTTGTACCTGAATTATTCTAACAAGAAATTAATTAGATTAAACGCTATATATAATTCAATAGTTCGAAAATAGTCGTAGCTCTTCATTAATCATTACGTCAGAAAGTGCGCATGCATTGTGTTAGAGAGTGTCTGGTAGAATCTAAAAATCCATATGAAATTCCTGACAAGTGTGCATTTGGTAAACAATTCAATCGATGGAATAATAAAATGTTGAAATCGCGAAGTTCCACTCACTGCAGAACGGCGTGGGAGGAACATTTAAGACGCTAGAGGAAGGGCGCGGAATGTACGTGTAAACTATATGAAACTGAAATTGAGCATATACACTTGAAAGATTTGTCAATGCAGTTGAACATGTAAAATACAGCTTTGAAGTAAATGAATGTTGAGAATATAATGTTATTTCTGATATATTTGTTATGCTATTGGTATATATTCTATTAACCATGCAGTAGACAGTAGACATACTACCAAATTATGACATGGTGTCCTGAGCATTAATTAATAATTCACTTGAGTCTATATTTAAACGTTGAGTCTGTTTTCTGAATTGTTTTACTGTCTTCATCATCTTCAATAATAAACGAATTTCAAAGGTACTGTAAAATGTGTCAGTCGTTGCATTTTTTCACTGGGAAATAAAATTCTAGTCACTGAAGAAAATGTCTAAGTCTTAAATATAGACACAGGATATTGATGAATTATGGCACTTACAATGGCCTGATAACACTTAGGACTGGTGCCTTATACAGGAGACATTTTTGAGTAACTTACGTTGTAAAGAAAGCTAAGAACTGAACATCGATACTGCCGGCATCACAACAACAGCGTAAATTTTCTTTAAAAAAGTTAATTTATTACTCCAAGTCCGATTATATTAGTCATGTTCCGATTGACAAGTCGGTGGTTCTACACGGAGCCTCTGTACACCCCCACATAATCGAAATACTTGACGTCAAGCAAAAAGCAAGCATGCCAACAAAGTCCCTGTATATTCAGGTTCCCCCACCTGTAGTAAGCTAAATGTGTTGTTATCAAATCAAATAATGTCTCTAGACTCCACGATTTGAATGCATTCATGAAAATTAATATTTCATCAAGAGTAAATAGTTCTGATGCCTATATTAATTATTCATTGACGAACTGTTGAAATTACTAATTAGGCGTGTTATGTCATGGGATTTATTTATTTTATCTTATTGGATGAATGATTTACAATGAACACGTTTGATACTTCGATCAGCATCGTAGAACCTTATGAAAATCGATATGAAAGATACATAAATAACAAGAAATATCTTTAAAAAAGATACTCGGCCTTGGTAACCAGCTTGATGATTAGTATCTGAACGGTTTAACATGTAATAGATTTTGTTGTTGGTTTTATAGTTGTGTAATTCCTGTGTCAGTGCAGCTCTTTGAAATACCACGGATCCAAATAATTTGTACAATCTTGGTAGACACTTGCAGTCTTAAAACATTTGCGCATTAGACTTCGTTTCGAGGGCTACAAAACGAAACCGGATATTACGTTTTTGTTGAAAATCTGTCAGGGTTGAACAATCAATTCCGAAATCTATGTGTTTCCTATTTTTTAGCGTTCTACTCTTTCAGTTTACCTTGAAAAAGTGCAGTGTCTTACTATTCGGGACAAATCGTTCGCAGGGGAAGAAAACTTCAACTTTTAAAACAAACAGAGATCTACAGAACTCGTTTCCGCAACTCCTTTCTTTTGACTAATTTTACAATGGCCAATAGGAATTTAGCAAAGTAGATAATAACCAATGAAAAGCCTAATTTTATTCCAATTCATTACTGTGCGTTTCACAGGAAGTCAGGGTGAACCCTAGGTTCGAACTCTACATCGTCGGATATGTTGGTCATGTATAGTTCCATTGGTCCACGGACATTTGATATATTTATCATAATTTTGCCTGAAACTGAAAATCATACATATAGCACAAAAGTAATCCTCAAAAAGCGTTCCTAAAACAACAAAAATGTCCATAGCATCAGCTATTTGAACAACCTTTTGAATTATAATGTATGTAAACATATTTTGTTAACACTATAATTCGATGAAAGCAGTTTTGCAATTTTATACATTCGTGGACTCGTATTTAAGAAAACGTCAGGTCTACTAAACGAACGATTTTCTTGGGCTATTTATTTATTTTATTTATTTTTTCTTTTTTTTTTTGGGGGGGGGGGGGGAGAGAGAATTACACTATCTACGAAAATGACGAAATTTAACCCGTACCCACCTATTGATGTACTATTTACTCAATAAATTTTATCAATATACTTTTAATTAAAAATGAAATGAGCACGACACCTATTAACGTTTTTAACTGGTATGATTTACGTTGATTGGGAAACAAGTTCTTACAATTCATACTTAGCTCCATCGACTGTCCCTGGGTTAGACCAGTACTTTGAGCCCAGATAGGTCGTTACCCCCCCCCCCCCCCCCCTTCAAAAAAGGGTTCGAACCCACAACCTTTAGATACGCAGTCGGGAACGTTATTAAAATTACTATTCAACATGCATGGCCCAATATCCACCATTTAATATGTGTATTTAATTTAATTTATCCAACATTAAATTGTGCTCATGGTCCATCAAGTGATCGTTGAATTTTTATAGTAAATACAAGCCTTTATAGACTTTGAGCAAAAGAGCCTATAACTCAAGTCAATGAATGCCTTTTAAGCATTTGAAGGACGGATTACCTTAACACCAAAATTCAACCTATCTGGTACCGCAAAATCATGATTTCTTCGACTTTTTATAACGTAAATCTGTTATAAAACTCGATTTTCGTGAGTAAAAACTATAGAAAAATCATGTTTGACGCCCGCCACTACACCCGCCCGCCAAATGACATATACCAATTTTCTCGTAATTTCGTCCCGGAGAGCTAAAAATTAAGCTTCCCTCATATATGCATGATTTTACAGACTAAAGATGCCATCTCCAGGTTATGTGCATGTCTAACTTGTCAACATGTCATAATACGCCGCATCCGCTGCACATCGTGTCGGTATACAGCCGAGACAGCTATTTTCAAATCCATTTTATTATCTAAAGACGATATAGAAAACGGATTTTCTTGCTGTTTAGATACAGTAACATTTGATGAAAGACATCGGACGTGTAGTGATATTGCCAGTCATACTGCAAGTATTTACAGCTGAGTAGCATCTTGTCAATACGGCATGTCAGACATGGGCTCGTTATCATGACACATTGTATATTGATAAGTATAGCTTTATATGCAAAAAACAAACAAAAAAAAAAAAAAACAAAAAAAAAAAAACAGAAATCAACAGGCCAATAACGGATGTCTCTTGCGAAGATTCTTAGTTCATTTATTATTTGAGGTTTTATTCTTATTTAATTTGTGTATATTTTTGATGGATCAGATTAGTGTTTTTCGCAAATGTTTGTAACTGATTTTGTTTTAGGACTGATGTATTGATTGGTGTCAAAGATGAAATACAAACCGAGGTATATTTCGGAAAATAATGCCTCACTATGACAATACTGTACATACCAATCGAGGTACACACTGCACTAGTGAGGAATATACCCCGCTAAAATAGTTATACCAGACTTCTAAATAGTCACCATCGATCGTTCTCTGTATAGCACGTGTTCGTAAAATACAAATGAAGTCTATGAGACTTTGCTTATTGTAATTAAACTGACTTCAATTTATCAAAGTATATGTATGCATGCTCACTACTGTATTATATGACACCCATTAACGACCTCCCCCATCGCTGTCTGGTTATGTCTTTGTACTCCAAAACATTGCAGAACGATTTTGTTGTAGGCGGTTGACCCATTGTGAAATGGCGAGAGTTTCTGACAATATTAGTCTGTCTATAACGCTCTGGCTGCCTCACGACTGGGAAAATCAATATACAGGGCTACATTGAAGATGAAACAGTACAGATATGAAGGAATGGCCTCGTACAACAATAAACTGAGCTACGAACATCACTGAGCGCGGGTAGAGCAACAGTTGGAAATGTGAAATAATTATACTAACATTACTGAATTAACTGTCGCAGACGTCGTGGCTGTTATGTGATACGATAGTGAAAATATTAAATCACCATATTTCAGAAAACGGGCCTTCCCTCTTTCTTTCACGTACATGCAAGTGTTTTTGAGAACAGAATGAATGATTATCACTATGGAATGGTATACATTGCATTATACATTGCACACATATATATAAGTACGTATATTAGAAATTCTTGCAAGTGCTTGTACATTATATATTTTCAGTCCAGTAACTTGAATTACTATTTACACATTCACATCTTGATGGCAATCAACTCAATCATGTATGATATAACATGAAATTATTTTTATAATTAATATTTGACTATAACAACCTGATATTTACATATATGTACGATACTGCTATGCTAATATCTTGTGTTTGCTTGAACGAAACTAAATGTAATGAAGATAGCTCAAATTTTGATTAACATAGTGCTTCGGGTAAACTATTTAATAGCAAATATTGTTCAATGGAAAATCAATTGCCCGGACGAAAACTTTGTAATAGTAACCGATTCATTCTCCAGGTTTGGATGACATCTGATCAAATCTAAAGAACGTGTCGATTATATTTATCCCGTGGGAAAAAGAATTAATTCTAGGTCGCGGAGTAATATAACTTTAATGAGTACGCTTGGGAAAATAGCGCGACGCGTGAAGGAATTCTCTCATTTTCTGTGTGAATGAAACTGAAATGGCGTTCTGTTTTTAAAAAAGTGTTTTTGCTTGTTTGTTTCGGTGCTTGTCGTCTGTGCTTGCTTTAACGATATCGTTTTGATCTCTGTTTTAAGCAATGAAATGCCGATTTGATTGAAACATGTAGGCATATATCTACGGAATGAAACTGGGTTACCAATCCTTACAAAATGTTTGTTTACAGTTGCAAAAACTAAGACATATATTAGTGAGTTTATAGGAAAAAGTCTTAACAAAAAAAGCAGTATGTCCGATTCACGATCAATGTAGTACAGCTAATATATATCCAGACAACTGGAACTTTTTCTTAAATTTTGACTCAAGCAGTTATTTATCCATATTTATCTAGTATTGAAAAAATATCTGAAGAAAAGTTTAGAAAAAATATAGAGATAAAAATGAGTTACAGTAGTTTAAGGGTTTATGTACGGTTACCATCAACTTACATTTTTTAGGATGACTTTAACGTTGTCAGTAAGATATTATAGTGTGTGTCTGACATGTATGTTGTCTTTGAGATTTAAAGTCAATGTGGAAATTGTTAACTTAAATTTCGTGCATTTACATGTATATATGTATACTGAAATATAAGATAAACTGTATTAGAAACTTAGACTAAGATAGTTGCAATATATACTGTATAATATATAGGATCTGACATGAATTGTTATTTCATATCAAATTTTACTAAACAAGTCCATGGAAATGTTATTAGGCGAGCCTTTGGCGTAAAATTTGATATGAAATAACAATTCATGTCAGATTCTAGTTATCTTATGACCTGTAGTGACAGTAATCGCGATTATAAAAAAAAAAAAAAAAAAAAAAAAAAAAAAAACATGAATGAACGGAACTGTGAACGAATTACTATTTGTTCTCTAACACCAAGAAAATAGTTTAAAGAAATAACTGGAAATAACAATTTAACGTGAGTAGTTGTTGTATATTTTCAACATCATATGAATAACGCATCTTTTTGATCAAAGTTTGTTGAATTAAACACATTTAATCCAGCTGTAAGAGTTCAACATACGAAGCATACCGGGAATATATAGAATACACGCGCGTGAATATATGTTACGTGTTAAATAAAAGAAAATATGTAATGGTTATACGAAACCAAAAACAGCTGTTTAAGCATAATTTTAAAATACTACATTATTCATGTATGAAAAAGTATGATAAAAAACTGTAATGCATGTAAACATTTTGGCATGTATGATAAGGTATACGGATACTGCATCATGCATGTTAAGATATATGATAAAGTATATAACACATGTATATTAAGATCTGCTATATTTACATGTATGATAAGACGTAATGTACATCATGATAAGATTTACTTAATTAAACGTGTACATTAAATATATTATAATGTTTGCTAAGATGTACTTTAGTTTCGTTTATGATAAGATATACGTATTGTATCATTCATTATGATACGATATACAGTATTATACATGCATGATCAGACAAACTACATTCATATGATAAGATGCATGTATCATATATGTATGAACAAGTGTATGATACAATAAACGATGTTTTACCTTTGTGACATTTATGATAATATATACTGTATTATGTATGTATGATAAGATACGTATGATAAGATATATTGTATCATTGTATCACGATATGCTCAGAGAAACTGAATTTTACATGTATGATCAGATATATATATATATATATATATATATATATATATATATACTGTATTATATAAATATGATGAGACATATAGGGTAAAGATACTTATACATGCATGATAATACAACATACTATACTGAACGTATATATTAAGAAATATATATATCTCATACATATATGATAAGATATATACGTACTGAATTATATATGAATGATAACATATACCGAAGTATAAATGTACGATAGAATAAACTGAAGTGTACATGTATAATAAAATTTACTGTATACAAGATTTACGACCTGTATAATACATGTACAATCTTAAACATATAATAATAATGTATAATACGTCATTAGCAACATACAAAATGCTCAAAAATTCTTAATATCAATAAATGTTGCAGATGTTCAATGGAAAGTGGTTCAAACACATAAATTACTACTTAGTTTCTGTGTTTTTCCGCTGCCCTCTCCCAATCAATAATGAGATCATAGGGTGATCATTACGCACCAGATCCGCAGGCAAAACGTAACTCGTTCCTTAGTAGACTTCAGTCTAGGTCGTATTGTGCCCATGGTGACAATAAAATGAACCTGACTCGGTCTTCGTTATACTGGATCAAAAGGACAAATCACTCTGAACGAAAATCAGAGGACTCGACGGGTCATTGAGTGGTTTTTGATTGCTCGTGTTTGTTTTTTTTGTTTGTTTTTTTGTTTTTTTTTATTGATCGTGTTTTTGCTTTTTTGTTGTTGTTTTTTTTTTTTTTTTTGGGGGGGGGGGGGGTTATGAGTTTTAAGAGATTCAATATAGATTTTTAGAGATTCAGTAATTGCAGTAATGACAGGAAAGAATGCACAGTAAAGCAAATAACATATTTGATAAGAGGTATATTGATTTTATATTTAAATTGACAACTATTGAATGCACAATTTTCAAAATTTAACTTGATAACCTGCCTTCTTAATTTTTATTTTATCTGACTGTGTCTGATATCATGCCACTTGTCCACGGCGTGGGGAAAGTGAGGAAACTCGATACAATGCACTTGTTTTATGTATAGACAATCCAAAATGGACTGAAAGCACTTATTGGTTTCATGTAGACAAAAGACACCAACATGACTGAAATACTGTCAGTGAAACGTCAAAGCCGAGTAGCAAACACACACTTGATAAAAAAAAGTGTTTAAACTGAAAAATAATTCTACAATTGTTAAAGGCTTATCTTATATTATTAGATTTTCTTGAGATAAACATGTAAAATATGGATATACTTTTTTAATTTCTTAAAAGCTTTAGACTAGTCACAATTTAAAAGGTTGAAACGATAGTGACTGTAATACGATTCCTTAGAATGACATTGCAGACAGAGGAAATTGCAATGTGGGTGTATATGTGTGTGGTGGTGGTTGTTTTCATTGAAAAAAAGTATGGAGTCTAGGAACAATTGGAAACATTAATCGAGTCTTTTAGAATCAAAGCACTGAGAAACGGCGGCGGGATTAACAGGAAAAAAAGCTATAATTCTTAACTATTGAAACAATTGAGGCAAAAGCCACATGAAGCAAAAAGAAAAGAAACACACACACACACACACACACACACACACACACACACTTTCCTGTAAATATAGTCGCTTAGAAAGGCAATCGAATCCGCTCTCTGCTTGTTTCAAAACAATCCGGAGTTAGGGTTATTCAAAAGTAGGTCATTCACTAGGACCTGATATATGTATTCCATCTGCTGTTACTTAAGTGTATAAATTGACAAGGTACTTGATTGTTGAAATAATTTGAATGCTTGCCTATCAATTTCAAAGTTAAGAAATGCTCTTGGAGAAACCTAACTCGCCATCATACAAAATTACGCATGAACTACTTTAGACTAATTACAAACATGCGAAGCGCTACTTTTTCTTTTTACAGGAGTGGTACAGGAGCATAAAAAGCGGATACGGTTATGATTAAACGTCTCTGTAGTATATTCTGCTCGTATTCGTTAGTGCAGAATCGCAATGCATAGATCCGCACTAAGCGCGGAGAGGTACAGTTTAACTTGTCGTGTCAAATATGCAAATCAGCAAGGTCAGCAAGGCCTGTTAAGCGTTTGTCTTTAGGACTAATACAACCGGTATCTCCGGTGGTCGTGATATGTATCTTCTTTTTGTTTCTCAGTAAAAAACAATATATTAAATTTGCAATTAATCCATGATTTATATGATGTAAGACTAACATGAAACCCCGTTTCTATTTAAGTTGTCAATATGCTTGTACTCAATTATTCGAAGTATATCGTATTCAGCATTTTTTTTTTTTTTTTTTTTTTTTTTTTTTGATCTGGGTTCTAAGGAAAGAAAATTGATTTATTTTCCCGAAATTTGATACAAACTGTTCCCGATTGAAAATTAATAGAAACAGGCTCAGATGATAATCATCAGGCTAAATTTATGTTCTCAAGTACACGTGTATTTTTGACACAATTTTATAAATGAATTTTCCCAAGTAAATGAAACCTGGTCCGCTCCTATATATGAATCGGTGAGTACATAAAGTTGATTGGTACGTCTTACCATTACTTAGTAACGTAGTACAGCGAAAAAATACTTACCGATTCCTTATGTCTAATATCTCCCAATACACCATCAGACGAAACAATCAAACAAATATGAATATTCTTAACTAACAAGGGTAAGATATGCTCTGCAATAAGCTTTAGTATGCGCAATACGATAATCACGATATTAATTATTAAAGTACTCACTGTCATTTAGTATTGCGTGAATGCCTACTTAAATTTTTATTCAGGTTTCCATAACAATGACGGTACGGTGAAATAGATCATTCACGTTGGACATTTATCCTAGGAACAATGACACCCAATGATGCTGACACAATTCATTGCCAATAATATTACACCTAATATACTGTGTAGTTTTTAAATGCAGATTAGGGTATTGATACAACCAAAAATAATATATATTTTAGAAATTAATTATAAAGAAAATGATTATAAATTATTACTAAAACTAAACATTAAGCCTACAGTGACGATGCAGGACCCCAGGAAAACATCAAATGCTACGTGGGGTATCCTAAATGTCATTAACATAGTACTGGTATATAGCTCCCTTGTTTGGCGCTAATCTTATATGCATGATACATGCTTGATCCAGAATTTGCTTGTTTGGTGTAAGCATAAGGTCATCATTGAAAATCTGTGTATTTGCACTGCTTCGACCAACTCAACATAATTTGTACCCTCTCATATTTTCTAGCCCCAGTCTGACAAAAAAAAAATTCAGTTTACCGATTTCGCTCTGTCCGTCAATCTCACTAATTTGTTCATTCCGCTCTTTTCATGCCACCTTCAATCTGACAACCTCTGCAGTTTTCATTCAAACATGTTAAACAAAACAATTTTGATGTAGCACCTAAAGACTTACGTAAGCTTAATGATATGTTAATCTTTTCATCTTGAAGGCAATTCAGCTTTTCAATGTCAGAGTTCAAAGAAATCCCTACCTTCCGACCAACCTATTCTTGGTAGAAGCACAGCAAACAAACCTATTTTAACGATGGCCTAATGTGACTGAGTGTGGTAGCATGCCAATTTTCTACGGCGTGTTACCACAGTAGAAAAGTAATGCAGCACTATATCTCTCTCATGCAGACAAAGGTTCCGATATGACTGACAAATTGTTGATGGAAGCTTAATCCAAGCAAACATATAAAATAAGTAAAATCTGTAAACCAAGGCCACACAAGAGAATCTGAAAACCAATCGTTATCTGGAGGTTTTTTATTCAGAGGTTGAATTTTCTATTAATAAAATGCTTGGGAGTTGGTAACTAGCCTTTATTCACAGACTGGTTGTTACACAGAGGCATTTCTAATACACGTTTGACTTTTATATTCATCTTCAATACACTAGTTTTACAAAATAAATGTTATTATTATTCTATTCCTGGTATATCATCATGAAGTTTAATTAATATTTCACAGAAATTGAAATTTAAGCTTTTAATGAGATTGATGGCTTTAGGATCATCATTTTCATCTCAAAAAAATTATAAGACTTAATTAATTAGAAAGACAAAAGCAAACACGATCGATTTACAATTAAATCCATGACTTAATTTAATCATTGATGCTTAAGGCAGTCTAAAGGTCTGTAACAGGAAAATGTGTATTTTAAAAGCAAAGGGAGTTATGCTGGTTTTTCAGTTAGCAATAATCAATGACATCTTTGAAACAATTGGACATGCATTCTCGACTTTGCTGTTAACCACAAAAGGCTTGCAAACCTCACTTCATGGACATTAATTTATATACACTCTCCAACATGATTCTTAATGCATGTAAAATATTCCTTATAACCGACACTAAGGTTAATCCTGCGTGTCTCATTCCTTTCAGAATATGCTCACTTTTGAGAAAATGTCTTGAATTTTAAGAAAATAGGAAAATTCAAGTTTGTCCCTTGATGACTACTTGCTCAAAATGTAAGGCCGACCTAATACAACTCATTTCATTTTATAGCATTTCAACCAAGCATGAAACTAGGCGCCTGTGGTTACATTATTCGCCGTAGGAGCTAAGTTTGTAAATTCGATCCCTTTTTCACTATCCTTTAAACAAGAGAAAGTAGTTCCAACAAAATGGTATTCTGTCCTAACAGTAAAATATGGTTTGGTCTAATGCCAAGTCTTCACGTAACTGTTGGTGGTGATTTGTAGGGGGTTGGTGTATATTTGTGTATGCTGTTGTTGTTATTTTTGCATTGTTTTTCTTTCTTTCTTTCTTTCATCACTTTTTATGAAGTGGATCGGTGTCCGGTAGCACTATTTCTTTCCTACGTATCGTAGTTTCTTTAAGTCACACTGCAGTATGGAAAGGGCACTGGTATTTAGAATAACATTATACATAGAAGCCAAACCTATCCAAATCTATCAAATTATGTTGATATCTTTATTCAATTGTCTATACCACATCTTTTGAAAATTACTGAAATTCCGCTCCTTATCACGAAAGGAAACATCTTGATATTCTTCAAAGTACAGACTTATTTCTACAAAAACCGGTAATGGAGATGGCAATAGGGTGTTTGGTTTAGAATTTCAGTCATTCGGCGATGTCCGGAGGAAGACCCTTTGAGTACGCAGCGCCAACGGAAGTCTACCTCACATGAACAGTCAGTGACCAGACCGGGTCTCGAATTCACATTGGCGAGGGGCAAACAGCATGACCACTGGGCCTCACGTTACATTACAGAATAAGGTGAAAAAGAAAATTCTACTATAGGTTTTAACATACAACAGCTATTTATACATTTATTTACTACGTATTATTTAACATTTATACACGTAATAATAGTTGCACATATACATGATAATCTAATAAAATTAAACAAGCAAAGGAATACTTCATTCAAGCCACTTGAAGGAAATATATATAACATATAGAATATATTAACTCATTCGTCTGGCCTGCTGTAATTGAAAATACCGATGCGAAACCAAGCCCAAATAGCGTCTATTTCTATCACAACATTGATCTGAACATAACATAAACACATTCATTATTCATTTTACTAACTTTTTACCTCTCTTTTCTATCGATCAGAGTTTTATCTAAGCAAAATCTATGTTTATATCTTGGGAGACAGTAGTTATTCCGTATATGTATTAAAGAGGGGGAACAAACTTTCAATAGATAAATCTAATTAAATATTCCTTTGCTGAATGTTGCATACTTCATGCATGGAGTAATGCGAGAAAGATTCAAAAGAGGCATCGCATTATAATATATACAGACAAACAAATGGACGAAAGTGGGATGGGAAGATAAAGATGGGATGAACACAGAGTGCGACCGAAGAGAGCGGCCAATAGACTTTGAGCGAATAGATCAGAGGTAAATTAAGTAAATATTCTCACCTCAGTTGTGTCTTAAAAAAAAAGCTATTTGAATAATGTTTGGTTCCATCCATTCCGGAGGTTCTGACATTTTTCAGCGTACTCCATCCACCATGGTACTGTCACTTACTCTGAA
>CM037788.1:46253090-46303090 GCA_021229015.1 Solen grandis | reverse complement strand
AAAATGCCATTTTAAAAGTGTTTTCCAATGGTAATTATTGTCTGATATCTGTTTTTTAAGTTACGCATGTGATAGACAAACTACTTATTGTGTATTTTATTATGTTCATGATTGACTTTTTTTTTTTAATTTATTTATTATTTCCAATCAGTTACATACACATATTTCAATTATATCATGAATCTATTACAAAGTAAACATACACAAGTTCAGTATATATGTAATGCAATTTCATGGAAAAATTTAGAGAGAAAGAAAATAGAATTATATTATAGAGAATAGGAAAGATTTTTCAATAATAGAAATGGATAGAAAGCCAAAAAAAAAAGGAAATCAAAGAAGGAAAAAAAAAAATGAAAATGAAAGAAAAAAAAAAGGTGAAAGGTAATGCAAATAATATCTTTAAATAAATGTCTCTAAGTATATATTAAAAAAATAAAATAATAATACAGTATGTGGTTTTTTCTATATACCAATAATATTCTA
Source organism: Solen grandis (assembly GCA_021229015.1). Lineage (NCBI taxonomy): Eukaryota > Metazoa > Mollusca > Bivalvia > Adapedonta > Solenidae > Solen > Solen grandis. The sequence continues at coordinate 46,302,604 of CM037788.1, read as the reverse complement.
TATAATGTAAAATGAGATGAGATGAATATTAGAGAAAAGGTTTCCATTTGTTATTGAACATATTCAAATTATTATGCATTTGAGCTATATGTTGTTCTACTGTCAATCTGGATTTTAAAATTTCTTTAAACACATTTATATCAGGTTTTTCATTTTTTATTTTTGACTGATATATAAACACTTTCACTAATAGTATAATAAAGTTTATCATATCATCTTTGTCATTATTACTTTTTATACCACATGATATTATTTTATAATTAAATACTGTTTCTATATGTTTAGTTTGTAAGAAGGAGCTTATAGAATTCCATAATTGTTGTGAGTGTTGACACTCCCAAAAAAGATGTTCCATTGTTTCTATTTGACTGTTACAGAAATCACATAAACTATAATGTTCATGATTGACTTGATTTTTTATAAATACAGTAAGAAAAAATGCAATCGGAGCGGTAAAAATGTATTTTTGTTGAGTTTCTCGTCTCACTAACAGAAAATTTCATTTGTATTTCATTTGGAGACTTTGTCTACAATAGAGCTATAATGTATTCTATATCAATTCTATGTCGCAAGCTTGGAGATATCAGTCCATTTTTATTTAAAGTCCCTTAAACGGACATTCTAACGACTCGGTCACAGACTATTTTCAAAGGTGGGGGGGGGACTGATTTGAATAAGTTTCTAAATTATATATTTGGATGGTGTATGTAATGTACCTTCATTTACAAGTGAGCTCTAACGTTACATTCTACTAAACAGGAAACATCGGGCCATACTGCCAGCGTCATCCCCGAGCCGTGCTGCCCCACCCTACAAATTGTGCCTGGTACTACAATTGCTCTGTCAACGGACGGACATGGCAGAGCGTATTTCCGTTCGACGTTGAATATGTCCAGGTAGGTGTTTATGATGCATGTGACATCCGTGCATGTGGTACCAAACACACATACATTCTATAATATGAATCTTTGAATTTTTGGTGTTCCGGAAGTGCTCGTTGATTTACGTAGGTTTACGTCAGAGATTGGATTGATCTATTGCAGGAGTGCAGCTACCCGCTTCTGTTCTCCAGTGCCACCATGCGGTGTGAGGCGTTCACCAGCGTGTCCTGCAACGGACATTTCGAGCCCGAGGCGCCGTGTGAGTAGGAACTTATATAAATACATCAATCAATTATATGGGATGATTAATATGGAACTGTGTTTACAAAACAACAATTATTTTGCTTTTGTAAATTTGCAACGTGCTCATAACATGCTGTCAAACCAAACACCTTATTTGCTAAATGAAATGAACCCAATATATGTCATAATAGACATTTTCATCAAAAGTTAAAAATGTTAAAGCAAAATCTCTATAAAGAATATAGATTTTCCTTCGTAGATGTTTTAACACAGGACCAGTGGTATGTTTGTTTTCATATTCCAACTTTGACCACATGTACCTAAAATATGAAGCCTAAAAACTTTTTAGGACTTTCTGCTATAGCAGAAAGTCCTATTGGTTTTGTACTGTTTATTATTAGGACTTTCTGCCCTTTCGGCAGAAAGTCCTATTGGGTTTGTACTGTTTATTCTTCTTCTTCTTATTATTATTATTATTAGGACTTTCTGCTATAGCAGAAAGTCCTATTGGTTTTGTACTGTTTATTAGGGCTTTCTGCCTAAAGATCTTCTTTGTCTTCTATGACAACTGACGTCGTATGACGTCATTTAACGTCAGAACGTAATAAGCAATTTAACATTTGAAATAACTGGTTTTTATACCCCCCCGCAACGAAGTTAGGGGGGGGTATACTGGAATCAGGTTGTCCGTCCGTCCGTCCGTCTGTCCGTCCGTCTGTAGACACAAAATTCTGCGGACTACTCCTCCTAAACTTCTGGAAGGATTTTGATGAAACTTGCTGGCAATGATCCTTAGACATTGTATTAGCGCGTTATCTATATAGCATTGAGTTACCTCCCCTATTTACCAAGTTATGCCCCTTTGATGATTTTTGCATTACAAACTTCTGCGGACTACTCCGCCTAAACTACTGGAAGGATTTTATGAACTTGCTGCAATGATCCTTAGACATTGTAAGCGCGTTATCTATATAGCATTGAGTTACCTCCCCTATTTACCAAGTTATGCCCCTTTGATGATTTTTGCATTACAAACTTCTGCGGACTACTCCTTCTAAACTACTGGAAGGATTTTGATGAAACTTGCTGGCAATGATCCTTAGACATTGTATAAGCGCGTTATCTATATATCATTTGGTTACCTCCCCTATTTACCAATTTATGCCCCTTTGATGATTTTTGCATTACAAACTTCTGCGGACTACTCCCCTAAACTACTGGAAGGATTTTAATGAACTTGCTGCAATGATCCTTAGACATTGTACAGCGCGTTATCTATATACATTGGTTACCTTCCCTATTTACCAAGTTATGCCCCTTTGATGATTTTTGCATTACAAACTTCTGCGGACTACTCCTTCTAAACTACTGGAAGGATTTTGATGAAACTTACTGGCAATGATCCTTAGACATCTATATAGCATTGGTTACCTCCCTATTTCCAAGTTATGCCCCTTTGATGATTTTTGCATTACAAACTTCTGCGGACTACTTCGCCTAAACTACTGGAAGGATTTTGATGAAACTTGCTGCCATTCATCCTTAGACATTGTAGAAGCATGTGTTAGTTATATAACATTGGATTACCTCCCTTTATTATAGTTATGCCCTTTGATGATTTTTGCTTTACAATTTTCTGCAGACTACTCCTCCCATTGGATTACCTCCCTTTTTTATAGTTATGCCCCTTTGATGATTTTTGCTTTACAATTTTCTGCAGACTACTCCTCCTAAACTACTGGAGGGATTTCAATGAAACTTGCTGTCATTCAACCTTAGACATTGTAGTAGCGCTTTTTCTATATAACATTGGGTTACCCCCCCCCCCCCCCCCCTGTTTTAAAGATATGTCCCTTTGATGGTATTTGTTTTACAATTTTCTTCCATTGATAGATTTCAGTGAATCTTACTGTTATTGATCCATAGACATACATATACCCATATGTATGTAAAACATAGGATAACTAGATTTCTAGGTAGTTGGCACATATGTCCTCTGTATATTAAGATGGAGTGTTGCATACAAGAATTCTGATTTCATGCTCCAAAGCCATGTTTGACAAAAACACTTGCGGGGGGGTATTAGTAAGCCCTTAGGCGACAGTTCTAGTTAGGCCCTGCAGGCTTTATTTTTTGAGCAATTTACATGTAACCTTCATTTAATGTGCAACTCCGTGTCCCGTCGAACATGGTGACATCCGTTGCCAGAAAATCACAAAGGTCAATGTTATATTTCAGTTATCGGTTTTTTCTTCGGCCTTAGATATCTCAAAAACGAAAAATATTTTATCGAGACACTATGCGTATAATTTGTAAGGCTTTCAAAGGCCTTTCAGATGATATATAGTTTTTGAAGATCGGGGTTGAATCAGTTGAGTTATTGCAGAAAAACAAAAATGTTGCAACCCTAAGCGCACTTAACTACTTATATCTCGATAATTATTGATTTTTTTAATAAGAGTATAAATATAATTTGTAGATCAATGCCTGGCCGTTCTTTTGGTGTTTGAATTTTAAAGATTGACCTAATATTCATTAAGTTATAGGGAAAACAAAATGATATGAACATATTTATCCCCGATTTTTGCCGTATGCTCAAGGTTTAATCGCCCGTATCTACAAAGTGTTTAAAGAAACATATAATTATGAAGCGAGGGAATTGTGGGAAATGAAAAGACCTTTCTAACGGTACCTAGCTCTTTAAAATTGGAATTATTATAAGGAAGTTACATGAAAAATAAGAATTCAGTAAAACCGTATTTCATGCACTCCCGCAGTAAGTCCCGATCACCAGATTGCTTTTTTCGAAGAAACTAATAATTTTTTTAAAATAACATAATGAACAATTTTTTTTGCATGATGTAATGCGGTTCTAATGATATGCAGATTTTAATGATCGGACCATAAATTATAAAGTTATTTGTCAAAAGGCAATAATAGACATGAACATCTTTTAGCCGATTTTTGCCGTTTTCCTGAAAAATAACTTTCTATATCTCAAAACCCGTAATAGAAAAGTTGAAATATGAAACACGTGAAATGCTGGAAATTTAAAGGCCTTCTAATGGTACGTAGCGTTTTAAAATTGGACATCGGACATCCTATAAGAAGTTAGATTAGAAAAAAGAATTCATATAAACCGTTCTTTCATGCATCTCTGCAGTTAGTCCCTATCATTTGATTGCTTTTTTCTAAGAAACTATTAATTTTGAAAATAACATAAAGAATAGTATTATTAGCGTAATGCAATGCGGTTCTAATGGTATGCAGATTTTAATGATCGGACCATAAATTATAAAGTTATTTGTCGAAGGGCAATAATAGACATGAACATCGTTTTGCCGATTTTTTGCCGTTTCCTTGAAAAATAACTTTCTATATCTCAGAACACGTAACAGAAAAGTTGAAAAATGAAACACGTGAAATGTTGGAAGTATAAAGGCCTTTCTTTTTTAAAATTAGACATTATATAAGGAAGTTAGATGAGAAATAAAAATTAATTTATACCGTTCTTTCATGCACTTCTGCAGTTAGTCCTAATCACTTGGTTTCTTTTTTCTAAGAAACTATTAATTCTTAGCTCACCTGAGCACATGTGCTCAAGATGAGCTATAAGAATCGATGAATGTCCGTTGTCCGTCCGTCCGTCAATCCGCCGTCCGTCCGTCGTCCACAATTAGTTTGTTTGCACTCTAGCATATTCATTTCTTAAGCAATCATCTTCAAACTTTATGAAAATGTTTATTACCACAAAATCTTGGTCAAGTTCGATTATGGCTGATATCGGCCTATTAGGTCAGGAGTTATGCCCCTTTTGATATTGAAAAAAGCTAGATTTCATACTGTCATTGACACTTTGCACTCTAGCATCTTCATTTCTTAAACAATCATCTTCAAACTGTATGACAATTTTTATTACCATCATCTCACGGCCAACTTCGATTATGGCTGATAATAACTTCTTAGGTCAGGAGTTATGCCCCTTTTGATATTAAAATATGCCAATTTTCAGTTTGTTTGCACTCTAGCACTCATCTTCATTTCTTAAGCAATCATCTTCAAACTTTATGACAATGTTTATTACCATCATCTCACGGCCAACTTCGATTATGGCTGATATTAATTTCTTAGGTCAGGAGTTATGCCCCTTTTGATATTAAAATATGCCAATTTTCAGTTTGTTTGCACTCTAGCATCTTCATTTCTTAAGCAATCATCTTCAAACTTTATGACAATGTTTATTACCATAAAATCTCGGACAATTTTGATTATGGCTGATATCGGCCCATAAGCTCATGAGTTATGTTCCTTTAAATATTAAAAAATGCCAATTTTTAGTTTATTTGCACTCTAGCATCTTCAGTTCTTAAGAATCATCTTCAAACTGTATGACAATGTTTATAGCCATATTCTTTTGAGCAAGTTCAATTATGGCTGATATCTATCAAATAGGTCAGGAGTTATGCCCCTTTTTGATATAAAAAAAATGTAATATTTCACTTTATTTGAACTCTAGCATCTTCATTTCTGAAGCAAACATCTTCAATCTCTAGAACAATGTTTATAGCCATATTCTTTCTGCCAAGTTCGATAATGGCTGACATCTGCCAATTAGGTCAAGAGTTACGCCCTTTTGATGTTTAAATTTGTGTGTTTTAAGCCATAATTTTTCAGTCAAGTTTGACTTCAAATTTCGACAACAGGCCCTCTTTCGTTCGTGGAATTATGAATAATCTAATGGATTATGTCTTCAGTACAACTATGCTATAATTAAGTTACTTGTACAGGTAATGAAGGCAGTTTTTCTCAGGTGAGAGTCTTTAGGGCCACTTTGGCCCTCTTGTTGAAAATATCATAAAGAACAATATTTTTATCATGATTCAATGCGGTTCTAATGCTATGCATATCTATTAAGTTATTTGTCGAATGGTAGTAGTTGACATGAATATCTTTTTGTCGATTTTTGCCTTTTTTGGGGGAGGAATAACTTCATATATCGCAAAAACAGATAGGTTTAAACATAAAGTAAGTACATGTTTGAATTCAGAAGACCTTTCTAACGGTACCTGGGATTTTAAAATCGGACATCATAGTTGCATGAAAGTAAGAATTTCTGGAAAAACAAACAAAAAACATTTTTCCTTGTGCTTCTGCAGTTGATCCCACATATTATTCTAAATTTGATTTCTGTTACATTAGAGGTAAAATTTGATACAGTAATTTATTTTAATGCTCTGTGCCCCCTTCAATTGAACAAGAAACTTCAATGAAGATGTGAGAAATGAATATTTCGTAGAAAAAGAATCTTGTATACCTTTTTAGCATGTTAAGAGGAATAGTGATACTTCATTCCCTTGCAGAACACTAAGATTGAGTATTATTGTAGTTATCTTAAAGATGGTTCTCGAAAAAATAGCATTATGAAATTATAACTGAAAACAAAGTCACATATTCCCTTTTGAATGCAATGACTTTAAAATTTAAATTATGTTATATGACATCACAGATTTCCTCTGCTATTTATTTATGTTTGCACTCTACAGCTGTCAATTCGGGACGGATTTTCTTCAATTTTTGAAGATGGTGTATGTCAGAAAAGTATATAAGTATTATCAGGTTTGACATGGTTTGCAGAAAGGCCTTTCTTTTGTTTAGAACAAAAGGAGTCTAGTTATTATTATTATTATTATTTGTCCTCCTTTTGAGGTTCAAATTAAAACAGGTTGCCAATAAGCCAGCAGCATGAAATTTTAACAGTGATCAGAGTGACTTTGGCCCTTTTGAATGCACTAATTTTCATCTTCATATGACGTCATGTGACGTCACAGCTAAAAATAGTGAAAAATGGTGTTCGCGCTCTACAGCCGTCATTTATGGTCGGATTTTCTTCAAATTTTCACAGATGGTACATCTTGGAACTAAGGTGTGCATATCCTGTCAGCTAACCGAAATTCCGAAAGACCGAAGTTCTGTGGCTGAAATAAGATTCGAACATAGGACCGAAAAGTTCATTTTAGGATTAAAGAGCTTCAGGATGAGATAGAAAGTTGAAACTTACACAGATTGCAGTTCTGCAGAATTTCTACATATATTTTGAGTCGTGACGTCATATGACGTCAAGTGACGTCATAAGCATACTTCTTAATTTTCATTTTAGGGCAATGATTTCGACATGATGCCAGTTGTTCAGAATAATGAAAATTTCAGAGTTATGACAGTAAAGTAGGCGCTTTTGAACAAAAGCATCTTCAGCACCCTATGACGTCACATAACGTCAGTGCTAAAATAGTGAAAAATGGTGCTCGCACTCTACAGCCGTCATTTATGGTCGGATTTTCTTCAAATTTTCACAGATGGTACATCTTGGAACTAAGGTGTGCATATACTGTCAACTAACCGAAATTCCGAAAGACCGAAGTTCTGTGGCTGAAATAAGATTCGAACATAGGACCGAAAATTTCATTTTAGGATTAAAGAGCATCAGGATGAGATAGAAAGTTGAAACTTACACAGTTTGCAGTTCTGCAGAATTTCTAAAAAAAATTGAGTCATGACGTCATATGACGTCATGTGACGTCATAAGCATACTTATTAATTTTCATGATAGGGCAATGATTTCGACATGATGCCAGTTGTTCAGAATAATGAAAATTTCAGAGTTATGACAGTAAAGTATGCGCTTTTGAACAAGAGCATCTTCAGCACCCTATGACGTCATGTGACGTCAGAGCTAAAAATAGTGAAAAATGGTGTTCACGCTCTAAAACGGCCATTTATGGTCGGATTTTCTTCAAATTTTCATAGATGGTACATCATGAAACTAAGGTGTGCATATACTGTCAACTAACCGAAATTCCGAAAGACCGAAGTTCTGTGGCTGAAATAAGATTCGAACATAGGACCGAAAAGTTCATTTTAGGATTAAAGAGCTTCAGGATGTGATAGAAAGTTGAAACTTACACAATTTGCAGTTCAGCAGAATTTCTAAATAAATTTTGAGTCGTGACGTCATATGACGTCATGTGACGTCATAAGCCTACTTATAATAAGGATTTTCTTCAATATTTGAAGATGGTGTATGTCAGAAAAGTAAATAAGTATGATCAGGTTTGACATAGTTAGCAGAAAGCTCTTTCTTTTGTTCAGAACAAAAGGAGTCTAGTTATTATTATTATTATTTGTCCTCCTTTTGAGGTTCAAATTAAAACAGGTTGCCAATAAGCCAGCAGCATGAAATTTTAACAGTGATCAGAGTGACTTTGGCCCTTTTGAATGCACTAATTTTCATCTTCATATGACGTCATGTGACGTCACAGTTGAAAAATGCTACCAAATTTGGTTCGCGCTCTGCAGCCGTCAGTATTAGTCCAGATGGCCTTATATTTTCACAGAAAGTGTAAATTAGGATGTAGATGTGCATACTTACTGAACTTTTCAAAATTGAAAAAGTTCGAGATTTTATGTCAAAATCGAGATTCGAACTTTGGTCATAAAAACATAATTTCGTATTACAAAGGCTCCTGATGAGCTAGAAGCATGACAATTGGACAGCATATGTGTCTTGGGATCTTCTTTGTCTTCCATGACAACTGACGTCGTATGACGTCATTTAACGTCAGAACGTCATAAACAATTTTGCATTTGAAAAAACCCGTTTTTAGGCCCTGCAGGCTTTATTTTTTGAGCGATTTACATGTAACCTTCATTTAATGTGCAACTTAGTGTCCCGTCGAACATGGTGATATCCGTTTCCGGAAAATCACAAAGGTCAAGGTCATATTTCAGTTATCGGTTTTTTCTTCGGCCTTAAATATCTCAAAAACGAAAAATATTTTATCGAGACACTATGCGTATAATTTGTAGAGCTTTGAAAGGCCTTTCAGATGATATATAGTTTTTGAAGATCGGGGTTGAATCAGTTGAGTTATTGCAGAAAAACAAAAGTGTTGCAACCCTAGGCTCACTTAACTACTTATATCTCGATAATTATTGATTTTTGTTAATAAGAATACATAATAATTTGTAGATCAATGCCTGGCCGTTCTTTTGGTGTTTAAATTTTAAAGATTGACCTAATATTCATTAAGTTATAGGGAAAAACAAAACGATATGAACATATTTATCCCCGATTTTTGCCGTATGCTCAAGGTTTAACCGCCCGTATCTGCAAAGTGTTTAAAGATGCATACAATTATGAAGCAAGGGAATTGTAGGATATGAAAAGACCTTTCTAACGGTACCTAGCTTTTTAAAATTGGACGTAATATAAGGTAGTTACATGAAAAATAAGAATTCAGTAAAACCGTACTTTCATGCACTCCCGCAGTAAGTCCCGATCACTTGATTGCTTTTTTCGAAGAAACTAATATTTTTATTTTTAAAATAACAATGAACAAATTTTTTTGCTTGATGTAATGCGGTTCTAATGATATGCAGATTTTAATGATCGGGCCATAAATTATAAAGTTATTTGTCAAAAGGCAATAATAGACATGAACATCTTTTAGCTGATTTTTGCCGTTTTCTTGAAAAATAACTTTCTTTATCTCAAAACCCGTAATAGAAAAGCTGAAACATGAAACACGTGAAATGTTGGAAATTTAAAGGCCTTCTCATGCTACCTAGCGTTTTAAAATTGGACATCGGACATCCTATAAGAATTTAGATGAGAAATAAGAATTCATTTAAATCGTTCTTTCATGCATTTCTGCAGTTAGTCCCTATCATTTGATTGCTTTTTTCTAAGAAACTTTTAATTTTTGAAAATAATATAAAGAATAGTATTATTAGCGTGATGCAATGCGGTTCTAATGGTATGCAGATTTTAATGATCGGACCATTAATTATAAAGTTATTTGTCGAAGGGCAATAATAGACATGAACATCATTTTGCCGATTTTTTGCCGTTTCCTTGAAAAATAACTTTCTATATCTCAGAACACGTAACAGAAAAGTTGAAACATGAAACACGTGAAATGTTGGAAATATAAAGGCCTTTCTTTTTTTTTAAATTGGACATCATATAACGAAGTTAGATGAGAAATAAACATTAATTTATACCGTTCTTTCATGCACTTCTGCAGTTCACATGTGCTCAAGATGAGCTATAAGAATCGATGACTGTCCGTTGTCCGTCCGTCTGTCCGTCCGTCCGTCAATCCGCCGTCCGTCCGTCGTCCACAATTAGTTTGTTTGCACTCTAGCATATTCATTTCTTAAGCAATCATCTTCAAACTTTATGACAATGTTTATTACCATAAAATCTTGGTCAAGTTCGATTATGGTTGATATCGGCTTATTAGGTCAGGAGTTATGCCCCTTTTAATATTGAAAAAAAAGCTAGATTTCACATTGTCATTGACACTTTGCACTCTAGCATCTTCATTTCTTAAGCAATCATCTTCAAACTTTATGACAATGTTTATTACCATCATCTCACGGCCAACTTCGATTATGGCTGATATTAACTTCTTAGGTCAGGAGTTATGCCCCTTTTGATATTAAAATATGCCAATTTTCAGTTTGTTTGCACTCTAGCATCTTCATTTCTTAAGCAATCATCTTCAAACTTTATGACAATGTTTATTACCATCATCTCACGGCCAACTTCGATTATGGCTGATATTAACTTCTTAGGTCAGGAGTTATGCCCCTTTTGATATTAAAATATGCCAATTTTCAGTTTGTTTGCACTCTAGCATCTTCATTTCTTAAGCAATCATCTTCAAACTTTATGAAAATGTTTATTACCATAACATCTCGAAAAATTTTTGATTATGGCTGATATCGGCCCATATGGTCATGAGTTATGCTCCTTTAAATATTAAAAAATGCCAATTTTTAGTTTGTTTGCACTCTAGCATCTTCATTTCTGAAGTAAACATCTTCAGTCTTTAGAACAATGTTTATAGTCATAATCTTTCTGCCACGTTCGATAATGGCTGACATCTGCAAATTAGGTCAAGAGTTATGCCCCTTTTGATGTTTAAATTTGTGTGTTTTAAGTCTTTAGTTTGTGGAATTATAAATAATCTGATGGATTATGTCTTCAGTACAACTATGCTATAATTTAGTAACTTGTACAGGTAAGGAAGGCAGTTTTTCACAGGTAAGAGTCTTTTGGGCCACCTTGGCCCTCTTGTTGAAAATATCATAAAGAACAATATTTTTATCATGATTCAATGCGGTTCTAATGCTATGCATATCTTAACGATCGTTTTATTAATTATGAAGTTATTTGTCGAATGGTAGTAGTTGACATGAATATCTTTTTGCCGATTTTTGCCTTTTTGGGGGGAGGAATAAATTTATATATCGCAAAAAACAGATAGGTTTAAACATAAAGTAAGTATATGTTTGAATTCAGAAGACCTTTCTAACGGTACCTGGGTTTTTAAAATCGGACATCATCGTTGCATGAAAGTAAGAATTTCTGGAAAAAAAAGACAACATTTTTCTTTGTGCTTCTGCAGTTGATCCCGAATATTATTCTAAATTTTATTTATGTTACATTAAAGATAAAATGTGATACAGTAATTTATTTTAATGCTCTGTGACCCCTTCAATTGAACAAGAAACTTCAATGCAGATATGAGAAATGAATATTTCGTAGAAAAGGAATCTTGTATACCTTTTTAGCATGTTAAGAGGGCTAGTGATACTTCATTCCCTTGCAGAACACTAAGATTGAGTATTATTGTAGTTATCTTAAAGATGGTTCTGGAAATATTAGCATTATGAAATTATAACTGAAAACAAAGTCACATATTCCCTTTTGAATGCAATGACTTTAAAATGTAAATTATGTTATATGACATCACAGATTTCCTCTGCTATTTATTTATGTTTGCACTCTACAGCTGTCAATTCGGGACGGATTTTCTTCAATTTTTGAAGATGGTGTATTTTAGAAAAGTAAATAAGTATGATCAGGTTTGACATGTTTGCAGTGCAGAAAGCCCTTTCTTTTGTTCAGAACAAAAGGAGTCTAGTTATTATTCTTCTTATTATTCTTTTTTTCCTCCTTTTGAGGTAATTAAACAAAGTTACAATTGAGATAGAGTCTTCAAATTGTTTCAGTGATCAGCTAAATAGAGTCCCTTTCGATCTGCATTGTTTCAACTATTAGTGACGTCATATGACGTCATAGCTGAAAACTACTACAAAAGTTTGTTCGCGGTCTACAGCCATTGGTTATGAACCGATTTTCATCAAAATTTCACAGAATGTGTATATTAATATCTAGTTGTGCATCCCAGTGTCCGTTTTTCAAAATTCGAAAAGACCAAGGTTCTATAGCGAATCCAAGATTCGAACCAAGGTCGCAAATTTTCAAATGCTTATAAAATCGGTCGTATTTGAGATAGAATGTTGATATTTTGTCAGTTTGTAGGTCTCTAGATACCTGAACGATTTTGTGAAAATGAACGTCATGTGACGTCACATGACGTCATTACATGAAAATCTATTTCTTATATTTACAAGATCATTTCTATATGTTCAAAAGGTCCATGGAAATGAAAATAATATGACTTTTGTTTCAAACGAAGTTTATTTGAATTCTACAGTTTTCATATGCCTATGACGTCATATGACGTCACACTTGACATATGCTACAAAAGTTTGTACGCGGTCTACAGCCATTGTTTATGAACCGATTTGCATCAACTTTTCACCGAAGGTGTATATTAAGGTCTAGTTGTGCATCCCGGTGTCCGTTTTTCAAAATTTGAAAAGCCCTTGGTTCTATGGAGAATCCAAGATTCGAACCAAGGTCGAAAATTTTCAAATGCTTATCAAATCGGTCCTATATGAGATAGAAGGTTAATATTTGGTCAGTATATAGGTCTCTGGATGTCTGAACGTTTTGTAAAAATGAACGTCATGTGACGTCACATGACGTCATAACATGAAAATCTATTTCTTATATTTACAAGATAATTTCTATATGTTTGAATGGTCCATGGAAATGAAAATTATATGACATTGCTTCGAATGCTGATGATTTAAATTATACAATTTTCATGTGGCTCTGACGTCATATGATGTCACACTTGACATATGCTACAAAAGATTGTACGCGGTCTAAAGCCATTGTTTATGAACCGATTTTCATCAAATTTTCACCGAAGGTGTATATTAATATCTAGTTGTGCATCCCGGTGTCCGTTTTTCAAAATTCGAAAAGACCAAGGTTCTATGGCGAATCCAAGATTAAAACCAAGGACGTCAAATTCTAAATGCTTATAAAATCGGTCCTATATGAGATAGAAAGTTGAAATTTTGTCAGTATATTAGTCTCTGGGTGCCTAAAAGATTTTGTGAAAATGAACGACATATGACGTCATAAGATGAAAATTTATTTCTAATATTTACAAGAAAATTTCTATATGTTTAAATAGTCCATAGGCATGAACATTTTATGACTTATGTTTCAATTGCTGATTTTTTGAATTCTGCAATTATCATAGACCTATGACGTCATATGACGTCACAATTCACATATGCTACATAAGATTGTAAGCGGTCTACAGACATTGTTTATGAACCGATTTTCATAAAAATTTCACTGAAAGTGTATATTAGGATATAGTTGTCATATGACGTCACATTTGAAATATGCTACAAAGGTTTGTACACGGTCCAGAGCCATTATTAATGCGCCGATTTTCATCAAATTTTTACAGAATGTGCATAATAGGTTATTTTTGTGTATCCCGGTGCAGTTTTTCAAAAATCAAAAAGTCCAAGGTGTAAGTGCGAATCCAAGTTTCGAATAAGGACGTCTTCTTTAAAATGCTTATACAATCGGCCCTATATGAGATACAAAGTTGATATTTTGTCAGAAAATAGGTCTCTTAGTCTCATTTGACATTGGCTTTGAATATGTACATGTATATTTCTTCTTATTATTATTCTGTTTTTGAGGTTGTAATTAAACAAAGTTACTATTGAGATAGTCTTCAAATTGTTCCAGTGATCAGCTAAATAGAGTCCCTTTCGATCTGCATTGTTTCAACTATTAGTGACGTCATATGACGTCATAGCTGAAAACTACTACAAACGTTTGTTCGCGGTCTACAGCCGACATTTTTTGACGGATCTTCATGAAATTTTTTCACAGAATGTGAACATTAGGTCCTAAATGTGCATACTTTTTCCCTGTTTGAAAATATGAAAAGACCAGGGTACTATGGCTGAACCAAGATTCGAACCAAGGACGTCAAAATTCATATAAGCATAACTTCGCTTCCAGAGTTACTAGAAACCTGAAATTTGGACAGCATCTGTATCCTGAGGTTTCCTTTGCATGCTGAGAAGTACGACGTCATATAACGTCATATGACGTCATAATTGCAAAGCAAACATTCTTTTTTCCTTCTTTTGGGGGTGTAATTAAACAAGGTTACCGTTGGGATAGAACGTTCAATTTTTTTACAATGATCAGCAAAATAGAATCACTTTCGAGCTGCAGTGTTTTAATTTTCAGTGACATCAAATGACGTCATTACTGAAAACTGCAACAAAAGTTTTTTCGCGGTCTACAGCCTACATTTTTTGACGGATCTTCATGAGTTTTTTTACAGAATGTGTACATTAGGTCCTAGATGTGCATACTTCTTCCATATTTGAAAATATGAAAAGACCAGGAAACTATGGCTAAACCAAGATTCGAACCAAAAACGTCAAATTTCATTTAAGCATAACTTCGCTTCTAGATGTGCTAGAAAGCTGAAATTTGGATATCATCTGTATCCTGAGGTTTCTTTTGCATGCTGAGAAGTTCGACGTCATATGACGTCATAATTACCAAACATTTAATTTAAAAATAGTGGTTTTTAGCCCTACAGGAGCTACTTTTAGACCGATTTGCATATTTTTTTCACAACATGTGCAGATAAGTGTTCCATTGTGAATGGTAACTTCCGTTTCCGGAAAAAATTTTTGCTCACCTGAGCAAATTATTGTGATGCCACTTCTGTTGTCAACAGTTAACATTCTAGAGGCCGCAGTTTTTAAACATTCTTCACCAAACTTGGTCAGAATGTTTAATGGCAAGTTCGAAACTGGGTCATGTGGGGTAACAAACTAGGTCACTAGGTCAAATCATAAAAATTGTGTTAGCACTATTCAGTTTGCTTGTTAACACTCTACAGGCCATATTTTTGATCCAATCATCACCAAACTTTGTCAGAATGTTTTTTAGCATGAAAGCTTGAACAAGTTCATTTGGGGTCAAAAAGTAGGCCATTGAGAACAATGTTTCTCAGGTGAGCGATTTAGGGCCATCTTCTTTTCTTTGGAGCTTCATATCTCAAAAACGAAATATATATTCTATCAAGAGACTATGGGTATTATATATATAGTGCTTTCAAAAAGACCTTTCAGATGACATCCGGTTTTTGAAGATCAGGCTTGAAACGGTTTAGTTATGGCGGGAAAACTAGATATGTAGTGACCCCAACAGCATTTCACAACTGATATCGCGTAAAGTATTGATTTTTGTTGATAATAATATGAGCAAATATTTTAGAGCACATTTTTATCTTTCTGCTGATGTGCAGCATTTTAAGATCGAATCAGAAATGACTATTTTTTCTATTGCAAATTTGCAGTTTTCTCGAGGTTTAACAGCTTATATCTCGAAAACAGTTAAACATAAGTTCATATATAAAGCGTACGATATGTAGAGAATTGAAGTCCTTTCAAATGGTACCCAGCATTATAAAAATAGGTTTCACTGAAGAAAGTTATTAGAAAAATAATAGATCGCAATAACCATTTTGTCTTGCTTTTCTGCAGTTATTCTTAACGTCTTTGCCATGTTGATATTGGTTTTTTTAAATAACAATATGAACAAGTGTTTTAGAGCACATTTGTACCTTTCAATAGGTATGCAGCATTTGAAAATCAGTTCAGTAATGACAAAGTTATAGTGCAAAAACCATATGACATGGACATAATTTTGACTCGATATTTGGTGTTTTCTCAAGGATTAGCCGTTTTTATCTCGATAACTGTTAACAATAAGTTTATACATAAAGCGTATGAAATGTAGATAATTTGAAGACCTTTTGAATGGTACCTAGCATTTTAAAATTAGAATTTATAAAAGAAAGTTAAATTGAAAATAATAATTTCTGCATGCAAAAAGAGGAAGGCCTGGCATTGAACCTTGGAGGACACCATTTCCCTCCACTCTTTTATGCATTAATTTTTATGTGATGCAAAGTAACTACGGTCATGAAATATTAATGGGAGAAAATTAAAACAACGACTTTTGCAATGCAGTGATATTTTTCGTCTGACGTCACCAGACATTCAACTGACATTGTCAACAAGTATATGCTCTACAGCTGATACTTCTGTACTGATCTCCATAGTTTTTAAACATATAGATTGATATCTTCTACAGGTGCATGTCATTTCAAGATTGTCTGACATCCCAAGATGTTTAACTACGAATTGTGCAGGGCAGAAAGTCCTATCGTTTGTTCAACAAACGAAATTTCTAGTTATACATGTTTTCCAGTTATCTTTCTAATGTGGTCGTGACAAAAGATTGTCATTTTGTCAGCCATCACTTCCAGTTGAAATAGATCTTCAAGTCTAACGTACTCTGACGTTATAGCGATACGGATACTTCCGGAAGTAAACGGAGTGACACGATTGGGGGTTATGGACAAAAATGGCGTTGTTTCACAGGGCTACCAATCTTGTTACCTTAAGAATGAGACTTAGAACCCCGAATATAACCGATATTACTTTTAAATATCCTTTCCAGATACTAGAGATAACTCACTGAAAACCATCAAGAAATAGATATTATCCTGTGACCCTAAAATTGCAACACAGTCGACCTAAAATGAATTATAGCAAAATAATGCTCATTGGTTACCACAGGTGAGTACTTCAAGAATCGGTGTGACCCCAACCAGAGTGGCTGTTTGCCCTGTCCTAACAGACTCCCAAGCTGTAAGAACCTTCCCGACGGACAGCAAGTCATTAACAACTTCTACGACGGCCGTAGATACCTGGCCACGTGCTCCCAGAGTCGAACTCTGAACTATGAGGAGTGT
The DNA here is from genome assembly GCA_021229015.1 of Solen grandis. Lineage (NCBI taxonomy): Eukaryota > Metazoa > Mollusca > Bivalvia > Adapedonta > Solenidae > Solen > Solen grandis. The sequence goes on along the minus strand of CM037788.1, from coordinate 46,285,401 downwards.
AAGCCAGGAATGCTGGCTTGCTCCAACGGGCAGAAGACGACAACACCACTTCCGGTTTTCGTTCCTATAGCAACAGCGCCGCCGACGTATACTACAACTCCTGCCAGTAGGTATACTTTGAACTATAATTCCAACGTTTCGGTTTAAAATTATTTTATTGTACAGTGCGAAATATATTACAATCCCTTTCTATATATTCTTTTGGATTTGTATTCCATTTTGGCAGCCCTTATCTGTCTCTGAGATTTTCCGTTTGTGCACACGTCTTATAAGAGTTTCTCAAAATTATATGCATTGTGGGAGAGAACAAACAACCAATCAGAAATTGACGGTCTGCTCTGGTACTAGTTAAATTCAAACCCCAAAGTTATTATAATCAGTTGGTGGTTAAGAAATAGATGCTTTGGTTAGACCAGTGTCGGAAACCAAGGAGCGCTCATTCCGTTACTCCATACATCGCCCTTGGAATACTAGTTAGCATTTGCTCGTTTTGCCGCGCCTCTACTCGCAGTCCCATTAGGTAGTTAGACCAATAGAAACTCTCGTACTTACGGCACTTAGCCAAACCTTTACCGATTTACAGATTTTAGATCTCCACCTGAAGAGTACTCATTTGTGTAAGTGGTTAGACATTGCTTATAATAAATTGGACGAGCCTTCCTTTAAAAAGAAACATTAATTGTATTCAAACATTGAACACATATATTATCATGTCATTTGTACGTCTTAAGGGCCACTCGGTGTATGCGACTACAACCGAGGCAGGATGGTTCCCAGTCCACAACACTGCGGACAGTATTATAACTGTACCGGCAACCAGCCGCCGTATCTATACGAGTGTCCCTATCCACAAATGTTCTCTGACGTCACGCTAACGTGTGCTGATTTTGAAACAGTCGTCTGCAACAATCGACCAGAGTATAAAAGTCCATGTATATATCTTTTTTATATTTAATTGAATTAATAAATTTTTGGTAATTCATTATTGTATCCATGGTTGATCATAAAGATCTAAATATTTAAACCATGACCATAAAAAGTTATAAGCTTTAGTTCCTAACATTCATATTATTATATATTTATTTTGCCATCAAAAAAAAATATAGAAAATATAAAAAAAAACAATTGGCCCGTTACAAATCCAGAGCATTTCAATTGTGAGGTATAATGTGCACCACGTTCGTGTGCTTTATTGTCTTTAACCCTTACAATCTTGTGAGCACTTTGCGACCAGTGCAGACCAATATCAGCCTGCACACCCGAGCAGTCTGATCATGGTCTGCACTGTATGCTGATCAGTAAATAAATTTACAGCTAGCACCCTATAAACAACCAAAATGAAGAAAGGACACATCCAATCAGGAAATTTAGCATAGTAAGGGTTTAGAGTAGCACGTTTGTCTTTTTAAAGGTGACTACCAACAGAATCTGTGCAAGTCTGGGGAGATCTTCTGCGCTCCTTGTGAGGAACGGCAGCCATCTTGTGAATACAAAGCAGACGGCAACTATCCATTCCCCTCTTCAAAACCTACAAACAGATATTTCATGTGCCGGAAGGGCCGAACTGTTTTTGTTGGCGCATGCGCAGCTGGTGACTTTGATCTGAATACAAGGCGTTGCGCTGGAACGACGACAAGCAAACCCACCAGCAAACCAGGTAATTGTATTTAAATGTACAGAAAGTGTTTGGTTGTGTTAAAAATGCAGATCCGCGAAGTTTGTGAAACCATGCTATCGTTGTCAACCGCCCTGCATTAAATATGATTTACTTGTAAGTGCGGGAACCAACTTACGAGACCTTAGCATAAAACCTGTTTACAACTTGGTTTGCATTGGCTTAAGGTTAAACCAAAAAATGTTTAAGAAATATTTTTGGCGTCAACTATTAAAGGGTAGCTCTTCGTAAAATTTGAGCTGTGTGCCTTATACTACAGTGTTATGTTTTGTAGTTAACAGCTATAATAAAAAAAAAGTTATAAAGTACCCCTGAATATTATTTAAATTGTTACAAACTATTTTAAGTTTATCGGTAAAAAACACATTGAAATTAGTTTTAAGGTGGGGGTTATTGGGTCATACCCGGCCGCGAGAAATTACAGTGTTTATCAACTTTATTTTGGCCACCCGTAATATCTTAAGAACTTCTATAATATGGTCTGTGTCCAATAATTCAAAAGTTCTTAATATGTAGAACAATGTATTTCAGATTCAACTGTTTCCTACTGCCAGGCCCATCCGACAGACGTCATTCCCAACCCCAATAACTGCGCACAGTTCTACGACTGTCGCGACATCTACATGACGTCAGTTGTGGTCGTCAAGGAGTGCCACTATCCCCTGCTCTTCCAGCCAATGCTCCGCACATGCGCAGACTTTACTTCCGTTATGTGTGGAAGTCGGTATGAACCCCAGGCTCCATGTAAGCGCCTCAGTTATTTTTTTTTTATGTTTATTGAAAACAAATTTATATACTAACCCACTCTAGTGGTTCCTGGTCTTGAAAAACTATTGTCCCCAACATGGTTTGAATTCACTACATCTGTTCCATGTCTCCTTCATCATTAAACAAATGTTCAAACTAAATGTACAGTTATATGTAGCGCGGCATATATAATTATACACTGTATCTATTTGAAACTGGCTAGGTCAACTGCATACAAACAGCATCACAAATAAAATGTTCCTCTGTGTCAACCACTGGCTATCTGTGATCCATGTGTTGGTATTGGATAGCCTGTTATTTACTTTGCATACATCTGTAAACACAGAAAGTGCCCATTACAAGAGAATATCCCAGTGTCCTCAATAACGACGTGACGACGTCATATTTACATTGCATCCATTGTCTTTAAAAATATGCACACTACTGACTAGCCAGTTTCCCCCCGTAAACATGATCAATTTTACTTCTCTACACAGATAGTCTTCCAGATCAATCCTTATATCATGACTTCGGACGATTACGAAAAAAGAAATTTGGTTATGGGCTTCTGTTTGTTTTATCGAGGATATTACTTCAGGTTCGATAACCGGCTGAACATATTAAAAATTAGTGGAAGTACTGTAAATAATTTAGGAAATATATTGAGTTGTTTAGTCATTTGTTGTTTAAATACCAATCCCGCCAGATTGGTTTTATGTAGATCTATTTATGCGTTACGATACTACCTTCGATTTTGCCTTCCTATAGGAGGGTATTTGGCAAATAAATGCCGTTTTGTGATTTATTAAAAACTATCCCTTTTACAACCATGGCATTAAGCATAGGGTGACCATGCTCTGTAGATTGGTGATGAATATATGATAGAGGTAATACACATATCGTTTTAAATCAAATTTTTAGTCAATGACCATCTGTGAACGATCTGCTTCAAAGGTTTTGCTTTAACTGTAAACAGTGACAAGACAACCCTTTTGTTATCCTGTATACATGGAGAGATTTGCAAGAATTACATCTGACCAGGGTTGTAATTACAATGACAAGTCAAAATTGCAGGCTACGTGGGAGATCCATGTAATATAAAATGTAAATCTGCGAACGTACACGTATTACGTAACGACGTGAGCATTCAACTTGTCATCTGACTAGAGATCCAGGGATCCCTGTGTCGACATTAATCAAACTTATCAAAGTCAGCCCTGTGTTGTATTTTTTAAATGCGTTGGTTTTATTAATGGCATTTGACATCTCAACATGACCTTGACATTGAACCCATAGTCTTGTATATCTTCGAGCTTTTGCTTGAACCCTTAGTCTTGTATATCTTCGAGTTTTTGCTGATATTTTTGATATTTTATACTGAAAAGGCGTCGTGGTCCATTGATAATACACACTTACTGCGATTCCAAATTCCCACTAGAAGCTAGATTTGGAGAGAATTTGTCAATACCTTCCAAGTGTAAAGTACTTCTAGTCCAAACCAAAAACCGTCGAGTAGACCTCTAGAAGTTTCTGTTTCCCCAAAAGTATGATATAAAGGCCTCTTCATCATCAACAAGAAATATGGCCCTTCTGTGACGGTTAATGTTAAATATGCTAGCAATTCTTGCTTTGCGCATTATTTCGCAGGTGACTATTATGCCAATCAATGTCACGGAGGCACTTGCACACCTTGTCCTCAGCGCTTTGTCTCATGTATGGGTCTGAGAGACGGGAACAATCCATATCCAGGACGACCTACTGAATATGTCCGTTGCCAGAGTAACCGGACAATAGCTCATGAAGTGTGCTACAACGGAGTATTTGACTCTTCATCAAGACAGTGTCAGGCAGCAGTAACAACAACCCCTCCACCATCATCAGGAGGTCAGTGTCATGACTAACTAAATACTAACATATTAAAAAAGGTAATATGGTACTTTCTTAAAAAAAAGTGAAATTATATGGTTAACCATATAAAAGACAAATACAATAAAACGATTTGTTTATCCATCTAAAAACTAATGAATACTGACTGGCTAACCATCTGAAAACTAATAAATTATTTAATGACTAATAAAAATGATATGACTGACTTTCGAAACACAAATAAAAAGAAATAAACTTATAAACATCTAAAAATGAAATTGTATGGCTAATTATCTGAATACTAATAAAAATGATATGAAAACAAAGAATTATAAAAATGATTAAAAAAGAAGTACATTTATGTTTGAATGTCTGGGCTCTTTATTCACAAAATATCTAAAATTTAAACTTCCCTCGAAATTCGATATCATATCAATGAGTATTTTTATCCAGAAACATTATACTTTTACTATAAATGATAAACTCTTCTTTTTTTTTTAAACGTAAACATATTTGCGAAAAAATGGACCCAGCAAAGTGAAATAGTATTTACTGGATTTCAGTACAAAATAAATAGTATAAATATGTTTAACAACTTCGTAGCAAAAGTTTTCCCCCACATACCCCACTTTTCCGTATAGCCGGATATTTCTGTGGCAAACTAGTCTGCGGTTTTGTCATAAAACATTTCTAGTTAATATTTGCGGATACAATTTTTCAATATCAAACATCTCCAATAACGATTAGTTTTCATTCTCATTATTACTGCCTGTCGCAGATACTGTGAAGGACTACTGCAGGACGCACCCAACCGCCCTACTGCCGCATCCTAACAACTGTCATCAGTTTTACTCCTGCCAGACGGAGTTCACTCCGCTAGGTCATTTCCGGATGGAGTGCCAGTATCCGCTCGAGTTTGATGACGTCACGAGTACTTGCCGAAACAAATATTCCGTCAACTGCGGTCAAAGAAAGGAGCCCAAAAATGAATGTAATTAATTTTTAACGTTTGAGTTTGTTAAAGTTATGTACGAGGGCGAGTCAATAAATAACCAACCAATGACATCTCCGATCAACCGAGATATCCACGATTTTCACGCATTGTTTCAATATATGTACTATACCTGTGTACAAAACTACAGATTTATACGGTCATTTGTTTGTCAGATATTGAATGTCAAACATGGCTAGTCATGTAAAAGCAAGCTTTTCATCAAAAGTGGAGTACCGTGCTGTAATTCGGTACTTGCATTTAAAAGGTAAAACTGGTAAGGACATACATACTGAGTTAGTTGATATGTATGGGTCTTCTGCACCATCTTGTTCTCAAGTTAAATTCTGGGTTGGGGAATTTAAACGCGGTAGAACGTCTTTAGAAGATGAAGCTAGGTCTGGACGCCCAGTCGATGCCACCGACGAAGAAATGTGTAATAAAGTCAGAGATCTGGTATACTCAGATAGGCGAAGTCAGGTTGAAGAAATAGCACAGGCATTAGGCATTTCACATGGTACAGTTTCAACAATCTTGCATGATCGTTTAGGGATGCGCAAGCTTACAGCCCGTTGGGTCCCATAATCCCTTAGCAATGAACAAATGGCAACGAGAACATCAGTATGCAACTTGCGTTGTTGAAGTGTTTGAGGTCAAAAGATGAATTCCTTTTGCGTCTAGTCACTGTGGATGAGACCTGGGTGCATTATTATGAACAAGAAAATAAAGCCCAGAGTCGTCAGTGCGTAGGGCCGGGATCCCCAAGGCCAAAGAAGTTTAAGACTCAACCATCTGCTGGCAAAGTGATGGTCACAGTATTTTGGGACACAAAGGGCGTTATTTTGTTGGACATTTTACCCAAGAGAAGTACAATAACCGGAGCATACTATGCAAACTTGCTAGACCAGCTGAGGAACGCCATCCGCGAGAAACGCCGTGGTAAACTCTCCAAAGGTGTTTTGCTGCAACAAGACAATGCAAGAGTCCACACTTGCACAGTTGCAATGGATGCTGTGGAGCGAAATGGGTATGAATTAATACCGCACCCTGCCTACTCACCAGACCTGGCTCCTAGCGACTTCTTCATTTTCCAAATTTGAAAAGGGATATACGTGGACGTCATTTCTGGTCTGACGAAGAAGTCGTGGCGGCAGTTGAGGAGTGATTCCATGGAAAGGACCCTGAATTCTTCACTTCTGGGCTGATGGCACTTGAACGCCGTTGGTCCAAGTGCATAGCCCTGGGGGGAAATTATATTGAAAAAGAAGAGGTAGATCTCAACCCGAAATAGGTTAGGCTGGTTATTTATTGACTTGCCCTCGTATTCTATTGCCATTCTTAAAACCCGCCTTAAGAAACTTTTTTCCCATATATAGATATAATGTTCACATGAAGTACGATCAATTCTATGTGTACATTTGTGCAAATCAGGTCAACCACTCATTATTTAATGTCTTATTCTAGCTATATGATAATTCATTGATTTGATTCAGTACTGTAAAATTGTGGTGGACCGAGAATCAAATATTCGAGAACCTGTCTAATCCGAGATATGTTACCAGTCCTGCACGGATTACATTGCCTTTCCGAGTTGCGCTATTTCGACGAAGCAAGTATGTATGCCGGTATAAAAAATAAGTATTTTATCCAAGATCATTTTGCATTCATATTCTGACTTACATCTTTCGAAGTGTACCGACGAGGGGAATCTCTTTATTTTTAATATAGGAATGGCCTTCGTCTGTCCGTTCGTCCGTCCGTCCGTCCGTCCGTCTGTCTGTCTGTCTGTCTGTATGTATGTATGTCAGTCTGTCTGTCCGTCCGTAACGTTTTCGTGTCCGCTCCATATCTCCTATACCGCTTGAAGGATTTATCTGAAACTTGCCTCAAATGTAATCCTAGTTGAGACGGTGTGCAGAACATAGGTGGCAGCCATGTAGGCTCAAGGTCAAGGTCACACTAGAAGGTTATGTGTTTGAACCTTCAATTTCCATTTCAATTTCGTGTCCGCTCCATATCTCCTATACCCCTTTTAGTTTTTTCATGAATCTTACCTCAAATATATATCTAATTGAGACAATGTGCAGAACATAGGTTGCAGTCATGTCGGCTCAAGGTCAACGTCACACTTGAGGGCCATGTGTTTGAACCTTCTGTTTCCTTACAATTTCATGTCCGCTCCATAACTCCTATACTCCTCGAGGGATTTTAATGAAACTTGCTTCAATTATAAACCAAATTGAGACGATGTGCAGAACACAGGTGACAGTCATGTTGGCTCAAGTTTGATGGTTCAGTGTTCATTCCTGTATATTTTTGTTTCCATGCTATATTTTCTGAACAACGGAAAGTTTTCATAAGTCAACTACATCAAAATGTTGGCAGAAGCAGGGCAATTTCCATTAGAGGAAAAACATGTCTCCTCTGTCAGCGGCGGGGGATATAGCTGTCCTTTGGACTGCCTTATTGCTTATAGTTCTGTTAATGCTGGAAAGGTACTAGCAGGAAAATTATCGAAACCATTCCTGTTTCAGGTGAATACGAGCTGTACCAGTGTATCGGACTTGGCTGTTTGCGATGCAGGATGCAGCCTGTCACAACCCACGTGCCAACACCCGTCATTACCCACCCATCGCCCCACACAGTCCCTCCCCCTCACACCACCACGCCCTCAGGGCCCTCATGTGTGGGTGAGCCTAACGGACTCAACCCGTACCCAGGCCGAGAGCTGACCTCATATTACCTAGTTTGTCAGGATGGCCGGGTGATAGAGATTGGAATATGTATCGTGAACAAGATCCTCGACCCTTTCCGACGGATATGCACAGACCCTGCCGAACCTGGTAAGCTAGCCATTGTCATCTCCTGATCTTATCTACCCCATTGAAATTTAATTGGCAAACGTCCTGAAAATCACGAAAGTTAAAAATCAATAAAATGGTTTAATGTCTTTGCCATTAAAATTACAAAACGATTTAAGCGACCATTATGATTCATATTTATCTCCGCAAAATCAAAGAACACTATAAAGGTATTCATATAATATGTGCTATGGCTAAGTCAAGTCATATGATTCTAAAAGTACATCTACTTTATACGAGCACGTATGTGCCGATTGTTTCCAAAACTTGTATATCATGGTGGTCTTTCTCGCGACCTATTCAGTTGTCCAAAAATAAATCCAGTGAAATACTTTCAGTAAAAAACAGCAGTTGTAATTGTACTTTTTATATAAATTTTTTATCACTTTGTACTGAATTAAATGATGATTAATAAGAATGAAAAAGTCTCGGTACCTGCCAAATTCGTCGTATAGTGAAAAAAAACGCAATTATTATTATTATCAGCATTGTTATTTACTTAGTTTCATTATATTAATTTTCCTAGAATTAAATGTGTTTTGAGATATTTTTCTGTGTCATGACCAGCCATTATTGACGTGTATTGTCGCGCCAACCCCAAGAGGACCATCCCTAGCGTCAACCAGTGTGCCTCGTACTACACGTGCGGCACGGCCGCGAACGGACACAAGAACGACTTGCACGAGTGTCCCTACCCACAACTCTTTTCAACAGTGGACAACACGTGCAAACGGTTCCAGGACGTACAGTGTGGACAGAGACTCGAACCTGTGTCTCCCTGTAAGTCAAACATCGCTGTATCTAAAAAAAGGTATATCATATAGTGGAAACAAAGAACTTTTCTCTCTAAGCCTTACCAGTTCTTGTCTGGGCTTGCAATTTTGAAGGGATATACTATTGAACAAGGTACGGTCTTAAATAGCGATACTTACGTATGTATGCGCAAAACATCTTTTCTTTTAAAATTTTAGCTAATTATAAAAGCACATGGAAGGGCATTCATGCTGACTTATGATAAGTCTATGGTTCGTCTAGCTAAAGACTATTGCAGTTAACAAAGCGGTGTATCTATCTCCTTGCAATATTCGTTGTCTTGCAGGTGATTACACCCAGTATCAGTGCAATCCCTTCGACATCAGCTGTGTACCATGTGACCAGCGCGTGCCCAGCTGCAAGGGGCTACCGGACGGGCCTCACGCAGACCCAACGACCACTCATTCCGGGTCGTATATAGTATGTGATCAGGGACGAACCACGGAGAGGAAGAATTGTTCCAATGGGATGTTTAACGCTACTACAAAATCTTGCTCTGGACAAGGTATGTAGAGCCATGACTTTAAATAGATATCATGTCCTATGAAAGCGTCACCTCTCGCATTTAATAGAATGACTGGTTGAAGTTTAAAATTGCGATTAAATCCGATGATTGTAAGTGGAGGGTATTTTCCATTTCAACCAGTCAGTTTCTGCACACAAGTACTGGGTATAAACCTCGATTAATGCATATTGATCAGATATTCGCTCCTCGCATTATCGCAGTGTCCTGTATTCAAAATTAAGATTTGTATTGCTTTAATGCGACAATGTTTAGCGTTAGTATAGATTTTGGTCTTTTGTCTACACGAGAAATATATAGTGCTGCTGCAATGTAACTAACCCAGTCAAATCATCCTTACATTGGTCATCCCAGTCTACACGAGAAATATATAGTGCTGCTGCAATGTAACTAACCCAGTCAAATCATCCTTACATTGGTCATCCCAGTCTACACGAGAAATATATAGTGCTGTGCCCAGTCTAACGAGAATATATAGTGCTGCTGCAATGTAACTTACCCAGTCAAATCATCCTTACATTGGGCATCCCAGTCTACACGAGAAATATTATAGTGCTGCTGCAATGTAACTAACCCAGTCAAATCATCCTTACATTGGGCATCCCAGTCTACACGAGAAATATATAGTGCTGCTGCAATGTAAACCCAGTCTACACGAGAAATGTTATAGTGCTGCTGCAATGTACCTTACCCAGTCAAATCATCCTTACATTGGGCATCCCAGTCCTTGAACAACTACCTTTATATGATCCAAGCACAGTGGAGATTTATACCAGTACCAACGACATCCTGCTTTGTTACAACCCGTTTTGAAATAAAAACCCGTTTTGAAGTAATTACTTCAAAACGGGTTTTTATTTCAAAACGGGTTGTAACATTGCTTACTGGGTCGACGCTCTAACATGTTGACTACTAGCTTTTTAAAATTTATTTTCAAACATTTCATACAGATTACAACTCACAGATGATTCGTGACCTCTATTACATGTTATAGACTTTTGCTTGGAAAAAAGCGTTGACATCTTAAATGCTTATCCGGGTACATTTCTAGGGACCAGCAGTGTGTCTGCCCACTGTGCTGCAGCCCCGAATGACGTCATCCCCGACCCCACTACTTGCCACCAGTACTACAACTGCCGCACATCAAACACCCAGTTAGGCAACTACAAAAAGGAGTGTCCCTACCCACAACTGTATGATGATGTCTTCAAGCTTTGCCGGGACAGGGTATACGTTAGTTGTGGTTCTAGAGCAGTCCCACAAAACAACTGTGAGTAACAACACGCACTTTCTTTCTTTCTATCCATCATTTAATTCGTCTCGTCCAGAAAATTTATGGTGTATGATCTTTTCTTTCTCTCTTCCCGTTCTTCGTAGCTTTTTTAAGAATAAAAATAAAATATAAATTCATTTTATAGTAAAAGTTGTATGAAATTAAATGTTTTTTGTTGGTTGGTTTTTTCATGTAAAAGTACTTTTAAAGTGGAAACACTCACTTAAAGAAGTTTTTTTTTTACTTGTTTAGAAAAAAAAACGACTTAAATATGTATACTGTCATTGCAGGTGATTACAAACTGTATCAGTGTATTGGATTCGACTGTTTACGGTGCTCTTCGGCAAGAAGCGTAACACCCTGAGACGGACACGTTGTAAATAGACCAGTCAGACTTGCTCTTTTGGATTCGGCTGCAAAAGAAACGTGACAAATTACAATGCATTTTATGCATGACGCACGTGTGATAAGTTATGCAATTTTTTCATTCTTTCTTCAAGGCCTTGGCTAGATTAAATACTTTGATATGTTTTCCGTATAAATACAACAGGAACATCACTTTACTGTATAACATTGGAAATATCTGTGCAAAGTTTTTGTATCTTTATCTTTTAAATTTGACTCTTGTTGAAATAATCAGCTGCTTAAAATCCGACTCCACGTGATTTGTGAAGAAATAGAATTAGTGTGTGTTTGTTGTTGTTTCTTTTTAATATTTTGATATATATACAGTATATTGTTATCTGAAGACGTTGTCATGAAAACCTTTGTCCAGATTTTTAAATAAACATATTTTATACAGCTATAGCAGTTGCTTATCTGTCAAATTCTGATTTGCTTGTGTGTATTAAATACGGCCGGTGAACATTGACTACCAATATACAGTTAGTTCCGTTTATGGTAAAATTCCGATATTCCGCGAACTGCCGATGTATATCGAAATTCTGGTTGTTATGCGTGTGCATACGTAAGTTCGGAAAACAAGAATATTTCCCCTCTATTTCTTTCTCGCTCTCTTCGTATCGAGATAATTAATTAACCTACAACTGGGCATGATGCTCGAATGATCGCTACTCGCAAATGTAAAAAGAAAAAAAATAATAAAAATGATACAGGTTGGCTATCAAAACAGAAATGATCATGATAATATTGCATGATACTTACAAAAAAGTGATTGTCGCTACATTAAAGAATATACATGAAATTAGGTAGTCGCGTGCAGACTTCTTTTTGCAATTGTTTTCTAAGTTGTTGTTGTTTGGAACTAGCTGTGGGGTGTTTTGTGTGTATTATTTGTTTCCGAATATTTGAGCTTCCTACATCATGGGGTCAATAACGAAATATAAATATTCAAACTCATACACTGTGTAAACATAGCATGTCCCCACACCCTGTCTCGTCTCCATGACCCTGACCCCGGGGAAATCTTATCCCTTGACCTGCTGTAAGCGCCAACTAAAATGGGACTTTGGTACAAACCGATACCACGAACGTAACTCCCAAGGACAGGTGGGTTACTGCTAGAGAATGGACCGCCGGCATGGTGCATCATTTGTTTTCACTCTGTTTACAAGTGTTCACGGGACTTTTCAACTGCAACCCTTTGGTCTGCATCAGGCGATTAACTGGGTTAAACGCTTAATTGAAAGTTTTGATTCTGGAAGCTCGCTAATAACTCCATCGTGTTAATATGGGTGAAGTTTGGCCCAGGGCTACGGGACGGCGCGCGTGGGTAATCTAAATATTGACGTCGCCAAACGTAAACTTGACCATTAAATTGCAGATAAAAGAACGCTTATCTTGCGACAAGGAAAGTTTGAAAACACGCTGAATTTATTTGCAGGATACTTCCGTACTGTGACATATTGTGAGTCTCTACTGTATCCCGTGGTTTAAGTTTTGAAGGAAACTGAATTATATTTGCTAAAGCATTTCCTTTGGAAGTTATTACCAAGTCATGCTGACAATCAAGACATCAGGACAAGCTTAATATTTCAATGTCTGCGTTTCTGGTAACAAACAGTACGCATAGTTATTTCCGAACAGGCACAATTTCCATCATCTCAACAAGAAATCCGCCATAATTAATAATTAAGGAAAGTATCTTAACATTTTTTTTTCTAATAAAACATTCTTAATACACATATTTCTTTGTTCACTTGAGTTAAGATTTTGGGACCTTGCCTACATGAGCAGATATGTCACACTGCTTTATCCCGGTATAAGACAAGTGTCATGATGCCACAACCAGACATATCACTTGACACAAGGCCAGCCTTTCCTGGAATAACGTTTAAGGCAGGAGAGCTCTAACGAGTTTAGGTTGACACGGTCGGGGATTGAACCTACGACCTTCCCGATTACTGGTGTGGTCTAATCTTTATAACAAGCATGTAAATTAAATAAATGCTCATATTCTGTGTTGATCAGCGAGCAACAAGCTATATAAATATACATTTTTTTTGCGATCGGGTGTCTAAAACGAAAGTGTAATAGACATGTAGACGATGCAATCGGACGGTCCGGCGTTAAATGCAAAAAAAAAAAAAAAAAAAAAAAAAAAAAAAAATTGTCGTTCGTTGGGGCCCGTGGGTATACTACATAGTCTTCTTTTTCTTCCACATCAAGGACCAATATCTCCGAATTCGTAATTCTCTTGATTCCTTAATTTGAAAATCTCAATTGTGTCTAATAGGTATTCCTTTCGTGTGTTAAGAAATATACTCGCATATATACAATTAAAGTGTCTGAAATATTTAAAGATGTGAAAAAACATCACAATGAAAATTTGCACTTTTTAATTCAGTCTAAACTATATTGCACTTCTGAGGGCGAGCGTGTAATGTCGTTGATTTATTGTTTATCAGTCCCTCATGGCTGAGCCGGTGGGTTCAAGTCCTGACCGGGCCACTCAGATTTTTCCAAGTGTGAAAACCTTCCATCTGGCTTACGGTAAGTCGATTATTCAATTCCGTTGCATCGGTGCGCTCGAAATCTTCTCGGACTCACCTGTACTGTGCTGGACGTCGCTGTATGTCTGAAATATTGTCGCAGCGACGTAAAACACACAACACAACAAGACCAATTAACATCAACATTAAGGTCCACTCAAGCCTCAGTGTCAACAAGCCAATTTTTTTCAGCGACATCTCTTTCTGTCCAATCTCTGTAAATAAAGCTTAAACTTATTTTTCAACTGTGAGTATATACAATTTATATAACTTTAATATTCCAAATTATTTATATTACTAAATATGGGTGAGGATGTTTTGGAAATGGACCGTCAGCTGAATGTGATTATATATGAAATTTTACGTGCGTATTTATTCACTTCAAAATAATTTTAGAAAATCACAGGTCAAATATTATCATATGACTGACGGATCAACTCGTTCGGTGATTGATTGATTGATTGATTGATTGATTGATTGATTGATTGGTTGACTGACTGACTGATTGATTGACTGATTTTCATCAATCTCCTAACACGCACTGTTCAAAGGTATACTACGTAAAATAAAATGCAAATTCGATTACGACTTTTAAACAATTGGTATGTCGCTCTTGATAATAATATATATAGTAATACTTTATTCTTCAAGCATAAGGTATTACAATTGAAAATACATTATTTCTATTTACAATTCAAATATTTTTTTTTATTATGTTTAATAAAAATCATAATCTTTATTCATTTTCTAAATCATTTCATCTGGTGAAAATTGTGCTTCGAAAATAACAATTTGATCCAATAATTTTGCAACTATTCCTGGTATCGTTAATATGATAATCAATAGAAGTACGCTACTCACATGCGTGACTCATTACATTTGTGAAATATAGGACCAAACAGTGCACGAGAAATGACGCAATCCTATATATTTTCCACTACAATCATATCGGGTTTTATCATTACCTCCACGCCCAAAAACAAATGTCGGTTTTTATAATGCCATATCTCAATGTCATTGATGATGACGAGTTTGGGGGTATACAAGGTATAGAGACTGAGATTAGGTAAACGAAATACTTTAAGATGGTTGTTAAATGTGGACTTGTCTACGAAAGGGGGGTATGATTGTGTTCAAGTGGGCAGTGGGTGCGAACGATTCGACATGAAGAAGCATTGCACCCTAAATAAATGACTTAAAGATTTTACCACATGCACTCCGGTTATCTCTGGCAGCTAGGGCGCAACAACGCAAAGCCTTCGTTTACACGAATACTCACAAATAACACGGCCTCACCTTCCTCTCACTAATTGTGCAAATTGTTTGTTTTGTTTCCCGGCGTATTGCGCATTTCTGTACCTCTAGAATGAAACATAACTGACTTAGCGGCAGTTCCGATCGCTTCTTGGTCATTTGTGACACATATTTGAGCAACTGGCTACCTCGCCGACCTCTTACCCTTTCCCGTGTTTAATTTTGTTACTATTACGACATATGAGGATTTAATGACTGCAAATATGGCGCCGGCTCGGTTCGTCCCCTTAAACAAACACCCCCGATATTAAAGGCAGTGCTTGTGGACACATGTCACATTATAACCAGAACGATTCTTAAAATCGGATACAATACACCAGACTGAAGGAATAAAAAGGATCTTGTGAAGACCTTCAGACACTTGAATAACTCCGGTCGGTGATATAGACGTTTTCGTGATTCCAAGAGTGAAATCATGGGCACCTATTTGATATATGTTCTGCTTTTAAATGGTAAGAAGACAGTGTATTTGTGCACTTTTAATGAAAGTTTAATGAATGTTTATGAAAAATATTGGCAATACAATAGTAAGGGAAAAAAATTAACGAATAACAGTAAATTATAGATAAAAATAATTTACTTTTTTTTTCGTTTGTTTTTTATTTTTCTTTTTGTTCTAGAATAACATGTATATACTTATAATTCAATTGACCGAATGTTTTTTGTTGTTGTTTTACTTTATGTTTTCATTTGAATTTGCAAATTAATTGCAAAATAATTTCATTATTTAACGAAAAGCTAAATTATGATTTAATATTTTAACTTAAGTTTAATGTTCCTTTTTATCTTAAGTAACAAAACGAATACATTCTGACTATAAGACTTATACACATTAAAAATATTGATCGTATTACGCCGAGTTATACAGTCTATAGGTTTTATCTATTTTGAAATGCCTACCTACATATACAATTCTTGAAAGAAATGCAGTACAGTGTTTAATACTTAATACATCAAAATTAAGGTAAACGACAAACATAGTCATTGATATATTGGTAAAAGTTGACTTGATTTCGTAAGAATACTCGAACAAACGATAGAGGTAAAACCATTCTTAGAATCAAGTGAATGACATGTACCACTTAAAATTCAAATTTAGATCCAATATTAATATTTCTTTATATAGTATTCATATTTTTATCAAATAACATTGGTTTATTTTTAGACAACCATGCAAGCAATGAAATAAATTATTAGTAATACTGGTAACAAACTTGATTACAGCACATTACACACCTGATCTGAGAAAATAGGGAGGGGTGGAGAATAACTATTAAGACCAACTGGCTTTTAGACACCTCGCTATAAAAGACCACTTCGCTATTACGAACCGGTAGTGGTCTTAATAGCGACTGGTTCTAATATCGAGAGTTTACTGAGCAGATATACATTAAAATGGCGACAGTACGAGGGCGATATGCACATAAAAAAATCATTTTAAGGCATTTACTTATAATTATTGAAAACACTCCCTAAAAAGTATTTTTAAATTAAAAAGATCCCTAAATGGCCGAATCGACAAAGCGCTGATTTGACCTGCAGAAAATGTGTTAATATAGCTGAACAGAAATTGAACCGTCCCTCAGTATAGTCCCTAATATTGTAAGGGAAGAAAACGAAATGTTGCGCTTAAATCATGTGAGATGAATACATAGCCCGGTGTTATAATTGAAGAGCACTATGAGACAGCAGAATGATGATGAAGTAGGAGGAGTGGAAGTAGCATAAGTAGTAGTAGTTGTGGTATCTTATAAATGACTAGTTGCAGAAGAACAGTAAGAGGTAGTAGTAGTGATGTTGCTACTGCTGCTGCTGCTGCTGCTGCTAGTTAAAGTAGCAATGTAGTAGTAGAAGTATAGATATAGGCGAAGAAAGGAGAACAGGCACAAGAGATAGCAGTAGGAGGGAACAGTAACTAAAGATGATTGTGGTAGGAAAAAAGAATCTTAGAGATCAAGTAAATAAAGCACTAATCAAAAAGTGTTTCTTTCCAGTCGCAGTCCAGATTTCCAGCATTGCAGGTAAGACCTCTTCTTTTTTGCCTATTCCCACCTGTTTTGTTGTTGTAATTGTTGTTTTTTCTATTTTAATACGGAAACATTAAGTCGTGTGATTATAAACATATATATGCTTGTGAAACTATTGTTTTCTACAACCACGCCTTAAGAAAGTTCGATCGTCCTAAAAAAAGGGGGGAAAAAATACGAATATATATACTCTCTCGACTCGCAGCATGAAATGCTCAGCGACAACGGTATAGCGAGCGCCATGTTAATTTTAAGGTAAAAAATTTACGAGTATATGATTTATTTTATTATAGCAGCTTGACATTAAACTGCAGTTAGGGTTTTGTCATTGATATCTGACCTTTTCGTCGGCGTAGTTGTCGAACTTTTTTTTACCTGCTTGGAAGACCAGTCAAAATGTGTGAAACAGAAAATATTATCAGGCCTGAATGAATTAAAAAATCATCATTTTATTGGTTAAAAAGTGGTGAAACTGCGCAAAAACTTACGTGACAAATTCAGGAGATTTTGTATCTTCAATATATTGTTTTCCCCCGTTTCTTGTGCTTTAAACGAGGACATTGGTCTATGACTATCAAATATGCCAAAATAAAAAAAGAATCAAATAATTTTAAACTGTATTTTGCAATGATTTAAGACGCTATACAGGAAATGTGTGTGTAGTACGTCTCAGGAAGACGTGCGATTATAAATGGAGGCTTTTCGATGAAAATGTCAAATCATGAGTTTCAATTACTTTCATCAGTCGATTTAAAATATCTCATGTACATTTTTCATCAACCAACTCAAAATTTATTTTTAAAGATAAAACTTGTTTATCATTCTAACGTGTAATTGTGTAGTTGCTGCGGATAAAGATGAAAACTAAATTCCCTAAAAGATTTTAATCACTAGCATAAGTGTAAACATATAATTCAGTGACATGGCATAATACTGAATTTTATAAAGTACTAATCTCTCTCTCTCTCTCTCTCTCTCTCTCTCTGTGTGTGTGTGTGTAGGGAGAGAAGATTGTGTTGTAAAAACGACATCATTTCAATAACAATTTAAAAACATCACCATTATAAATGTCTGTTTAATTTACCTGAGTTAAATGTTCATTTTGCGATTTATTTATACACATTTTTTCTAAAAAAACAACAAAAAAAAAACACATGTTATTCAGATGAAAAAAAAACTTGCTCGCATAGATCATTAATCAGGAAATCGAAACGAGTTCTGAACTACTCCCTAAAAACTCTTTAAATTCATTTAATTTCATTTAGTGTTTTATTATCTTCGATGATTTCCACAACCTGAAGCTATCAATTGCCAATGATCCGTTAATGTTTCGGACACCCATACATTTACTGTCCAGTGACAAGTTCATGTATTCTCGGTCACCAGGGTAAAGGTAGGGACCTGGTCAATACCAGCCTCATAGTTATTCATCCACCGCCCGCCGACGACACTCTCTCCGGAATAACCGTCCTCCCAGTGACCTGCTGGCAGGTATATGTCCCGCTTTCTGGCCCCTTTCTCCAGGATCGGCGCCACGAGCATGTGGTCGCCCACAAGGAATTGGGTGCCGCATTCTAATGCGTCTATATCCTTAGGCGCCAGCCACCACAGTGGACGTATAACAGGGGTACCTGCAATATAGGCGTAAATATATGAAGAATTATGCCCTGTAAATCACTTCCGGTTAAGATATCTGCCCCATCACTTCCGGTTAAGATATCTGCCCCATAATAATCATCAAAGCCATGCATATAACTTCACAATACAAGCTTTTAAAAGGTTAAACCATAGAAATATTAAAGGCAAATTGACATATGCGAGAAATTATTTTATTACCTCCCCTTTATAATTTTGTTGTCATGAGTTATTTCCCCTGAAAACTACAATTTTTCTCCATTTTCCTACGGTTAAGTTTAGATGTGTTCATGAAATTTGAATCAGAATCATATAATGCATCTTTCTACCGTGAGTTTTCCTCGAAAATCAAATTCAGTTTTTCATATTCACAGAAATTGTATATTTTCCACATACTTCAATGCTAACTTAAATAAGGATTATCTCCCCTACATCTAATAAAACCTGGAGAGGGTGTTTTTATTTTTGGATGTCTTCAAAGTTTAATTTTTTTTTAATATTTGTTTAATATTATTTTATTTCTTTTCATATATATACAGAAAAAGGGTTGGGGTACAAGTTCTACCAACTTAGATAATGCCCTCCCCTTATAACATGAATAACAAAGTTTGTACATAAAAGGTAATGGCATACAACATTACAATATTATATGACATTTAAAAAAGTATAAATGGAAATGAAATAAAACTAGAAAGTAGATATTAAACAAAAATAAACTGAGATGGAAGGAACAAAGAAAAAAAGGAAATGAAGAGTGAATATTGAGAATATGGAACAGGAGAGAGAGAGAGAGAGAGAGAGAGAGAGAGAAAGAGAGAGAGCCGCAGGCATAAATAATTAAACATAAAAAAACAAACAACAACAATAAAAAAAAAACAAATAGGATGTCTGTAACTTAACAAATAAATGTGTCAAAATCTTTTTGATTTACTTATGAACTTATGAACAGATTTAAAAATAATTTTGTTTTGATCGTCATTAAGATTATTGTCACCAAAAAGGAGTTTATGAATGTTTAAAGGATGGAATTCTCTAGTTTGATTAAATAGTTCATGGCGATATTCTTGATACTTTTCACATGTAAAAAAGTAGTGATTTGCATTTTCAATACCATCATTGCAAGAACAAAAGGGATTGTCTCTCAAGTGGTTGTTAAATAAATCTTCATTAAGATTACTACAATTATTTCTTATTCTAGCATGTAAAACACTTTCATATCTATTTCCTGTAAGATAGTACTCTGGTAATTTAATAGAAATTGAGTCTCTTTTAATAGCATTTTTAAAACTACAAAGTGAAGGCAGTGTTCTGGTATTTGTATCCAATGAATTCCATTGCATAATAGAAGATGGTATACATGATTTTTGAAAAAGTGAAGTTCTTGTTTTAATCAATGAAATATTTTCGTTGTCCCGTAAGTCATAATGAGATATCTCACCAACATAAGAAGGTACCAAATCATTAATATAAGAAGGGGTAAGATTATTAGTTACTTTGTACATAAGACATAATTTTTGATTTTCTCTTCTTTTTGCTAAAGGTTCCCACAGACATTCTTTGTATAAATTATCTAAAGAGACAGATCGCGTTAAACCAGTAACTATCCTTGCCGCTTCATGTTGAAGCTTGTCAAGAGATTCTACATTATACAAACTTAACCCATCCCAGACAATTGATGCATACTCTAAAATTGGCCTTACATATGAAAGATAAATTTGATTTAAAGCATTTCTAGAAAGTGTAAATTTCAATTTTTTCATTATATTAATTACTTTTGATGCAGATGACAGAATGTTTTCTAAATGAGTGTTCCATTGGCAGTTAGAACTTAACGTAACACCTAGATGTTTATGGTTTTCAACAAAAAGTAGTTCAGTGTTATTAAACATAAGTTTTGGATGTAATTGATCTCTTTTCAAACTGAAAAGAATAGCTTCTGTTTTATTGGGATTAAAATCTACTAGCCATTGGTCTGCCCATAGAGATATAACACTTAAATCATGATTTAACATACCTTGAATTGAAGAAGAAGAACAAAACAGAGAACTATCATCAGCATATAACCTGCATAAACTAAGTAAGGATTCAGAAATATCATTAACATAGATTAAAAATAAAAGAGGTCCAAGTACTGATCCCTGAGGAACACCAGCAGAGATTAGCTTAAGATCAGATTCATAGGAATTAATTACTGTTTTTTGTTGTCTGTTGTTAAGATAATCTGACATCCAATTTAACAATTTACCATCCACACCATTTTGTTTAAGTTTAAAAATAAGACCCTTATGTCTTCAAAGTGACAAAGTTTCGTAGAAATATTTCCATCCAGTGGCAAGATATGAAATATGGGTAGGGGGGGGGGGGTATACCTTAAATATATACTCATGCAATATACGGTATTTGATGCAGAATCCTAGTAGAATTTTAGCTACAATATCAAACGAGCAGAAGGAATCCTGACCTAGGTCTGATATATTTGCCGATGCTCAAAATTCTGAGTGGTTAAAACAATGACATGGATTGTTTATTACATATCCCTTGTGATCCCGATGAAACTATTCACGGGTTAAAACAAAATTGAATGATTTTACAGAATTCAAAATAAAATGAACATCTCTCTTGAACTTAAGGAAATGGTTACCCAATCAAAACAATATACAATAAAATTTACAATTGAAAATGTCAGAAAAGAGCAAAAATTCACTTTCACTCTCAAAAAGTAGAATGGTGACCCCCATTTTTTCTCCTTAAATTGTTTCTAGTGTAATTTTCTATAATCATGCAAAGTTAAAGAAAATTATCATTGTCAGTTTTAATTTTCCTTCTTTGTCTATATAGAAACAATGTATTGGGCGCATATGCCTTTAAGCGAATTTAGTAACGAAAACTAAACATTTTAAAGCCTTAAAAAATATAAAAACTTTCATTTTTTATTTAATTTAAAACGAATAAATTAAAATCATGTACCATATTTCACGGTATCTTTCACGGCTTTTAAAACTATCGGAGTTACGACGTCCTCATGAATCGTAACGTACTTCCGGGCTATTCTGACAACCTCCTCGTCGAACTGCCACGGCGTGATAGAAAACTGCATAGACGGCAGGTAAGCCGTTAATTCCAACCACCGGATGTACAGTTCCCTGTCCGGTAGTATTGTACTGTTGAATACAATACCCAGGGTATCAGAGGCAAATTCGTACCCGTTTCCTCCTATCATGTCCGGAAGTATGTAAGGGTAGCCAAGGAGACTGAATGTCAGGGCGGTTGGTATGAGGGTTTTCAATCCATTAGCGTAACTCCAGTCGGAGAATTTGTCCGCCATTCTGACAAATACAGGGTGCTGCTGTGAACGATACCCACACCGGACCTACACAAATGCGATAATAAATCAAGAAATGACGTGCAACAGCCCCCCCCCCCCCCACCCAAAAAAAAAAAAATAAATAAATAAATAAATGAATAAACGCAGTGTAGATTAAATGAACATTCACTCTTAGTTTCCAGATTCAGTACTTTACAATTTGATTTTGTTGTTCACCAAATATGACTACATCCATCTC
Source organism: Solen grandis (assembly GCA_021229015.1). NCBI lineage: Eukaryota > Metazoa > Mollusca > Bivalvia > Adapedonta > Solenidae > Solen > Solen grandis. The sequence goes on along the minus strand of CM037788.1, from coordinate 46,263,162 downwards.
ATTCTAAAATGATTCCTCTGCTTCAGCATTCCTTGTATATTCATTTACCTTTATCGATATTATTTAAATACCAATAAATTTGATATACATGTATTCCTTCAAATCGAAACACAAAATTGTACCCTTGTTTCCTGATCCTTCCAGTTTAGTACAAGTAACTGATATATGGCACATTATCATGAAACTATTCGCAGTAATAGTCATTAATTTCGTTCTTTTTAAATAGGAAAAGCAAATTGGAATTTGATATTAAAATATACTTAAATGTAAGAAATGCTGACAGCGTGTGATGCTGACAGCGTGTGCCAATATCGAAGAAAGACAAATATGTTTTTGTGAAACTATATTAAACAAAATTAATGTATATATCAAGAACGTTTATGAGCGAGAGTCGTCTGTCCGCTCCCCGACCGCTACATGCCATCATATATGGTACTGGTTTCTACCTGCTTGGCGCTCAGTATTTACATGTGTATACAGGTCCATAATGCATTTAATTTACATTGACACATGACTGTTAAGTCCGGTGTTTGGTGTGGTTCCATGTCACTTGTCTACGGCGTTATACTGCGTATCGTCGGAACCATCGTTCACTTTGATTCTTAATCAAACGTGGGTTATTTAATTTACAAACCTTCGAACGAACGAACGAACGAACGAATGAATGAATGAGTTCCGACTACTGCTACTACATGAGGTGGCATTACATAGATAAAAACAGATATAGTCTCAAAATGACTGAAATACTGTGTTAAGGACGTTAATTCAACCAAACGTGCGATGAGATACTTTTTCACCACATACCTCAATGAATGGCCCCATTTCGCTTACTGCTTTAACGTACTGAGTTGCAAATGAAGAAGTGTCGTTGTTATCATAAAGAACACCCTCTACGGTTGGTACAAAATCCGTTTCCCCTGCATCAAACTTGAAGGAGTCGATGCCATACTTTTCCTTCATGCCACTAAGACGATTAAGGAACCAGCGCTCTGCTTCCGGGTTGAAAACATCTATAAGTGACCCTATACCCTGCCACCATTTCACCAGAGCTGGTACCCCATTCTTAGAAAACTTCATCCAATATCCATTCTCCATTCCAATTTTAAAAGCATTTGAGTCCAGGTCAGCGAAAGGAATGATCCATGCCGTTACACGGAAACCTTTCTGTTTAAGTTTGCTAATCATTTCGGACGGATTTGGAAACTTCAGTGGATCGAAGTCAAATTCACCATATTTCGTGGAAAACATATCATCAATCTCCAGCTGAGAATTGCTGAAGCCATGTTCGTTGATTTCATCGGCGAACTGTAGGACAGAAACCTGGTCAATATTTACCTTATATTTTGCCCAAGTTGACCATATCGGCGACCGGAACATCCGCTCATCGGGTATTCCATTCGGTTTCTTGATAAACAGACCTGACATGAGTAAATGTGTTTCTTTTATATTCTCTGTTTTACAAACTGTAATCTGTAATTTTCTTTCGTAATTATAGATGTAAAGTCTAACGGAATCACTTTCCAAAGAGAAACACATCTCAGTTTCGTTGTAACTTGCAAACAACGGATAGTCGCTATTCACGTATATACCGGCACCTTTGGAGTTAACCCAGTAACGCTCCAAAACATTGCCATACGAGTCAAAATTAGCATATGCAACATCTCGTGTGACAAATCTCTGCAAAGGGATTGACGTGTTCTGTAGCGGCCATCGTTGGAAGTACAATTCCCCTCCCCCGTACCACATACTGTCACGTGTATGAAAGCAGAGCTTTTGATTGGCTGAAAAGCTCCCGGGAGTAAGACTGGTTAACATGCATTGCAGCGATATTTCTGCTTCTGTAACTGAAAATTTGGATCCGTCTGTGCTCGTGTGAATATTTTCGGTACCCGTCTGCCATTTACTTCCAGCTTGCTCTGATATAAAACCTGTCAACCAACTTCTATCATGATTCTCTTGACGAAAACTGAAATTAGGTAATGAAACGTGTACAGAAAGATCCCTCTCGGCCCAGACCATGGTCTCCTGAAGGTTTTCAAAGATAAGAAAGGTCCAAAGAGCCAGCCATGTTGATGCACGTTTGTCAGGGTAGAGCATGGTCTCTTAAACCTGTAACATGTAAGAGTAATAAAAATGGCATGCATATATCGAAAACAAATAGGCCTATTGTATCTATATTCTACATAAAGTAAAGGGTAATATAAGGTTCTGTAATTAATCTCAGAAAGCCCATAACATATGAATGTTTATTTTCAAATGCGTAAAATGAATCAGTGCAAATCTGCATGTGCAAATCTGCTTTTTGTGTCACCTGCTGTAAGCAGAGGTGACACATAGGGATTACTTTTCCGTCGTCTGTCTGTCTGTCTGTCTGTCTGTCCGTCCGTCCGTCCGTCCGTCCGTCTGTCTGTCTGCCTGTCTGTCTGTCCGTCACACTTTTTCCGTCACGCGTCAGCAGGTGACACACGTTTTCAAGAGAACACTCTTGTAGGTGTAGGAACGCTTAAAATAAGAAAAAATATATTAATCGATACCAAGAGAAGAAAAAGCCTGAACAAACAAGCGCAGAATACAATTAAGAAATACATGTAGTTAAGCCCAAAAGGAACAACATAATTCCGAAATTTTGTTTTACTCGGCGAATGTACCTCCTGCACGTGATAATGAAGAAAAGTGCTATATACCTTAAGATGGCAGAAAAAGGTAAACAATTAATTTTGACTTAATAGGCCAAAATATTCCCCCGTGCGTCACGTGATTTTAGTCAGCCAATAAGCGAGTAGATAAATGTAAATATATAAATATAACATGTACACTGGCATGATGAATACTATAAGCCTTCCAAATTAAACATTTGATATCACAGACTCTGGTGACAAATCTATTCATCCAATATCTAGCACAAATATGTCTTATCTTCTCGTACCAGCATTTATAATAAACTGTTTCGTATATGCTAAGATATTTAACCGATTACAAACAAATTGTACATGTAAACGTTTTTATTTGGAAACAGAAGTGTACTTAGCTATAACAAGAAAAGATTGAAACAAAATGTTTTAATGGACGGCTTATAATAATCATACTGGTCCCCTCTCTCTCTCTTTTCTACTGTTTCGACCATATAATCTAACCTGTCTATGTAGAGGATCTTCATAAAAAGTGTAAGTGTGTGTGGGGGTGGGGGGGGGATGACTTCTCTTTATATTAGGCCTATTTATATATAGAGAGGCAGTTATTATTTTCTCTGCACGAGTCCCGGGTCTCAGTATGCTTGAAAAATATGACACCAAATTCAGTAGCATTTTCCATTTATTTTATGCATCTTGTGGATGCATTGAAATTTGAACTTTGAATTCTGACAGTGAAAACATTTCTTCAAGATGAAGAATGCATGGGTAAAAAAATCACTGGAGTGGTCGGGTCGTATTTCTTAAAACTAAGAATTAAATTTAAAAAAAAAATGACCTCTCCATATAATATTTATACATAGGTCAATTTTTAAAGTTTTTATTATTTTTTTATTATTTATTTATTTATTTTATATTTATGTTTAAATCAAAAGAAAGCAAATAATAAGTAACAAAAGCAAATAATTGATGTATAAACTAGTACTTTAAACAAACTATACAAATATAACTCAATAATTTCCAAAAAATAAAAATATAAAAAAAGAAAGAAAGAAAGAAAAAGGTCCCAGCTGGAATAGAACTCATGGCCTCTTGATGGGAAAAAGTATTGATTGATGCTCTTACCGATTGAGCCAATTCCAAAAGCGTGAAAATTAAGGTGCAAATAAGGCTATTTATAGGTAATTACTGTATCAAAACAGCAGCACTACACAGGCAATTTTACTGCATTAACTACACCAAGCGTTCTTTATATTACGGTTACATATTAAAACGATAAACATTACGTATTACTTACCCCACCCGTCATGTAATAATTAAACTACTATGTCTAATTGCAAGCTCAATAAAGAAGACATGAAATGTGCAATGTTCAGAAGTGATAAGTAGGTCATGACCTACTGTAAAATCATAATATTTCGTGGTGGATTAATTTTCGTTGATTTCGTGGACGCCGCTATCCACGAATTTATGTCCCCACGAAAAGTTTTCATTTATCATGTCAAACAGCTCGCCGATAATGACGACCTTCTCCCATACCCCAACAGACTCGAGTAAATTGAGTTCAATAATATATATAAAGTTTATGTTCTGGAATATGATGTATTAAAAAGCAAATAAACAAATCGCCAAAGGAAACTTCGTAATGTTAGTTTTTGTGTTTAATGTACAAGTGCAACTAATTTTGAGTTGGTTTCCACCATAATTTACAGTACTCCACCCACTTTTGTTTATACTGCGGTCGCTGTACTAGTCGTGTTTTATTATGGTACATAGTTTTATAATATATACATGATATATGTACATGTATATATATATTACTCGTTTTATCCTTTCATTTGTGAAGTTTTGCTTCATTACAAATTGCGTCATAATTTTTTTGAGTAGATAAGCTGCATGGGTAGGAGAGATCCACCCTGTATTATGGCCAATATAGCACAGTGATTTGTCATTGTCATCAAGACGACTGATTTGACACCTGCTGTGCCCCCATTGTCCACTTGCCCCCAGGCACTACAGGACATCCTGTCTAGCCCCAGTTGATGACGAGTGGGTCCAGGATATCATGCTGTGCCACAACTGTGGTGACCTCGGTTTTTATCCTAAGCAATACATGGCCGAAATAATACGAAAACTATATGGCCACAAGCTTAGATTTATTTACACTTACTTTGGTCTGATTAACGCTCCCTAAAAGTAAGTTCTGAAAACAGATCTTAACATATACTAAATGTCATGTCATTAACATATTATGATCAATATTAGGCTGCATTCTTTTCAACTTAAATTTTGTAAAGGTCTTCAAATCAACGTCCAGATAACGTTGAAATAAATAAATAAAAAATTTTTCTAACGCACGAATCCACGAATTCTTGTCCCCACGAACATGTTTTTTTCACTGAATCCACGAAATTTCATCCCCACGAAATAAAATGATTTCACAGTATATGTTTAAAAACGGCATTAAAATACAAACTTCTACTGACTAATTATTTATTAAATATGATCAATTATACTGGAAAATATTCAAAACAAACATAAATCACGTATTTGATACCCCCAAACAACTGTAACAAACTTGACCCGACCCAGGATCGAAGCCGGTCCGCCGGCGTGCAAGCCCAATGCTCTAACCACTGAGCCAGAGAGTCGACGCAGTTGTCAGAGATTGTACATATATCCGTGACGACGCATCGTCACACAACCATATAGAAAAATGTCGGTCACTGAAAACTATTACAATCACAGCTTTACATTCGACTGCAATACCAATTTGCACATGCGCCAACGGAAGTGAAAACCCATTTTAATTGGACATACTAATATATATATATATATATATATATACAGTACTTAATAAAAGTAATTTATATACAGTACTGAATACCGTCCAGAAAAAAGAAAAAAGTCGTATATGTGTTACGGTATATATGTATACTAGTATATACATGTATGTAAACAGTATCGAACTATCTATACGTATCATATCTAGATATGCGTATTAGATTGATTAATAGTGTTGTTGTTTATCTATTTTCATATTTACATAATTATTTTGAGAAAAGGTTTAGATTTATGCGTACATGTATGTAATATGCGATACGTGTACATGTTTTCTGTTGTAAGTCGTTTACTGATTCTGACCTCACTACCAGACAGAATTTGGAGCTAGTATACACATGCATATGCATTTTACATAACACTCAGAGTCAGGTATACATAACATAATTAACACACTGCCAACACAACACATTGCGAACACAATACATTGCGAACATGCCTATGCATACAGTCTAAGGACTATAAGTTATAACTATGTGTGCACACCAAGATACTGGAAAATATGCACACGTCTACACAATCAATAATCAACATACTTTAAAAAAAAAAGAGCAGAAACCATCAAGGCTACAAATATTTTACCTCGGGTAGATCTAGCTGTTGACACTATTCCTAAACGTTGCATATGTCAGGATCCACGCCGTTGTGATTGGCTGAACTGTTAATATGCATATGTGTACGAATTTGCTCAAATAGTTCATGCAGCTTTAGATAGAACCACGTTACCCTAGAGTTTTTATCATCGACTAGATAAAATGATTGTATAGTCGCTGACACGCTATTTGTTCTCATTTAGATTTAAAATAATTATCGACTAGTGGTTAGAACGTCCGCCTCATAAACAGTAAGTCGTGGTTTTGATCCCCGGCAATTAAAGAGTCTGGATAAAGTATTTGATCAAAGCGTGATAGCAAACACTATAGTTGTCTTAAATGAAAACAAAAGCAGTGTGTTTAACCCAAACAAACAAATACATTACACATACTTTCGTTGGGGGCCGCCGTGGCCCAGCGGTTACAGTCGTGGACTACAAATCTCTCAGCCCCTCACCGCTGTGGGTTCGAATCCCGGTAGGTATGAAAATGATGCATCTTTTTTATCAAAGTTAGCTGCATAAAACACATTTAATCCAGCTGTTCGAGTTCAGCACATTATGCATATATATATATAGAGAGAGAGAGAGAGAGAGAGAGAGAGAGAGAATACACGTGCGTATTAAATATAAGAAATATGTGATGAACTTAGCTTCATGTCATATGATAAATACATGTGTCCGCTAAAATATTGCATGTATGGTCATTGTATAGGTTAGTTCATAGTTGCCTTCAACTACACGATATAGTCACGAGGGCGAGCCCGAGTGACTATGACGTGTAGTTGAAGGCAACTATGAACTAAGCTATTTAGCACATGGTATTTTCCTCCACTAGCGACAAAACGTCACACGTCCACACTTTTGTAAAAAATCAATAAGTGTGGACTATGCAACCACATAACTCACACTTTTGTGACGTTTTGTCGCTAGTGGAGGAAAATACCATGTGCTAAATAGCTTAGTTCATAGTTGCCTTCAACAACACGACATAGTCACTCGGGCTCCGCCCTCGTGACTATATCGTGTAGTCGAAAGCAACTATGAACTAACCTATACATATTCAAAACGACATATTATATGACATACTACTACAGTAAATGTCTGTTAATACGACCATGTGTGTTAGCAGGTGTCTGTACAGATGACCTATCGGTGACTTACCAAAACAGTCTGGTGGCATCAAGCGAGTTTTCTGCGAACGACAAGAACAACAACTATGGCGCGGAAAGAGCCGTAATCAACACCAAGGAAACAAAAGACGCAGCGGGGGTCACTCAGATGGGAGGTTGGGTTGCGGAGAAAAACGACTTCAGTCAGTGGATTCAGGTACGAGTCAGGATAAATGTTGCCAGGGGAAACAAAGTAAATAGAGGCGCCGTTATCCAGTGGTAATTTACATGCCTGTGGATCCGTTGTGATTACATCTATGTTGTAAAAATCTGTTTCACAAAACGACGTAAATTAAGACAAATAACTTCATAGCTAAAAACAATTTATAAAAAGCAACAGTCGATCTGATCACTAACATTGTAATTCTGGTCAGGTAAGTGACATAAGTGACAACACTTAATTACTGTTTAGAAATCTGAAATTCGATACAATAGAAAACTGTTATTTAACAGAATCAAATATTTTGATGATGATGATGATGATGATTGTCCTGATTATTATTCCCACATGTTCTTACGGCCTAATTCCTTAAGTCCTGTCTGTCCACCTAGGTTGAACTGAAGGACCCGGCAATGGTACGAGGACTTGTAACCCAAGGTCGGAATGGCTGCTGCAAACAGTGGGTCACTAAATATAGGGTCCTGTATAGCGAAGACTGCAAGACCTGGCACACTGTCGGGGATTTCAATGTCTCAGACGCTGTAAGTATATTTAATTGTGCTATTACACTGAACTCGCAAAACCCGAGGAGAGATTTTCCGAAACTCATGTTTAATTCGAGATGAATTCCAAGTTCATACATTTTTTTCCTTTATTTTCATCATAGAAATAATAACCTGACAGAGATGTGAAAGGATCCGAAATAACGTAGTTGCTCATGACAATAAAACAGGGGAATGGGATTTGAACGAGATCTCGCTGAGACGCTTAACACCTTGCAGACGCCTGCAGGGCTTATCAGACTGGATCACTCATAAAAGCCCCTGCAGTCTAATGTGAGGCATACATACGATGTATATTTGGTTTTATCAGCAATAAATTGAAGAAAAACTTAGTATATTTATAATTAATATGAGCAATGAAAATCACACTTAATAAAAAAAAAAATAAAGTAATTTAATCATAATAGTTTGCATTTGTTTTTATGTCGAAGTTGGTAACTTGTTCGGACAGTTTATTAACGATTTTTCATTCCTCTTCATAACTGTTTTTAGATAAATAAGATCGATTTATTTACATTCCTTTTCAATTCATATCGGTCTATTTATCTATCGCAATTAACTTGAATTACGGGGATAATGTATTATGATATTAAAATGAAAAAAATATAGGAAGGGAAAATAACCATATTATGGATCTATATTCCTGCTTAAATAAAGGTGCTGAAATGACTGGCAGTTTATAACTTAGAGCACTTTTGTTTTCTTTTAGAAAATAAACCCATAAAATGAATATATGCTAGTTTGTCTGATTGTTGGGTTTAACGTCCCACCGACAGTATTTCAGTCCTCTGAAGACCATATCTGCTTGAAACAGATGTAGTGCTGCCACACTGCAGCATCACACCGTAGACACCCAGTCACATTATTCTGACAACGGGCAAACCAGAACTGGAAATACCTTTATATACTGAGCGTCAAATCAAGGGATCTATACCAGTACTATTTTTAAGACTTTGGTATGTCGCGGCCGAAGATCGAACCCACGACCTCTCGGTTCCAGGGCGGACGCTCTTGCCATTCGTCAACCTGAACTGGAATATATGCTTATACTTAAATTGCCATTATGAAGAAGAAAAATACATTTAAAAATATAGCGGCAGTTCAAACAAACATAAACGCTGGAGCATTATTGTAACTTTTTCGTCATGTTAGCAACATTTGCCAAAATATTGGTAAAGATTATCTTTTTTTATTTAATGAATGATTTCCTTCCTGAAAAAATCCCTTTCCAGCTCTTTCTCAATCGTAAGGACCTTATATTGACTACTCGCAGATTTTAGCAGTCGTTAATTCACTTATATCTGCCGTATGCAACCGGTTACATACAGTCAGCTATGAAGTTGTCTTAGGACCATATACCACGCTCTTCACGTGCACCTTATGCAGCAGATGATCATCGTAGTTTTTGACACTAAGACAGAATGAGACGGAATAATAATCAATCATTTAACATTCTATAACACTGTTTTCTATTATTGCAAATGGTGGCTACTCTCAGTTTTACTAATTTCATGTTATCTCGCGGTCACATGAACGTGCACGTACTAAAACGATAACTTCTCGTGATTTGCTTTTAACTTTAACCGGTGTTGCGGATCTCTGTCAGGTTACTATGTCTATTTTTTCATGTGGCGCATAAGAGAATAAACCAAACTTGCGCTAGGACAAAGATAAGTTTTTGAAAATACTTAAAATTAAAACGTTTCTTGGGTGCAATAGCATAGACGGGTTGACCGAGCGTTGAAATTCTATGAATTCATGATTGCTCCTCAAACGTTATACAAGCGGTAGACAATGGACACTTCTTTTACCATTATATATAATATCAATGCTATTAACGCAGTTTGTTCATAGATGATCGGTAGTAAAAATTCTCCCTCGTATCTCCTCTTGAAGTCTTTGTTTCCTGATTAGTGTTGGTCAAATTGCACGGGAAAACGCCTTTTTTTTGTCAATGCACTTGGAGAATCCCGGTTAAATATAGAAACGGTAACTCCGAAGCAGGTGCTTGCTGCTGTAAAGTACCTGCACGTATACTACTCTTTCGAATATTCAACTTTGCAGTTCTTCAAGGCCAATAGTGATGAAGACACGCCGGTGACCAACATGTTCCA
>CM037788.1:46202990-46252990 GCA_021229015.1 Solen grandis | reverse complement strand
CAAAACTCCTTCAAGTACTATTGTTACAGGAAAGCGCTTTCTTTTTATTGATTACGTCGACATTCATTCACAACACTTTACGCTTTCCAAGAAGCCCAGAAATTAGAACACAAACCCTTATTCATGGCCTAAGCGATCCAAAACCTGATATAATATCATTACAAGGCTAGCTCTAGCACACACAACACAACACCTGCTCAAACACAAATGTTCTCTGAAAATCAACGTTGAGTTAGCTGTGCGCCTGGAATGGTTATGAATGGAAAAATCTATACTTCCCAAGTTCGGTTTATTGATTGTGCGCACAGACTCAATCCGATAAACGCTTTCTGAGGTATCTTCTTTGACATACATTAAACTGATCAAAGTCATCTAAACGCTTGTACAGGAAGTTGAATATTCGCTTGAAGCTTGATCTGACATATTATTGTGGTCTGACGGTGGGTTTCGACATATTCAACCCCCATAAAGTAGTAAAATTGCCAACAAGTTGGATTAGATCAAGAAAAATCAAACCAGGGGCCAGTTGTAGACGAGATTGCCTTAATTAATAATGCATTATTTAGTTTCGTCTGTTCTACCGCACCGTATTCGATCGGTTTCGTTAGGAATTTTGTTTCTAATATTGATGACTTGCTAGCTCTATATGATTAAGAGGCAAGAACTTTCAATCATTCAGTAATGCAATGATATAATAAAGTCAACTACAATCAGCTTCATTTATTGATTTCCGTCTGTTGTATTGGCATTTCAGGTTTGTTTAAAATCCGTTCAAGTGTAGTTACAGTTTGTCAAAAGTGCTTTGTATAAAACATGTTCTTGTATATACCGTGTGGCCAAATACAATTCACTGAATTTTACATAAATGAATTTGAAGTTTATGACGAAAAATAGCACATTTACTTCGTTTACCTTACAAAAGCATGCATTCGTGTTATCGATTCCGGTGAGTTCTACACTGAATGGTCCTACAATGCATTAATAATGATACCCCCCTTTCATAACCCCCTGTTTCGAGGCTTGGCATACTCGTCGGCAATCTCCGGTATAAATTGGTAGATCTATTTCGAGGAAATATGCGAGGTATTCTGAATGTTGGATTTTGACTTTAATCAGAAATACATGCAGGCGCGTATTTCTCATGTGCAGGTGTATATATGTATACAAAATAAAAGACGGTCAAATTACTGCGGGAAACCCGGTTAATCTGGACTCATTTATTCCGGAAACAATCCGGACACTTTAGCTACAGAAATTATTGAAACAATTTTAAACGCTTCCGTTATACCTAAAACACAAGTTTTATTTAATTGCGAATTTCCGAAGATTAGTGGGGGAATAACAAATGTTCGGATTATTACAAGATTCAGAGATAATAGTATCCTTCTGGGGTTTATCATTTGTTCGCACAAGGCTTTTAGATATTTCTCTAAATTTCTATAATGCTCGAATGATCTCTCCTTGATTTTTATTATATACAATCAAACCTGTCTTTAGCGGTCAGTCTAAAGAACAAGAAAATTTGGTCGCTTCGTAGAAGTAGCCTATGACTAAAGGTTAAACAAATAATAAAATTCTAGATCGATTAAGTTAAAACTGACCGCTTAATGTAGTTTAATCGCTTAATACAGGTGGCCGCTAATACAGGTCAAACTGTATATTCAATTCAGCGTTGCGGAAGTAAAAGGGAAAAAAAACTAAAGGGTTGCCACTAACAGCTACTTTATCTTGATATACAATATAAACTGTTATACAATAAAATAAAGCTTTATGGTTTTCTGAAAGGTGAAAGGCGGAATGATAAAATAATCATAACTACATGCCAATTCTTGATACCATCAATATATTACTCACGGCCGAAAATGTCTACTAACTGTTATTTGTATTTGGCATTTCTTTAATATTATAGTCAGACGCTTATGGTCTGAGTGAAGCTTACAATGCAAGACGGGGTTGTGAATAGGAAATGACGTAGACATCTGCAAATAAAGTCAGCCATAAACGATCGCCGAAACACACGCCCCGTCTGTTTGCTTTCTTTCAGCATCTATCCGTCGCAAGAAATCTCTGTAATGTTCCGCCATGCTTAGCCAACAATTCTTCATCCGTCCGATGTTTCATCTGTACAAACAAGAGATTGTACAACAGTCTCGGTTGATGAGGTTCACAACTAATCAACAGTAAACTTGTGAATTCCAAGCATAATGTTAAATTCGAAGTGTATTCCCAGAAACTGTTCGGAAAATGATAAGTTCAAACGGGGAAATTCTGCCGGTATAATGAACCCCCAGTAGTCCTCAGATAATCCTAATTTCACTTATATAGCCCTGGATCAGTGGTAACGTGCATGACGTTCTGCGGACGCGAAGGTTGTGGGTTCGAGCACCGTTATAGGATGGGCAAAAATCGTTCACGACAATTCCAACCAAGATTTCGTCGAGAGGGATTGATATAGATCTGTACAGAATCTTTATTAGTATCTGATTTAAGAAAAAAAAAGTTCAAGACCATCAATTACAATTCAAACAAAAATAGCAATGTGTGCACGTGACACACTCTCACAGCACACAAGTTGAATTGCGTCCTGACTGACGTAAATGTATTTAAGGATATTGCTACTTACGAAAAATGATGTCTGATTTCGAGGACCGTGGGCTAAAATATTAATATTCCTTAACAAGAGCGAACAGGACTCGAAAAGAGTAAAAGGTTGGAATACATGTTCATATTTATGGCGTCCCTTTATGAACCCGGGGGCGGGGTCTGGTTTATACATGAACATGTTTATTTCAAGCGATAAATAAGAATGCATTCAGACCATGCAGAATTAGTTTTACAATTATAATCTACGAAAGTTGTTTTAACGGTTCCCCAATGTAGGATAGTTTACAGGACAGAATTACATCCGCCTGGGTCGCCTGACGTTGCCCTAGGACACTGGCTTTGTTTGCTTGTGTTAAGCGTCCTACCAACAGTAGTTCAGTCATTTTGGAGACTGTTGCCTACATGATATAGTGCTGCCGCATTGCGATACCACGCCGTTAACTGGTGGCATGATACCACACCCAGTAACATAGCCCTGACACGTTAACTAGTGTCATGATACCACACCCAGTCACATAGCCACGACACCGGGCCAACCAGTCCTGCAACTACCCTTATACGAGGTCACCGTATGCATATGTTCATGACCTGAATTCACATAAACTTTAGTGTGTTAAAATTAAAAGTCGATTTTGTATGCATTTTATGAATTAGAATGTCAATGATTTGTACGGTGGCATAGAGGTGACACACACTTCTCTTTTTTTTTATGTTGAGGGAACGAGATAATAAGTCGAGGGAACAAGATAATAAGTCGAGGGAACGAGTTAATTATCTCAAGGGAAAGACATATAATCTCGAGGGAATGAGATAATAAGTCGAGGGAACGAGATAATAAGTCCAAGGAACGAGTAAATTATCTCGAGGAAACAACTTATTATCTCAAGGGAGCGAGATAATAAGTCGAGGGAACGAGATAATAAGTCCAGATAACGAGAAAATTATCTCGAGGGAACGACTTATTATAATTAACTCGTTCCCTCGACTTATTATCTCGTTCCCTCGAGATAATAAGTCGTTCCCTCGAGATAATTAACTGGTTCCCTCGACTTATTATCTCGTTCCCTCGACTTATTATCTCGTTCCCTCGAGATAATAAGTCGTTCCCTCGAGATAACTAACTCGTTCCCACGACTTATTATCTCGTTCCCTCGAGATAACTAACTCGTTCCCTCGACTTATTATCTCGTTCCCTCGAGATAATTAACTCGTTCCCTCGACTTATTATCTCGTTCCCTCGAGCTAATTAACTCGTTCCCTCGACTTATTATCTTGTTCCCTCGAGATAATTTACTCGTTCCCTCGACTTATTATCTCGTTCCCTCGAGATAATTAGCTCGTTCCCTCGACTTATTATCTCGTTCCCTCGAGCTAATTAACTCGTTCCCTAGACTTATTATCTTGTTCCCTCGAGATAATTTACTCGTTCCCTCGACTTATTATCTCGTTCCCTCGAGATAATAAGTCGTCCCTCGACTTATTGTCTTGCTCCCTCGACTTATTATCTCGTTCCCTCGACCTAAAAAAAGAGTAGTGCATGTCACCTCTATGCCACCGTAGATTTGTCAGTTATGATTTGATTAATGTAATTGTATAACGTCCTTTCAACAGCATGTCAGTCACTTTGGGTACTTTGCTTACACAAATTCCTTGAAGTATTTATTATGTCTCACTACGACATTACAGTGAAGAAAAGGGACATGATACCACATCCAGCCATAGTTATCCTTACACCGGGCCACCCTTCCTTGGAAATACCTTGTGAGATATAACACTACTATCTTTACAATTTTGGTATGTCAAAGCCAGGGATCGAACACATATACCCGATTATGGGACAGGCTCTCCAACCACTCACCACAGAACCGCGGTTACTCTTGCTGAATGTATATTCAGCGCTCCTGTTTTAAAACATGTCAAGAGAGAATTTACAGTTAAGGTCAATGTGAAATACGCATTGACACCACTCAATATTACATCATTTGATCTGCCTCTGTTGGTAGAAGAATAATCGGACATAAATCTTAGAATTTTATCTTTTTTAATAATGAGTGAATCACGGCATACTGGGGTAACAAAATTGAAAGGGGAACGGGGCTCCAGATACTTAACAGATATGAAACTGTTTTCGGTAATTTAACGTTCTATTACTTAGCTGTTTTCGGTATTTTTGTGTTCTCATTTTACACGGAAACTAGCTGTTTTTGGAGTATGTCTTAGGCAGTTCTGCACTTATAATCACGGTGTCATTTACAAATTTAATTTTGATGTTAAAATACATCCTCCCTTATACATTATACTTTACTTATATTACTTTTAATCATATAAACATATATTTTACCTTTTTAGGTATTTTAATGTTATCATGCCAGACTTCAGGCAGAGCATAGATAAGAACCTGTATACATAGTATATTGGTTGTGATAGTAATAAGTAAGTAAAGTTTTTATTTAAAGTTGATAGAGAGTCAATAATGGTTGTTTGTCACAGTAGTTTAAAAATATAAGGAACAGTTCTTGGACACTGCATTCTCCTAGTCGCCATCTGTTTACATTTTAAGTTTCAAGTATATACCATGTATAATATTCGAGTTATGTTCAGGACAAGAAAAACAAGGAAAAGTAACAAAGGGAAAAAAAACTCTGTAATTACTCTAGATAGAGTTATGGTTCTTGTGCACTGCACTTCCTCATATTGTGGTTGACCATTGTATGAAATTGTTTTGAAATCCAACCAGTAGTTTACAAGTTATACTCTGTACAAGGAAGAAAAGTAACTAAGGGCAATAACTCTGTAATTACTCTAGATAGAGTTATGGTTCTTGTTCACTGCACTTCCTCATATTGTGGTTGACCATTGTATGAAATTGTTTTGAAATCCAACCAGTAGTTTACAAGTAATGCTCCGTACAAGGAAAAGTAACAAAGGGCAATAACTCTGTAATTCCTATAGATAGAGTTATGGTTCTTGTGCACTGCACTTCCTCTCATTGTGCTTGACCATTGTATGAAATTGTTTTGAAATCCAACCAGTAGTTTACAAGTTATACTCCGGACAAGGAAAAGTAACAAAGGGCAATAACTCTGTAATTATCTATAGATAGAGTTATGGTTCTTGTGCACTGCACTTCCTCATATTGTGGTTGACCATTGTATGAAATTGTTTTGAAATCAAACTTGTATTTTTCAAGTTATGCTCCGGACAAGGAAAAGTAACAAAGGGCAATAACTCTGTAATTCCTATAGATAGAGTTATGGTTCTTGTGCACTGCACTTCCTCATATTGTGGTTGACCATTGTATGAAATTGTTTTGAAATCCAATCAGTACTTTACAAGTTATACTCCGGACAAGGAAAAAATAACAAAGGGCAATAACTCTGTAATTACTCTAGATAGAGTTATGGTTCTTGTGCACTGCACTTCCTCTATTGTGTTGACCATTGTATGAAATTGTTTTGAAATCCAATCAGTACTTTACAAGTTATACTCCGGACAAGGAAAAAATACAAAGGGCAATAACTCTGTAATTACTCTAGATAGAGTTATGGTTCTTGTGCACTGCACTTCCTCATATTTTGGTTGACCATTGTATGAAATTGTTTTGAAATCAAACTTGTACGTTTCAAGTTATGCTCCGGACAAGGAAAAGTAACAAAGGGCAATAACTCTGTAATAAGTCAAGATGGAGTTATGGTTCTTGTGCACTGCACTTCCTCTCCATGTGCTTGATCATTGCATGAAGTTGTATTGAATTCCAACTTGTGGTTTTCAAGTTATGCTCCGGACAAGGAAAATGCAACGGACCGCTGGACTGACCGACCAACCACCGGGTGACTCTTATATACCCCCCCAAACTTTGTTTCGGGGGTATAATAAATATTGATGGTGATTTATGTTATACCTCTATTTTAGATTTAATCTGAATAAGTATATTGATCCAACTGAACTGTTTTCGGTAAATTAACTGTTATCGCATATTTACCGAAAATAGTTCCGAAAACAGCTGATTTCGGTCATTGCCATACATTATCAATATAAACACTGTGTTATACAAACTATACATTTTATACATATATAAGTAAAATGCAATAAAAAACATCATCTTTAATAATGACTTTTATAATCACATATAATTCATTGGAATAAATACATGTAAAGTCCTTTTTTGTTTATGGGAGACATTTTGAACACCCTTAAACTACTGAAAATATCAATATGCATGTATTTCAATTAATAATTACATAATGTTTGAGATGTAATGTAGCAAACATCTCATTTATAATGTTTTCAGTAAGTATATAAATCAATTACTGTTTTTGCGAAAACAGCTGTTTCGGTAAGTAGCTATACCGGATTAGACATCGGCCAGCGGGTTGTGATCCATCTCCGACCGGAACATACCGAAGTCGTTTAAAATGGCACCGGAAGCTCCCCGTTTGGCGCTAAGCATATATATACAGGGCATTTCCACTACTGATTGGTCCGGAGTAGGGGTAATGTGACTGGATGTGGTATCACGCCACGTGTCTTCGGCGTGATACCTATGTGTGTAGCACTAATGACTGAAATACGGTCGTTGGGACTTCAAACCGGACAACCTAACATTATAAATTGCTCATTCTTCCGAAATGATCTGTTTTCCAGTTTTGTTATCTATAAATTTCACCAAATCATGGATTTACAAGACATCCCAAATACAATGACTGTCAACTATAAACAAAGATTACAGCATTTTAACTATGACCTGTATGCATATCAGTTATATCCATTGTATTAATTCTAAGTTATGTTTTGGTTAGTTCAAAATTTCACTTTGTCCACGTGATATAGCCATACCCAGTGACCTTTTATCATGACAGTGAGCAAACCTGTCCCTGAACTACCCTTATATGCTGCTGGCTAAACAAAGAGGTTGGTTGGCATCATTCATTTTTAATTACATTTTCCAAGGCTGATGATTAAATCCACAACCTTTTACAGGGTGCATTCTCAAGCTACTCTGGAGACAGGAATGCTTTAAGTTTTTCAGTACTTGGTAAAATAATGAAATAAAGTTTAAACACAATTTGTCTCTGTTTATATTTTAAAAGATACATGTACATAAATATGTATATCTGTCACAAATGTAATTATTAACCCTTTACCTCATGAATATTCATATACATGTACAAATTTATGACTTGACTGGTATTTATAGGCTGAACTTCAGATGGAGATTTCTTCAGACTGGTAACGTATCTGATTACGGATCCGAAGGTTGTGGGTTCGAACCCCGTTGGAGGCAAGAATTTTTCACAACCTTCCCAGGCGCAAAGTACTGGTCCAACCCAGGAACCGTCGAGAGGGATTTTATATAAGTTGTAAGAACTTGTTTCCCAATCAATGTAAAATAAATAAGTTTAAACTAAACTAATCTGAGCTACAGTATTGTATAAGCAAATAGAGGAGATCCTGATCAGTCAGTCCCTAGTTTGGGTCTGTTCTGTTTGCCAATATGTCAAAATGACTATGTATGAAATAAATGGTTAAACATGTACTTAAAAGAAATCTAAAGCAATCTTATCAAATGGCACCCAATTTCCATGTATAAAAATAAGGAAAAAATTCCTTTATATAATAAAATCATTTTATAAATATTTTAATACTGACTAGTAGTGGATAGCAGGCGAACCATTATACAACTGTTGCAGATGATGATATTATTTCAGATGCATACTTCACATTTTTCATAAATTTACTGTCATGAAATGACTTCAAGCTTATGCCCCAAGGGCTGTACCTATTACAGAGGAAATTAACAGGGTTACCCAAATTGGGACTTCAAAAAAACAACAACAAAAAAACCCCAAAAATAAGAGCTGTCAGAGGACAGCACGCTCGACTATTCAAAATGCTTGTTGGTAAATCAAATGAAATCTATTTCAATTCTTGCCCTTCACATACCCTGTACATAATAATAGTCAAAAATGATATACCTTGATAGTCTGATACCCCTAATATTTTTATGAAGCTTAAAATCAATCCCATGCCTAGTTACTGAGACATAAGCATAATAACACTGTGCATGCAAAACTTTAACCAAAAATCCAAGCAAGAAAAGGGCCATAATTTGCATAAGATTCAGTCCAAAAGTTATCCTCCTTGGTTTTCTGATGCCCCTGAAGACACTCCTTACTTTCTAGTCAATTCGACAAGCAATTTCTGAGATATAAGCTGGATAGTAGCTTGAATGCAAAACTTTAACCAAAATTCTAAGTTAAAAGGGGGCTATAATTTTTAATATATTCTATCAAGTGTTATCTTCCTTTATAGTATGATACCCCTAAACATATTAATAAGTATTGGTTGCAAAAATCAACTACACAGTTGCCCTGGTAACTCTGATGATTAAACTAGGTTAAGTCACCTTGACATTGCAAAACTTTAAACTTACAAATTTCTAAGTTAAAAAGGGGCCATAATTTGTAACATATTCTATCAAGAGTTATCTACCATGAAAGTATGATACCCCTAAACATATTAAAGATGTTTAAAATCAATTGCATGCCTGGAATCTGAGATATAATCATGAAAGAATCTTGCATGCAAAACTTTAACCAAAATTTCTAAGTTAAAAAGGGGTTATAATTTGTAATTTATTCCATCAAGAGTTATCTACCTTGGTTGTCTGATGCCCCTAAACATATTCATAAACTTTAAAGTCAATATCATGAATGGTTATTGAGATACAAACTGGATAGTAGCTTGCACGCAAAACTTTAACCAAATTTTCTATTGCATGCAAAACTTTAACCAAAATTTCTAAGTTAAAAAGGGACCATAATTCATAATAAATTCAGTCAAGAGTTATCTACCTTGGTTGTCTGATGCCCCTGAACATTTTTTAAACTTTCAAGTCAAAACCATAAATGGTTATTGAGATATAAGGTTGATAGTAATTTGCATGCAAAACTTTAACCAAAAGCTGCAACACCGACGCAAGGGTGACTACAATAGCTCTCATTTTCTTCGAATAGTCAAGCTAAAAACTGCATGGATTCTTCACATAAGAATCTAAGTGATTGACCCTGCCTTGACTTGAACCCACAGCAGTTAAGGGCCAAGAGATGTTCTCCACATCAAGTACATAATTCCACCAACTATACATAGCACTAAGATAATATTCAAATATTCACTGTTCCGAAATTATCTGTTTTATTATTCAATTTTCTGTTATAAAATTCAAGAAATAGCTAATATTTTACGAATATTGATAGTTATCATGATGATAATCTATTTCAGTCATTCACTTACACAGAACTGATGGCGTAAGTTTTTATCAAATATAAGAATCTAAATAATATTTAGCTCTAAGTATTGTGGCTGGAATTAAGCTAGACTTACCCTGATAAGCAAACCATTTACTTATGCATTTCTAAACAAATTTTACATCCACAATCAACAAAAAATAAATTGTGCATCTCAAACCATCACTAACAGTTACAACTTGTGACCATGTAATAATATTTTGATTTTTTCCATTATCAAAAATATAATAATAATAGCTATAAACATACATCTGTACATTAAATAAAACCAAAGGCAATATTAAGGCATACTATCATTTTTTAATGCTTGCATTAATTAATCTTTTAAGGAATTCTGATACTTAATATATAACTTATTAATACCTTCCTCCAACCCATTTTGTCTTCACACAATATGAGTGTAGGGCTTTTGTAACAAACTGAAGAAAATACAGTTTAATCAATAACCTATCAACCCTGCCCTTTAATAGGAAACAACTATCTAATTATTGTAGTTGGTGTTGCACTCTGGTATGTCTGGATCATTATACTAATTCAAAATTGAAATTTAACCTCCTAGTAGAAGATATTCTAAATAGCACTTGACTCCACCAACAGTCATTGGTCATCATTCTGAACCCACCAGGGAGATTTAAAAAATATATATATATATCATAATTCAATATCCCTATCATCAATAAGCATTAATTAGAATCAATGATCATAATAAACACAAATCAAAGTTAAGTGTCAGTGAAAAGAGAAATATTTTTCAAACACATTGATTTCATTTTTAAAGAAGTATTGCATATATATGACTGTCAGACAGAAGACAGTGGTTGGTTGTTTAGCCACTCCAAGCCTACTACTTCTGTTCTAGCTTGGCAGCTATCTGCTCCTCAAGTTTCTGGTATCGCACCAGCATTTCACCATATACCTTAAAGAGAAAAGTATATACCTTCTGTAAGTCTTCATCAATGTGATCTATCTATCTATTAATGTCAAACTCTTTCTGGAAACGTTTACATCTGTATGTTATCACATTTACATGCAGAAACAGATGATTATACACAGAAATACAGTTTTATGCATCTTCATAATAGTTAAGCTGATGAAAACACCAAATTATGACTGGCAATATTTTCAAGTTCACATGAAATCTTCCAAGTTTTATACTGACATCTCAAATGAGGGGTAGGGTCTCTGTGGTCAAGCAGGTAAAGTTGCTGACTGAATATAAGTCAGCCCTTCACCTCAACCAAATTTTTTTTGGCATGAGGTACTGTGAAATTAATTTTGATGGGACATTAATTTTCATTGCTTTCATGGAGGGTTTTATCCATGAACATTATCATCACAAAAACTTGTCTCTTATATAGACCTAAAGTTTTCTAGAAAATAGATCCACAAATAAATGTATCCATGAAATTCCCTTAGGTACATAATCAATGAAATTTAATGTCAACAAAAATTAATGATTTTACAGTAGGTCTCTGGTTCTACCTGGGTGCCTCTGTGCACTGCAGGACTTCCATAGCATGAAACTAACTGGGCGTTGCTACATGACTAAAATATTGTCACAGCGATGCTAAACTCTAGCAAACGGCAACAACTAATCTGGATGTCAATGACAAAATCCTGCTTTAGGAAACTTTCCTTTTTGATGTTCCACAGTGTAATGTTACAGTTGTATCCTGGAAATGTCAAACTGTGATTAGTAAAGGTTGTAAATATTTGTTCTCCAACTTGAAATGCAAACTTCAAAGATAGGTTTAAAGGCTGAATATTATTCAGTATTTCGTAAAAAAGAGACACATCAAGGCCAATACGGCCAATATATGTTTTTCTATCATATATGTTTTACATACTTTTTCCCCATTATTCAAATATAGACCACTTCACCAGAGGATCAGCAATATCCAATATAATTGGCTAATTTACACTGACCTATAAGTGACCTATAAGTGACAGGGGAAAATAGTGAAATGTATGTTTATTTCCAATTGAATAATGTGAGGAATTACACCACAGCATGTAGAATAGAAAGCAGCCATGCTTTCCTTTGTAGAAGCATTATCAAAGAAACATGACAAACTGGAAGTCTGCATGGTTCTCTTATATAAACATTGCGGAGGGATGGGGAAGCAAGTATTTTTACAATGTAGGAAGTGTTGATCAATTGAAGTAAGTTTACCTTTTCTACACCTTGGGTGTGCTCTGCAACACAATTAGGCTGGGGAAGACCCTTCACAACCTCAGCAAATGGTGTTCCTTGGGGCAATAAACCTGCAAAGAAACAACAAATTGTCAATTGCAGTTAATTTCAGTCTGACAGATAAAGTTGGAATATAATACGTATACTTTCACCATCATTGGATATTTATCATTAAGATGATGATGATCATCATCACTTAACATTTCATTAATCAATGTCTTCATTAGGAGGTTATTATGTTATGAATAGGTGATTTTGCATAGTTTAGTTTGTCATTTAGCATGAACTTCCCATAAAGAACCTTAGTGAGACCAACGATGATTTTTTTTTCCGCTTAAATGTGACACATATCTATCGCTATCTTGGAATTGAAATCCCTTTTTCTTTTTTAGTTTTTCCTGTTCCTTTTTAAGTTTTTGTCATTGTTCAACACATAAATAACAATTGCCCAAGTTTAAGTTGCATTTGCTGTTGTGTTGGAGATAACTGTATCAGTGACAATAATTCAGTTATATTGCAAATCCAGCTAACTTCATGAGCAGGAAGACACAAGCTCGAACCTACCACAAGTCAGCTGTAGGGCTTCCTCCCATGAAAAATCTTGAGTGACTCTGCTGGGATTCAAACCCACAATGGTGGGGGCCTGAGTGATGTCAAGTCAAAAATTTTACTTGCTGAGTCACGAGGGCCCAGGAGTTGCAATTGCAACCTTACCTTTTGTTTGTTTGCTTATTTAGTTCAACCAACAGTATTTAAGACATTTAGAGACTGTCTATATGTGACAGATATAGTGAAGTATCACACTGTATACCAGTGGAATGATACCACATCCAGTACATTATCCTGACACAGAGCCAACCAGTCCTGCAACTACCCTTGGAAACTGAGCACCAAGCAAGGGAGCTGTAACAGTACAGTTTTTGTCACGGCTGGGAATGGAACCCATAGCTTCTGATTTTGTGGCAGATGCTTTTTCAGTCTTACAACATGGCAACTAGGACTGGGAGACCATGTCTCTCCTTATCTATGTTTCTAAGCCACAAAATCAAGTCTAAGAGTTGACAAACCGTGTATAGCTCTATAACACCCTCCAAGAGCTGCGGAGTTTGGGACATCAGTTGTGTACACTGTTGTGTTAAAAATGTCAGCTATTACCTGCAACACAAAACAGAAACAAAAGTGAAAGGATATACAGCAGTAAGTAAATGCTTCTTTTAAATCTTTATATCTGAAAACTATAGAAACTATTCATAAACAGACAAGTGCACCATGATGGCCCCATACAGTTCACCTGAGTATCTATGATTTTCCTAAAGATGTAATGATATTAGTGCCATTAAGGCCACCATCACACTAGAGCTACACTCTTCACGAATGCCCACACTCGAAACAATTGACAAGGTATAGTGAGAGTGTTGCCCATTACTGACTGTAATGTACTATTGTCAATACTACAATCAAAGTGTATTTAGATCACCGGGACACTGGTGTGACACCTGGCAGGGCTATAAGATTGCTACAAAAAGGATCATGTTTGCCTCACAAATGTGACTCCTAGTTGTAAACAAAGAGAAATCTAGATTTTTTTCACCTGTGTCCTGACCTACTGGGTCCATATAAGTCATAATCAATCTTGGCAAACATTTTCATGATGAGTGCTTAAGAAATGGAAGTCCCTACTGGGTTAACAAACTAATTTTGGATGATGGACATTCAACAATCCTGACCATAAAAGCTATAAACTGAATCATGATGATACAACATAGCCCTAATATTAACACTTCACCTCATAAATTATCAATATCCATGCACAAATTTATGTCTTGATGAATATTAATTAATTGATCTTTGAAAGGTATGTGGTAAAATAGCCTTTTCTTTGGCATAGCAGACTGTGTAGTACTTGAGCTGAAATACTGTCTGAGTAAACAGAAGGAGATGTCTGATCTGCGTCTCTTGTTTGTTAAAGTGTCAAATTTGTGAAAATAATGAGGTAAAAGCAAAGATGTTACTTGACAGGATGTGATGAGTGTGATTCCTATATTGCTCTGATTTCTGTGAAGCGTGGATATAACAAGTAATAACTGTAACAGTAAACTGTTACTAGGTCTCCAAAACAAAGTTTAAGAAATAAGGTCATCAGGAAAATTGAGGGGTTGGGGCCTGACCCCTTGGTGACCCATGTGAACATCAAAGAAGTATCATTCAATCGATCTGATCATGAGGAACAAAAATATATATTGTTTATGGATGGGGATCTTAAAGGTTTTTGAAATAAGTGTCAGCAGTAAAATTGATGGGGTGGGGCCAGACCCCTTTGTGACCCCCCGGGACCACTAAAGAAGTACCATTCAATCTGTCTCATCATGAAGAACAAGAATATGTATGATTTATGGTGGGGATCTGAACAGTTGTTGAGATATAAGGTCATAAGTAAAAATGACCGGGTGGGGCCTGACCCCTGGGTAACCTCGGGGGACACCAAAGTAGTACCATTCAATCTGTTTCATCATGAGGAACAAGAATATATATGGTTTAGGGGTAGGGATCTGACTTTTTCAGATATAAGGTCATAAGTAAAATTCAGGGGGTGGGGTCTAACCCCTTGGTGACCTCGAGGGACACAAAAGAAGTACTAGTCAATCCATCTCATCATGAGGAACAAGAATGTATATGGTTAAGGGGTGGGGATCTGAACAGTTTTCGTAATTTAAGGTCATTATTGAAGGGGTGAGGCCTGACCCCTGGGTGACCTCGAGGGACACCAAAGTAGTACTATTCAATTCTTCTTGTTGTGAGGAACAAAAAATATATGATTCAGGGTTGGAAATTTGAAATATTTACTCAAAATACAAAAATCAGGGGGGCACCACTACTCATTGTGGACTATAAGCGTGTGAAGTTTTGTATAGATAGGTTGAGTGGCCTCCGAGATATGGCCCATACAAAGTTGCTGGCAGAAGAAAGAAGAATAAGAATAATAACAATAAAAGTCGCTAACGCAACAGTATCAGTTTTTGCGGACTCAACAGTCTTTGGTGCCTAGTAATGCTACAAAGTCCCATTTAGATTAGTATAGAAGTTGCATTAAATTTCCAGTTTGAAGCATAAAAACTTATTTACAATTGGTAAAACAAGAGCTGTCAGAGGACAGCACGTTCGACTATTCAAAATGCTTGTTGGTAAATCAAATGAAATCTATTTAAATTCTTGCCCTTCACATTCCCTGTACATAATAAGAGTCAAAAATGATATACCTTGATAGTCTGATACCCCTTAATATATTTATGATGTCTAAAATCAATCCCATGCCTAGTTACTGAGACATAAGCACAATAACACTGTGCATGCAAAACTTAACCAAAAATCCAAGTTAGAAAAGGGTCATAGTTTGCATCAGTCCAAATGTTATCCTCCTGTTTTCTGATGCCCTTGAAGACACTCCTTTTTTTCTAGTCAATTCCACAGGCAATTTCTGAGATATAAGCTGGATAGTAGCTTGAATGCAAAAATTTAACCAAAATTCTAAGTTAAAAGGAGGTCATAATTTTTAATTTATTCCATCAAGTGTTATCTTCCTTTATAGTATGATACCCCTAAACATATTAAAGATGTTTCAAATCAATTCCATGCCTGGACTCTGAGATATAAGCATGAAAGTAACTTGCATGCAAAACTTTAACCAAAATTTCTAAGTTAAAAAAGGGGCCATAACTTGTTACATATTCTATCGAAAGTTATCTACCATGAAAGTATGATACCCCTTAACATATTAAAGATGTTTCAAATCAATCCCATGCCTGGATACTGAGATATTAGCATGAAAGTACCTTGCATGCAAAACTTTAAATAAATTTCTAAGTTAAAAAGGGGCAATAATTTGCAACATATTCTATCAAGAGTTATCTACCATGAAAGTATGATACCCGTAAACATATTAAAGATGTTTCAAATCAATCCCATGCCTGGATACTGAGATATTAGCATGAAAGTACCTTGCATGCAAAACTTTAACCAAAATTTCTAAGTTAAAAAGGGGCAATAATTTTGAACATATTCTATCAAGAGTTATCTACCATGAAAGTATGATACCCCTAAACATATTAAAGATGTTTCAAATCAATCGCATGCTTAATACTGAGATATAAGCATGAGAGTATCTTGCATGCAAAACTTTAACCAAAATTTCTAAGTTAAAAAGGGACCATAATTTGTAATGTATTCCATTCAGAGTTATCTACCTTGGTTGTATGATGCCCCTAAACATATTCATAAACTTTAAAGTCAATACCATGAATGGTTATTGAGATACAAACTAGATAGTAGCTTGCACGCAAAACTTTAACCAAATTTTCTATTGCATGCAAAACTTTAACTAAAATTTCTAAGTTAAAAAGGGGCCATAATTCATATTAAATTCAGTCAAGAGTTATCTACCTTGGTTGTCTGATGCCCCTGAACATATTTATAAACTTTCAAGTCAATACCATAAATGGTTATTGAGATATAAGGTTGATAGTAACTTGCACACAAAACTTTAACCAAAAGCTGCAACACCGACACCGACGCCAGGGTGACTACAATAGCTCTCATATTCTTCGAATAGTCGAGCTAAAAAGGATCAAACTTTGAACTGTCATTAAATAACAAAATCTATCCAATTTTTAAAATTATAACATCACTGGAAAGAGCTCTTTAAGGACTTAGACTTTTTCGGCGTAGCTGTATAATTTCGATTTCAACTCGCATCTTAAACCAATCAAATGTACGCTAACAGCAGAAAATAATTCTAAGCTGAATAAAAGGACTCCTGTTATTGGTTAACGCATCATTATGGACTATAAAATTACTGTAAATAAGGGGTGCAGCTTGTATATATCATTCAGCTTGGTGTTATTACTTTTCTTTTTGATGTAAACATGAAAGTGATTTCAGTAAGTTAAATACAATCCTTTTCCATCAATTGAGGAATGCTACTTTGTGAAAATGATTTAAAACAACAAAAAAGAAACCACCGTGTTATGACATGAAACCCCTTAATTACTATGTATATTGAATTCTTCCAGCCTGCCGAGATGCTCTCATTGAAAATTAATTCGCCAAAACCAAAACAACTAATAACGCTTTTATATAATTGTCATATGCAATAATGATATGAACAAATATCAAACAAGCCTATTTACAGATATAATTTTTTGTATTACCGTCTATAAAGAAGTATAATTCATAAAAAAAATACTGAACTATTTCTAGAGCGTACTAAATTTGTTGTGCGTCGGTTTTTCGCGCGCTTTTCCTCGGAATGTTTTAGAAGACTGGAAGAATAATATTTACGAAGCGGAAAAATTCACATCTTTTACTTTCTTACCACATGTTGATAGTTGTGATTTTTTGTTTTGCTGTGTTTTTAGTGTCCTAACAAAACGCTTATTAAAGGTTCTTCTTTATTAAGCTTTTATTCTAACATTTAGTGTCATAAATATAAAAGGCATGCCTGCTAGTGGGCGAGGCTTACTTGCATTATAGTCTAAATGAATAGCCTATGGGTAAAACTTAAAACACTCTTCTCAAAAATTACACATACACTGGCAATTTGAAAAAAAATGAGTCACTTATTTTTCCAGATTAAAATGGGATCACTTAAAAAATCTTCTGTAACACCAGAAAGGCTACAGCTTAAATATTTGGCATGTAGCACTGTCTGATGGAACATATCGAAAGATAAACGGCCACAACCCAGGGGACAGTTATTTTATATAGACATATATTGGATAAACATTCACATTCTTCTTTTTTGAAACTATGGTGTCTAGATCTTAGGTATTTAGTTTATTGATGAAACCATGTACTTCAGGTGATAAAATTTCGCACCACTGCATCAGGGGTAAAATATTTTTAAGTTATACTAGAATTATTGTCTATTTTTTGTATTAAAAAAAAAATTGAAAATAAAATTGTAGCCGTGATACCCAGGCGAGTCATTCAGGGCCATCATGGCTATCTTGTTTATTGTAACTTCCTTTATCAATGAATCTATGCTTTAAGGTGCTGATCATTAATGTATATGCCTGTATAAACTATTTTGATACAGTTTACAACTGATAAAATCAGACCTGAACAAGCTTTTGTCAGTAAGAAATAAAATAAAGGTGAAGAAAAAATTGTATGTCCTAACTACAACGAGCAGATAACTGCTCATTACATGATCAGCCTGGAACTAAATTAGGTTTTATGCAGCGGATTATCATAATTTTTTTATAGTTCATAGGATAATTTATAACATTACACTGCTTTTAAATAAGAACATTTGGAGGTACTCTGAAATATTTGTTATATCAAATCATTTCATATTCTGATTTTAATCATTTTACAATTTTTTATGGTGCAGGTAAGCTTGTTTACGATAATGGTCAGTCGTGTCTTTTGTATAATAGTCTAGTCATTCTTTACTGTACATTTTGTTTTGAATATATATAGACATTATTTTAAAATTGTACCTTTTTTTGCTACATTACTGTTGTTGTACACATCTCGTGGACTATTTTCTTATTTGCAAAATAAACCTTGTTAAAAACATTGCCATTCATCATTGTTCACTACCAAAATTAGACATGTTTTTTACAATTATTTACAACAATGCTTTTATAACCTATCATAACATTAGAGTCTTTGAAATGTGTTTTGCATATATTTCCATTTATAAGTTTCTTAATTAAAGTATATTTATGCATGAATGAAAATCTCGTTTTTCTTTCATCCTACGCCGAATATCTTTTTTAAAGATATTTCTTGTGTCCATATTCTCTCAATAAAATATTTTTAGTTTTGGAGTTATTTTGGGCCAAAGAAAAAATCTATAATCGTAATAATTATGACCTTGAACATTGCATTTTTAACTTTTTAAATTTTGAAACTCTTTGAATCATAAAACTACATTACCTGTGAAAAATGATGAAGATTGAACAAAAAATAAAGTCAGGAGCTTCAAAAAACCTGAAAAGTCATGTTTTTGAAAATTTGATTTTTTTTGTCAAAATATTAATGAAGTTTGATCGCATCCTGTGGACAAACCATACATACCCTAAATTCTCCAACCCATATGTTGTGTGCGTATATGTCTTATAATTCATACGCAGCAATTCTTCTAACTAATTTCAAACAAAAATGGGCAGGTTTTTCGTAGACCTACTCTCATTTGCTTTTTGCAAGGTTCCAACATTCAACCTCTCCTAGAGCAAATATTTCCCCATACCAGATACTTTGAAATCCATCATATTCTGTTGTGCTGTCAACAAGGAACAGAATGCTGAAAACCGCATTTGAATCAGACTTCAACCTTTTGGGTTATAAGCAAAGGAGTGATTTTAAGCAAAACGCCCCCTAGCAGCAAAATGAGAAACAAAGTTGATTAAAATTTTACAATTAAGTACCTAGAAATACAGCAAATAGCTCAGTTAAGTATACAATATACATGGGTGGAACATTCTATTTCTTAAATATCACAATTAGAAGCTTCAAAACTGCTTTACAATTGTTCAAAAAATGATCAAACTTTGGACTACAATGACCAAATGATGCCCGATCTTCAAAAAATAAATATCACTGGAAAGAGCTCTTCAAGAACTTCACTTTTGTCCAAATACTCTCGTTAAATACTTTTAGTTTTGGAGCTATTTTGGGCTGAAGGAAAAAACAATCATAGAAATATGACTTTGACCTTTGCATTTTTTCTTTAACTTTCTCAGACTCTTTGAATCAAACAAGAGGGCCATGATGGCCCTGAATCGCTCACCTGAGTACCATTGCTTCAACTGATGTCAAGGTTTTTAAACAGACAAGGATTCTGATATAACTTAATCTAAAACATTTTACCCCTGACAATACTACACACCAAATATCTAAGCAATGGGACATATGGTTTCAGAGAAGACTTGGGCGCAGGGTCATTTATCACCGTAGGGCCAAGACTTTGAAAATCTTTGTAATGAACCATTAGATGCTACTACATACCAAAAATCTTAGCTCTAGGCCTTATTGATTCATAGAAGAAGATTTTTTAAGATTTTCCTATTTAACTCTATGTAAAACAAGTGACCCCTGGTGTGGGGTCATTTATCACCATAGGGCTATGATTTGTACAATCTTGGTAGTGGCCCATAAGATGATGCTACATACCAAATATCTAAGCTCTAGGCCTTATGGATTCATAGAAGATTTTTTAAGATTTTCCTATATAACTCTGTGTAAAACAAGTGACCCCTGGTGGGGGGTCATTTATCACCATAGGGCTATGATTTGTACAATCTTGGTAGTGGCCCATAAGATGATGCTTCATACCAAATATCTAAGCTCTAGGCCTTATGCATTCATGGAAGAAGATTTTTTAAGATTTTCCTATATAACTCTGTGTAAAACAAGTGACCCCTGGTGGGGGGTCATTTATCACCATAGGGCTATGATTTGTACAATCTTGGTAGTGGCCCATAAGATGATGCTTCATACCAAATATCTAAGCTCTAGGCCTTATGATTCATGAAGAAGATTTTTTAAGATTTTCCTATATAACTCTATGTAAAACAAGTGACCCCTGGTGCGGGGTCATTTATCACCATAGGGCTATGATTTGTACAATCTTGGTAGTGGCCCATAAGATGATGCTACATACCAAATATCTAAGCTCTAGGCCTTATGGATTCATAGAAGAAGATTTTTTAAGATTTTTCTATATAACTCTATGTAAAACAAGTGACCCCTGGTGCGGGGTCATTTATCACCATAGGGCTATGATTTGTACAATCTTGGTAGTGGCCCATAAGATGATGCTACATACCAAAAATCAAAAGGCTAGGCCTTGTGGTTTCGGAGAAGAAGATTTTTTCAAGTTTTTCCTATATTAGCCTATGTGAAATCAAGTGACCCCTGGGGCGGGGCCAATTTTGACCCCAGGGTCATAATTTGTACAATCCTGGTAGACAGTCATAAGATCATGCTACATACCAAAAATCAAAAGGCTAGGCCTTGTGGTTTCAGAGAAGAAGATTTTTTAAATTTTCATTTTTAAAATCTATTTTTAGCTCTTGTGACCTAATTATGCGATGGACCAGAACCATTTATACAACTTTAGTAGAGCTTCATCCAAGGAACATTCCTGCAAAATATTTTTCAAATTGGCCAAGCCGTTTAGGAGGAGATGTTGTTTGAAGCAATTGTTGACGCCGGACGCACGCACGGACGCCGGACAAAAGGCGATCAGAAAAGCTCACCTTGAGCACGTTGTGCTCATGTGAGCTAAAAACTAAATTACTTGTTAAAATATCATGAAGATTGAACCAAAAATAAAGTTAGGAGCGACAAAAGACATGTTTTTGAAATTCTTATTTTTCCAATATTTTAGTGAAGTTTGACTGTTTTTTAGAGGACAAACCATACATTTCTTAAATTCGCCACTCCATATATTTTGTGCGTATATGTCTTGCATATCATTTGCAGCAAAGACAGTTCTTCTATCTGATCTCTAACAGTATTGGGTAGGTTTTTCATAGACCTACACTTATTTGCACAGTTTTTTTTCCTCTCATTTGCTTTTTGCAAGGTTCCAACATTCAACCTCTCCTAGAGCAAATATTTCCCCATACCAGATACTTTGAAATCCATCATATTCTGTTGTGCTGTCAACAAGGAACAGAATGCTGAAAACTGCATTTGGATCAGACTTCAACTTTTTGAATTATATGTAAAAGAGTGACTTTAAGCAAAGCACCCCCTAGCGGCAAAATGAGAAACAAAATTAATTAAATATTTTCTTAATTAAGTTTATAATATGCATGGGTGGAACATTCTGTTTCTTAAATGTCACAATTTGAAGAATACAAACTGTTTTACCATTGTTCAAAACAGGATCAAACTTTTGACTGCCGTAAAATGACCAAAGCAAGCCCGATCTTCAAAAACTAAACATCACTAGAAAGAGCTGTTCAAGAACTAAAACTTTAATATACTCTCAATAAAATATTTTTAGTTTTGTAGCTAAATGGGACCGAATAAAAAAATAATAATTGTAATTTGACCTTTTTTTTTTAATTTCAATTGTGAGAACCTTTCAAACATAATAATACATATCATGTGAAGAAATCATGAAGAATGAACAAAAAATAGTCAGGAGCAACAAACACATGTTTTTGAAATTTTAATCTTTCCTAAATTTTAGTGAAGTTTGACAAAACATGCATTTCTTAAATTCACCACCCAATATATTTTGTGCGTATATGTCTTCCAAATTGTATGCAGCAAACAGAATTCTTCTATCTCTTCTTAAATAAAAATCAGCACCTTTTTCGTAGACCTACTCTAATTTGTCCACATTTTTGCAAGATTTGAACATTCAACTCTCCTAGAACAGTTTTTATCAGTTACTCGATGCTTAGAAACCGATCATATTTTATTGGGCTGTCAACTAGAAACAAAATGTAAACAAGAGCACCACATGCGGGTGCCAACGCCCGTTTGTTTTTGCCAATGTTACATATTTTTTTTAAATATTTAAAAAAGTTGACCTTGAAAATCACAACTAAAACTGTAAGTCTTTAAATGCAAAGTTGAAGTACCATACCCTTTAAATTTAACCTTTGACATTGACTTATGCATGGAGTTGAATGTATACAACACAAAGATGTAAAATATGTAAACAAAAAACACAGTTAAAAATGTTCTTTTTCTCTGCCTAAAGATCATGACCAAAATCACACCTGCACAGGTTCATATGATGACAATCCAGTATACAAAGTTCTTTTTTAAAAAAATATTGAAAAATGACAAAGAAATATTATAAAACTTGTCCTAAGTTATGGCAAATAAAGGTCAAAGGTTAAAGGTCTATAGATAAAATATTGAGGTATATCTGAAAATCATTGTCAAGATGAATACGCATACCAAATATAAAAGATGTATGTCAAATATTAACTAGAACTATCATTAAATGTGATTAATACCCCCGCAATACTGCTTTAGAAATGATGAAGTTATTAGGATTAAGAAGAAGAGTATGAAAAAGACATTTTTACATTAGTTTTTTTTCCAGATTTTTGGCCGGGTTACACAGGTTGTGCTTGACCATTGTATGAAATTGTTTTTTTAAATTAAGCTCCGGACAAGGAAAAGTAAAAAGGGAAAACTTGTAATTACAATAGATAGAGTTATGGTTTTCCAATTGTGGTTGACAATTGTATGAAATTGTTTTGAATTCCAACCAGTAGTTTAAAAGTTATACTCTGGACAAGGAAAAGTAACAAAGGGCAATAACTCTGTTATTCCTATAGATAGAGTTATGGTTCTTGTGCACTGCAATTCCTCTCATTGTGCTTGACCATTGTATGAAATTGTTTTGAAATCCAATCAGTACTTTACAACTTATACTCCGGACAAGGTTACAAGTTATACTCCGGACAAGGAAAAAAATACAAAGGGCAATAACTCTGTAATTACTCTAGATAGAGTTATGGTTCTTGTGCACTGCACTTCCTCATATTGTGGTTGACCATTGTATGAAATTGTTTTGAAATCCAACTTGTACTTTTCAAGTTATGCTCCAGACAAGGAAAAGTAACAAAGGGCAATAACTCTGTAATAAGTCAAGATGGAGTTATGGTTCTTGTGCAATGCACTTCCTCTCCATGTGCTTGATCATTGAATGAAGTTGTATTGAATTCCAATAACGCAACGGACCGCTGGACCGACCGACCGACCGACCACCGGGTGACTCCTATATACCCCCCCAAACTTCGTTTCAGGGGTATAAAAAGTTAAGGGCAACGTCAAAAGTTTTTTGTTAAACATTTCAAAAATAGGTCAAAGATGAAAGGTCAAGGTCAAAGGTCCAAAAGTGTAACATTTCTGGAAAGGTCATGCCACAAGGAATTCACTTGTGAAATATCAGTGCCCTGTTTGTTCTGAAATGACAGGCATTTTAAAGTTTTCAAAAGTTACAGTAAAAATAGGTCAAAGGTCAAGGTCGATAGATGAAATGCTGAGGTATATCTGAATAGCCCTTGCAATGATGAATATGCATATCAAAAATAAAAGTTGTATGTCAAATAGGAAAGAAATTACCGCCAATGTTAAAGTTTATCATTAAATACTTAAAAAATAGTGCAAAGGTCAAAATTCCGACAGTGAAAGTTGTATATGGAATAGTAGAGAACCACATCTAAATTAGACTTCATCTTATTGAGTAACTAGCAAATGAGTGATTTCATATGTTGCGCCCCCTAGTGGCTGAATCAGAAACAAACCAGGACAAGAGGCCAAGGTGGCCCTGTGTCGCTCACAGGGCTTTTTTTCCGAAATTTGGGAAGGGGCCTTAGCCTTCTATTTTGGGAAATTGAAACGCGATTTCGGGGCGTTTTGGGAAAAAGGTAGACTCAATTCACATGTATACACAGTAATATTCTAACAGTCTTATGAATCTTAAAGAATCAAAACGAATTGATATAACAACTAGACATAAAACAGAGCTGTCTTTGGTTCAAATCGCTGCACTATTTAAAATGGTACTAATGTCCATAAACAATCTTCCTCCAAGACTAGCACTAGCTGCAAAAATGTTTTGGCATTCACCAGATAGAGCCAAATATCTGAAGTTGGAGGCAGACTTTTTAACAAGTGGCTCCAATATATTTTTGTGTTTATATATGCTTTAGTTGAAATGTCAAATGCACATTCATTTGGTACATTATATTTAAAAATAAATAGAAATAATAACATTATTATTGAAATAAAGACATTACAACTTTCTTTCACAATATTTCAATTGAAAATTAGATTAATGAAATTAACTCTAAGTTTTATATTTTTAAAAAAATCATTCAAAATTATTAGATATAATTATTATATAAAATACTTTTAAAAAAATTAATATCAATATGTTTAAATATTACATGTATAAAAGACTAATAATAAATAAATGTGAAATTTAAAAAAAAAAAAATTGAGTATGTTATGTTTTGGGGACGTTTCATTTTGGCTACGTTTTTGACTTTTTCCTTAGCAATAAGGAATTGGTTATTTATACATCAAGGTAAATAACTGATGTGTTTATGTATTGAAAACTTACTTGGTGAACCGAACAACTGATCTGAATGTTTTAAAAAGATAAACAAGCAATAAAAATGCTAATGTATCTTCGCAAACAGCCGTCATTGACTGAGATGATTGCACAACTTCATAACAGCTCTCTAAATGAAATAGTCGGTAGAAGGTGTGACAAATGATAGTCGTCCAATAAAATCCGAGTATTCCACATTGAGCCTTAGAATGCGTGTTGATTGGGTCATCGAACAGCAGGTGCTTTACTTTAAGTAGTATGCAGTGTAGAGTGACGTATAATTTTGTGCATTACGGAAACAACTGCATTACTGTTTTTTTTCTCTGTATTAATGAATATTTGCTTATAGGTTTAAGGAGAAAAATAGTTGGAACATATTGGGAATTTTATCATTAGATTTTGGGAATTCTTTTGGCCAAAATTGGGAAAAATATAGCCTTTTTACGATTGGGAAGTCACCGAAGATCGGCCTCTAATATAGAAGGAAAAAAAGCCCTGGCTCACCTGAGTAAGATGGCTATGTTAGGCATAATGACAAAAAATCTGGCATCTAAAGTGTTTTTCTAACATTTGACTAAGTGACCTACATTTTGATCATACCTGAATTTGCATTCAACTGGGAATTCATGCAGTCATCATTCATATCAAGTTTAATAAAGACTGGGACAAAAATGTAGGCCTCTAGAGTGTTCACAAGATTTTTCTAAGATTTGACCTAGTGACCTAGTTTTTGACCCACATGACCCATTTCAAACTCATCCAAATATCATTAGACAAACATCCTGACCAATTTTGAAGATTGGCAAAACTGTGCCTATAGAGTGTTACAAGGTTTTTCTAATATTTGACCTGGTGACCTAGTTTTTGATCCCCCATATGACCCAATTTCAAACTCATCTGATATATCATGTAGACAAACATCCTGGCCAAATTTTATGAAGATTGGGCCAAAACTGTGGCCTCTACAGTGTTCACAAGCTTTTTTTAAGATTTGACCTGGTGACCTAGTTTTTGACCCCACATGACCCATTTTCAAACCCATTCAATATATCATGTAAACAAACATCCTGACCAAATCTATTGAAGATTGGGATAACTGTGGCCTTTAGAGTGTTCACAAGGTTTTTCTAAGATTTGACCTGGTGACCTAGTTTTTGACCCCATATCCCCCAATTTTGAACTCATCAGAGATATCATGTAGACAACATCCTGACCGAGTTTCATGAAGATTGGGCCAAAACTGTAGCCTCTAGAGTGTTAACAAGTAATTGTTGACGACGGATTCACACATGTGCACGTGCTTTCCAAATATGGATGTAACACATAAATTTCGCGCGTTTTTTGACCGTCGGCTCATTTCCTTTTCAGATTTCAATCAAGAGGCACGGAAATTTAATTTATGTGATGGCTGGTTTTTATTTATTTATCTTGTTTTAATTAATTAAGACATCAGAAAATATCAACTGATTGACATTAAGGAAAGAACGAAATATGTAAATAATAACCGTTTAAAAAAAGTCGGTGTCAGCGGAAGATATCAAGGCTAGCAATACCCTGGAAAAACCAAATCAAACGAGTTAATACATGATCTGTAAGTTGTTCAAAAACATTACATCAATTTCAATTCTTGTATTTACCAAATTCGTAAACATAGGTACTGGTATAGCTCCCTTGTTTGGCACTCAGCTTATTAAGGGTAGTTCCAGAACTGATGGCCTGGTGTCCGGATAATGTGACTGGGTGTGGTATCATAACAACTGTCTACGACCTGATACTGTGCAGTGTGACAACACTATATTTGTCTCAAGTAGACATTGTCTCCAAAAGACTTAAATACTGTCGGTGGGACGTTAAACCTAATAAATTGTACTTGTATTTTAGTATTTAATTTAGCATCTTTTTCTTTCCTTAGGAGTCCGTTTGGATCGAGCTGGTAATCATCCCTTTGCAAAAAAAATATTTCCGAAACTCCTCATTCTCATGTAAATGTTTTGTTTACAAAAGACGTCAACATGCGCCAGTGTGCACATCTCGTGTGTAGGGATCGGTGTAGTAAACACTGCCATAAATGATACCACGTGAATAGAGCGGAGCATAATTTGAAATAATGACATGCGAATTTCGCCGTAAACTCTTAACAGTTAAATCACAATTAAGTAGACAAGTCTCGCAAAATCTCAAACTCTTAACAAATTAAATCGACCAGGAATTTGAAATTTTGGGCTCATTGATTAGATAGAAATAGCGGGCAAACTCTAAACAAAGTTACTCCATTTGGCCATTTTAGCTAACAGACAAATTAGCTTGCAGCGTCTTGAATGGATGACATGTGTTGATCATTTTGTTTCAAACGTCTACTTCCCTTAAGGAATTAAAAAAACATTATTTTCACATAGCTTATCATTTATCATAAATTTGGAATATAGCTTGTACAGCATTTATCGATTGATGCAACAATAAAGTCGGGAAATTGCAATGTTTTAACAACGGTCTAAATGACATGTGTCAAAACGCTCAAAGGATTATGGGTAACGCAATGTATAACTGATATGTATAAGTAACGTAAATAAAATGATTTGACCCAACATTAAATCATTGTCAACACTTGTTAAGCTTGTTTGTTTGTTTGTTGGGTTTAACGTCCCACTGACAGTATTTCAGTCATTTAGAGACGATGTCTACTTCATGCGGGTATAGTGCTGCCACACTGCAGTATCACGCCGTAGACGTGTGGCATGATACCACACCCAGTCACATCATCCTGATACCGAGCTAACCAGTCCTGCAACTACCCTTATATGCTGAGCGCCAAGCAAGGGAGCTATAACAGTACCATTTTTTATGACTTTGGTATGTCGTGGTCGGGGATCGAACCCACGACCTCCCGCTCCCGAGGTGGATGCTCTAACCACTTGGCCACCAGGAACGGTATGCTTGTTTAGCTAGTAATATCAATATGATTTAAGTAAAAAGTTTTTTTGCAATTTATATGACTAATACATAGCTGTAAACTTACATTTTCCAAAAATGCTTCAATTAACGTGAAAGTAGGATATTTTTGAAAATTCTTACAATTGGGTTTAAATTCGTATTTTTGATGTAACTTCCTTATACTTTAATCAATTTTAAGACTCTAAGTACCAAATTAATCGTCTTAAAATTCTCTACATCTCACTTGCTAAATGTGTGGACTTATTTCGAATGAGTTTTAAGACATTAGCTGTAAAACTTTGACATAACGGCAGAATCGGTGAAATTCTACATGTTTAAATTCTTATTTTTGATGTAACTTCCTTATACTTTGATCTTAAGGTACCAAAATAATCGTCTGAAAATACTCTACATTTCACACGCTTTATGTTTAGGAATATTTTCAATACTTTTTGAGATACAAGCTCTTAAACCTCTTGAAAATGATAAAATCACCAAAGCTATATGCACGAATTTCGTTTTTTTTCCCTTTACTCCATGAATCTTTGGCCAAGCATTAAACTTTAAGCATCAAAAGAACGGCCAAACATTGCTCTACAAATAATATTCATCATCATATTTTCAAAAATCAAAGGTTTTCGAGGTATAAACTGTTAAACACACTGGGGGTTACCAAATTTTCATTCTACCGCCATAACTCAACCGATTCAACCCCAATCATCAAAAACTAAATATCATCTGAAAGGTCTTTCTAAGCACTACAAATTATACGCATAGTGTCTCGATAGAATATTTACCGTTTTTGAGATATTTAAGGACGAAGAAAAACCCGATAATTGATATATGACCTTGACCTTTGGGATTTTCCAGAAACGGAAGTGACATGGCTCCATAGAATCTAATACTGCATCTTCAGACAAAATTTCAAGCAAATCATACAAAAAATAAAGCCTATTGGGCTTAAAAACCGTTAAGTTTTAATAGGAAAGTTTTTTTAGCATAATTACGTCATGTGACGTCATATGGCATTCATCCTTTTAGAATGTAAAGAAGACCTAGAGACTAATATTCAATCCAAATATCAGCTTTCCGGCTCTTCTGGAAGCTATTTTATACATATTTGAAATTAGTTCGAATCTTGGATTCGCCATAAAACCTTTGCCTTTTCGAATTTGGAAAAACGGACATCGGGATGCACAACTAGAGCCTAACATACACATTCTGTGAAATTATGATGAAAATCGGTCCAGAAATAATGGCTATAGACCGTGTACAAACTTTTTCACCTGACGTCAAATCTGATGTTATATGACGTCATTTGAATATGAAATTCATTGCATCCGAAAGCTCATGGTTTGAAATATATGCCATAAAATTTTCGTTGTTCTGAGTCAATGGCAACACCTTGAAATTAACACAAATATAAGAGGAAGAAATCAAAGCGCCGAAGGCACTGATAGACTGTCGGCGGGTTGGTTGTGGTGAGCAGCAAGAGCCCTAGATTGTAACTAAAATAGGTTATATGCTGGATTCTAATCTGTTTATAAAGGAGGGTATGTGGTCAGTATCAGTTTTTCAGTTGTCAGATAAGAAACAAGAAAATATAGTTTTCATTTTTTTTACTAAACATTAAAACACGATAATCAAAATTAAAAACATACATCTAAACTATATATTGAACAAGAGCTGTCAGAGTACAGAACACTCGACTATGGAATTGACTTCAAATGCCCTAAATAATAGTAAAAATGATAAACCTTGATATTCTGAGCCTTTATATTTATGAAGTCTAAAATCAATCCCATGACTATGATGATGATGATGAACAGAAGCAACGACTAACTAACGTAATCTAGAATATTGACTCGAGCACACCCTTCCCAGTTGTTTGTTTGTTTGTTGGGTTTAAGTCCCACCGCCCTTCCCGGTTGATAAGGAGTGAAGAAGGCCCTTAATGGCACGTGTCAATACCACACACACACACACAATTAACAGTTCTAAATTGTATTGATTATAAATATATCAATCTTTTTTTTTTTTCATAATATAAAATTATTACATGCTGATGATGGTGATTTGGAAAGAAGCCTAAACTTAATATTAAATTTCCTTCTTCATACTTCTATTGCGTCAGCATGCGGGTGTTTGATTAATTTACTGGAAATGTGGCATACACGCGCCAGTCAATGCTGTATGGGTATACCGGTATCACTGAAAAATGGATCCGCTGTGTATGGTATGTTACATGACAAATTTATAATGAATTGAACAGTTTTATTTTGGAGTATCTAATACATATAAATAACATGTCTTCATAACTTGTCGTTGGTACGAGTTTGCATATGAACATATAACTTTCATCTGTGGTATTTTTAAGGTGCAATGGAATTTCTATTTCGCGGTTATTTACATTGCACGGTACATGAAAAATCTTGATGATATAGATACACAAACTAATAATATTCATTAAATTTAAAACATTATATTGATTATTATCATTTTGTGATATGATGCCTGTTTATCTGGATACACTGTCCATTAATTTATACCTGACCTGGAGAGTGGAGCTAGCATTGTAAACATCGTACGTGTGTCTGCTTTATTTAGATTGAACATGTTAAAAAGCGTATGCCAGAGCATTAGTATTGTATTCTTATTTTAATCCATGCAAGAATAATATAACAAATTTCAACTCATTGAATCCATGCAAGAATAATATAACAAATTTCAACTCATTGTGTCTAGCAAACTTCCTTTGCGTGTTTTATTGAGGCACAATGGACTTTCCATTGCGCCGAAGCCTATATGAATATATATATATATATATACACGTATAGTCTCCAACTTAATAACTCCACCAAGTTAATTTGTATGTTATTGTCTTAAATTAATGTTTTTATATAAGAAGACAGTAACAGGTGGTTTAAAATAGATTTATGGCATTTAATAATGCTTTTCTGAAAATAGAATTTCCATTGCTCTGTAATCATTTCCATTGCTCCATATATGTATATATAATCTCAAATTAATAACTCTAAGTTTATTCGCATGTCATTGTCTTAAAATTAATGTGTATATATAATTAAACAGTTATAGATGGTTTAAAAGTAGTTTTATGGCATTTAATACTGCTATTCTGAAAATAAAATTTCCATTGCTAGGTAATAGTTTCATTGCATCCATTGCTCCATAAATTTTCATTGCGTGTTTTAGGCCTACCACTTCAAAACATTGGGTCACGAGATCTTCCATTCCACTAAATTAGGACCGCTTTTTTCCACTGTTCTAGCTTTTGCGTGGCTATTGATGTTATGAGAAGACAGAAATGCAACGTAATTAACAGAAATGCAACAAAATATATCATTATTGAGCGAAACGCTGCTGAACTAATTTGGGTTAATTATGTACTTATGCAAAGCACTATTTTTCTTGATTGCATGTGTGGATCTACATGTACTCCAGTTGGGTTAAATCTCTGTTTTGTAAACGACGCAGGTATTTTGTTCACGCTGAAAATGGTTGTATTCAGCTTGAGGAATTTGTAAAAGAAGAGTGGACACACAAACTTTACACATTAAAAGAGTTTCTAAGTGTCATTTAAACGTTGCTGCAACACATCTGTGTAACACACTCCACTCGATCTCGTTAGCTCAGCTTGCATTGTATGGAATCGTACAAGGCGCGGAGTGCTACAGTTAAAAATGTTGTGGAAAATATGCAAATCAGAAAGGCCTGATTTCGAATTTCAGCATAAGAATAATAATAATAATAAGAAGAAGAAGAAACAAGAGGGCCATGATGGCCCTAAATCGCTCACCTGAGATAAATAGCCCTCAATGCCAAACATGCTAAACTATTAAAAGAAAAATACAAATAAAAGATGGTACTTCTATTCATGGCAGGGCAGAATAGTGTACTTTTTTTCTAAATGTAACCTTTTTTTTTTAATTACTTGGAAAATTTATGACAAACTAATTCTAAAACTGGCCAATAGTTTGCAGATATTTGAAAATTATTATTGTGTTAAAATTCAAAATGAAAAAAAAAAAATAACTACATATTGTTTGTTTGAACAAACAAATGGACTTTCTGCTCTTGAGAGTCTTGAAAGTTACCTTCTGTGAAATTTTGAGGAAAACCCAACGATAAATTGCTGCAGTAGAGCGCATTCAAATACTTTATTATTTTTAGCACTAACGTTATGTGACGTCTTAAAATACTGGAAATACCGTTGTTCAAAACTTCATACCATTCTGTCAAAGCGTAAATTTTTCATCATTCTGAAAAACTGACAACATGTCGAAAACAGTGCCCAAATATGAGAACTAAGTAATATGCTGTGACGTCACAAGACGCCATATGACATCAGGACTCAAAATATTTAAAGCAAATCTGCAGAACTGCAAACTTTGTACATAGCTAAGGCTTGAGATGTACATTCTGTGAAAATTTAAAGAAAATCCAACAATAAATAGCGGCAGAAGAGTTCAAACAAAAATGTTTCCTATTTTTAGCGCTGACGTCACGTGACGTCATAGGATGCTGAAAATGCTATTGCTTAAA
Source organism: Solen grandis (assembly GCA_021229015.1). Taxonomy (NCBI): domain Eukaryota; kingdom Metazoa; phylum Mollusca; class Bivalvia; order Adapedonta; family Solenidae; genus Solen; species Solen grandis. The sequence continues at coordinate 46,220,292 of CM037788.1, read as the reverse complement.
AACTTATACATTTCTGTCAAAGTTGTTAATTGTTCATCATTCTGAACAACCGATATGTTGAAATCACTGCCCAAATAAAGAGAAATTAGTAATATGCTGTGACATCACATGACGTCTTATGACGTCAGGACTCAAAATATCTAAAGAAAATCTGCAGAACTGCAAACTGTGTAAGTTTCAGTTTTTTGTCTCATCTGAAAGCTCTATAATTTAGGTCCTATGTTTGACTCTTGCTTCAACCACAGAACCTTGGTCTTTTGGAATTTTGGTCAGCTGAATGGATATGCACAGCTAAGTCTTGAGATGTAGCATCTGTGAAAATTTGAGGAAATTCAGACCATAAATGGCGGCTATAGAGCACATACAATATTTTTCACTATTTTTAGCTCTGACGTCACATGACGTCATAGGATGCTGAAAATGTTAATACATTAAAGCACATACATTACTCTCTTATCTATGAAATTTTTATCATTCTGAACAACCGACATCATATCGAAATCATTGCCCAAATAATAAGAACTAAGTTGTATGTTGTGTCGTCACATGACGTCAGATGACAAGAGTTCTAAATGGATCAAGTTTATTTTAACATCATTTGTGAAAATCTGGCCAGTAGTTTTGAAGAAGATGATTTTTAAAGTTTTCATATTTTTTGTGATCGCCCTTCGTCCGGCGTCAACAATTTGCTTTAAACGACATCTCCTCTGAAACCGCTGGACAGAATTTAATGAAACTTGGCAGGAATGTTCCTTGGGTGAGGCTCTACAAAAGTTGCTAAAATAAAGTTGATCCATGAAGAACTCTGGTTGCCATGGCTACAAAAAGAAAAATAATTTGAAAACTTTAAAAATCATCTCCTTCAAAACTACTGGCCAGATTTCAAAATAATTTGGTACAGATGTTCCTTGGGTCAACCTCTACCAAAGTTGCTAAAATTATTCCGATCCGTAAAAAAACATGGCCGCCAGGGGCGGGGCTTATTTGCCTTATATGTATATAGAGAAACCTTTAAACAACATCTCCTCTGAAACCACTGGACAGAATTTGATTAAACTTGGCAGGGATGATCCTTGGGTCAACCTTCACAAAAGTTGCTCTGGTTGCCGGCAACAAAAAGAAAAAAAAATGGAAACTTTAAAAATCATCTCCTTCAAAACTACTGGCCAGATTTTAAAATAAATTGGTACAGATGTTCCTTGGGTCAACCTCTACCTAAGTTGCTAAAATTATTCCGATCTGTAAAAAAACATGGCCGCCAGGGCCGGGCTTATTTGCCTTATATGTATATAGAGAAACCTTTAAACAACATCTCCTCTGAAACCACTGGACAGAATTTGATTAAACTTGGCAGGGATGATCCTTGGGTCAACCTTCACAAAAGTTGCTAAAACTAGAACTGTCGCCTAAGGGCTTACTAATACCCCCCCGCAAGTGTTTTTGTCAAACATGGCTTTGGAGCATGAAATCAGAATTCTTGTATGCAACACTCCATCTTAATATACAGAGGACATATGTGCCAACTACCTAGAAATCTAGTTATCCTATGTTTTACATACATATGGGTATATGTATGTCTATGGATCAATAACAGTAAGATTCACTGAAATCTATCAATGGAAGAAAATTGTAAAACAAATACCATCAAAGGGACATATCTTTAAAAGGGGGGGGGGGGGGGAACCCAATGTTAATAGAAAAAGCGCTACTACAATGTCTAAGGTTGAATGACAGCAAGTTTCATTGAAATCCCTCCAGTAGTTTAGGAGGAGTAGTCTGCAGAAAATTGTAAAGCAAAAATCATCAAAGGGGCATAACTATAAAAAAGGGAGGTAATCCAATGGGAGGAGTAGTCTGCAGAAAATTGTAAAGCAAAAATCATCAAAGGGGCATAACTATAATAAAGGGAGGTAATCCAATGTTATATAACTAACACATGCTTCTACAATGTCTAAGGATGAATGGCAGCAAGTTTCATCAAAATCCTTCCAGTAGTTTAGGCGAAGTAGTCCGCAGAAGTTTGTAATGCAAAAATCATCAAAGGGGCATAACTTGGAAAATAGGGGAGGTAACCAAATGATATATAGATAACGCGCTTATACAATGTCTAAGGATCACTGCCAGCAGTTTAGAAGGAGTAGTCCGCAGAAGTTTGTAATGCAAAAATCATCAAAGGGGCATAACTTGGTGAATAGGGGAGGTAACTCAATGCTATATAGATAACGCGCTGCTACAATGTCTAAGGATCATTGACAGCAAGTATCATTAAAATCCTTCCAGTAGTTTAGGCGGAGTAGTCCGCAGAAGTTTGTAATGCAAAAATCATCACAGGGGCATAAATTGGTAAATAGGGGAGGTAACCAAATGATATATAGATAACGCGCTGCTACAATGTCTAAGGATCATTGCCAGCAAGTATCATTAAAATCCTTCCAGTAGTTTAGGCGGAGTAGTCCGCAGAAGTTTGTAATGCAAAAATCATCAAAGGGGCATAAATTGGTAAATAGGGGAGGTAACCAATGTATATAGATAACGCGCTTACAATGTCTAAGGATCATTGCAGCAAGTATCATTAAAATCCTTCCAGTAGTTTAGGCGGAGTAGTCCGCAGAAGTTTGTAATGCAAAAATCATCAAAGGGGCATAACTTGGTAAATAGGGGAGGTAACTCAATGCTATATAGATAACGCGCTAATACAATGTCTAAGGATCATTGCCAGCAATTTAAAAGGGGGACAACCTGATTCCAGTATACCCCCCCCTAACTTCGTTGCGGGGGGGTATAATAAAATTGATCCATGTAGAACTCTGGTTGCCATGGCAACAAAAAGAAAACAAGAGGGCCATGATGGCCCTGGATCGCTCACCTGAGTACTATTGCTACAACTGATTACAAGGTTTTTAAACAGACAAGAATTCTGATATAACTCAATCTTAAACATTTTAGCCCTGACAATACTACACACCAAATATATAAGCACTGGGCCTTATGGTTCAGAGGAGAAGAACTTAGTGCGGGGTCATTTATCTCCAAAGGGCCACCATTTTGAAAATCTTGGTAATGAACCATAAGATGATGCTCCATACCAAATATCTAATCTCTAGGCCTTATGGATTCATAGAAGAAGATTTTTAAACATTTTCCTATATAACTCTATGTAAAACAAGTGACCCCTGGTGCGGGGGCATTTATCACCGTTTGGCTATGATTTGTACAATCTTGGTAATGAACCATTAGATGATGCTACATATGAAATATCTAACTCTAGGCCTAATGGATTAATAGAAGAAGATTTTTAAAGTTTTTCCTATATAAATCTATGTTAAACAAGTGACCCCTGGTGCGGGGGCATTTATCACCATAGGGCTATGATTTGAACAATCTTGGTAATGAACCATAAGATGATGCTACATACCAAATATCTAACTCTGGCCTAATGGATTATAGAAGAAGATTTTTAAATTTTCCTATATAAATCTATGTAAACAAGTGACCCCTGGTGCGGGGCATTTATCACCATAGGGCATGATTTGAACAATCTTGGTCATGAACCATAAGATGATGCTTCATACCAAATATCTAATCTCTAGGCCTTATGGATTCATAGAAGAAGATTTTTAAACATTTTCCTATATAACTCTATGTAAAACAAGTGACCCCTGGTGCGGGGGCATTTATCACCGTAGGGCTATGATTTGAACAATCTTGGTAATGAACCATTAGATGATGCTACATACCAAATATCTAAGCTCTAGGCCTAATGGATTCATAGAAGAAGATTTTTAAACATTTTCCTATATAACTCTATGTAAAACAAGTGACCCCTGGTGCGGGGTCATTTATCATCGTAGGGCTATGATTTGTACAATCTTGGTAATGGCCCATAAGACGATGCTACATACCAAATACCTAAGCTCTAGGCCTAATGGATTCATAGAAGAAGATTTTTAAAGTTTTTTCTATATAACTGTATGTAAAACAAGTGACCCATGGTGCGGGGTCATTTATCATCGTAGGGCTATGATTTGTACAATCTTGGTAATGGCCCATAAGACGATGCTACATACCAAATACCTAAGCTCTAGGCCTTATGGATTCATAGAAGAAGATTTTTAAACATTTTCCTATATAACTCTATGTAAAACAAGTGACCCCTGGTGCGGGGGCATTTATCACCGTAGGGCTATGATTTGTACAATCTTGGTAATGAACCATAAGATGATGCTACATACCAAATATCTAATCTCTAGGCCTTATGGATTCATAGAAGAAGATTTTTAAAGCTTTTCCTATATAACTCTATGTAAAACAAGTGACCCCTGGTGCGGGGGCATTTATCACCGTTTGGCTATGATTTGTACAATCTTGGTAATGAACCATTAGATGATGCTACATATGAAATATCTAAGCTCTAGGCCTAATGGATTCATAGAAGAAGATTTTTAAAGTTTTTCCTATATAAATCTATGTTAAACAAGTGACCCCTTGTGCGGGGGCATTTATCACCATAGGGCTATGATTTGAACAATCTTGGTAATGAACCATTAGATGATGCTACATATGAAATATCTAAGCTCTAGGCCTAATGGATTCATAGAAGAAGATTTTTAAACATTTTCCTATATAACTCTATGTAAAACAAGTGACCCATGGTGCGGGGTCATTTATCACCATAGGGTCATGATTTGTACAATCTTGGTAATGAACCATAAGATGATGCTTCATACCAAATATCTAATCTCTAGGCCTTATGGATTCATAGAAGAAGATTTTTAAACATTTTCCTATATAACTCTATGTAAAACAAGTGACCCCTGGTGCGGGGGCATTTATCACCGTAGGGCTATGATTTGAACAATCTTGGTAATGAACCATTACCAAATATCTAAGCTCTAGGCCTAATGGATTCATAGAAGAAGATTTTTAAAGATTTTCCTATATAACTCTATGTAAAACAAGTGACCCCTGGTGCGGGGTCATTTATCACCGTAGGGCTATGATTTGTACAATCTTGGTAATGGCCCATAAGATGATGCTACATACCAAATATCTAAGCTCTAGGCCTTGCAGTTTTGCAGAAGAAGATTTTCAAAGTTTGCATTTTTAAAATCTATTTTTAGCTCCTGTGACCTACTTTTTTAACCAATCTGAATAATTTGTACAACTTTGATAGAGGGCATCATAAGGATGATTCCTGTGAAGTTTGGTCAAAATCCCTTCAGCGGTTCATGAGGAGATGTTGTTTAAAGCAAATTGTTGACGACAGACGGACGCACGCACGGACGACAGACGACGGACGACGGACAAAAGGCGATCACAATAGCTCACCATGAGCACGTTGTGCTCAGGTGAGCTAAAAATATAGGAAAAATTTAAAAATCATCTTCTTCAAAACTACTGGCCAGATTTTAAAATAAATTGGTACAGATGTTCCTTGGGTCAACCTCTACCAAAGTTGCTAAAAATTTTACCGATCTGAAAAAAAACATGGCCGCCAGGGGCGGGCTTATTTGCCTTTTATGTATATAGGGAAAACTTTAATCAACATCTCCTCTGAAACCACTGGACAGAATTTGATTAAACTTGGCAGGGATGATCCTTGGGTCAACCTTCACAAAAGTTGCTAAAATAAACTTGTTCCATATAGATCTCTGGTTGCCATGGCAACAAAAAGAAAAAAATATATGAAAACTTAAAAAATCATCTGCTTCAAAACTACTGGCCAGATTTTAAAATAAATTGGTACAGATGTTCCTTGGGTCAACCTATTTATCTCAGGTGAGCGATTTAGGGCCATCATGGGCCTCTTGTTTCTTTCTGTTGCCATGGCAACCAGAGTTCTACATGGATCAAGTTTATTTTAGCAACATTTGTGAAGGTTGACCCAAGGATCATCCCTGCCAAGTTTAATCAAACACTCTCCAGTGGTTTCAGAGATGTTGATTAAAGTTTTCCCTATATACATAAAAGGCAAAAAAGCCCCGCCCCTAGCAGCCATGTTTTTTTAATGGATCGGAATAATTTTAGCAACTTTGGTAGAGGTTGACCCAAGGAACATCTATACCAATTTATTTTAAAATCTGGCCAGTAGTTTTGAAGAAGATGATTTTTAAAGTTTTCATATTTTTTTCTTTTTGTTGCCATGGCAACCAGAGTTCTATATGGATCAAGTTTATTTTAGCAACTTTTGTGAAGGTTGACCCAAGGATCATCCCTGCTAAGTTTAATCAAATTCTGTCCAGTGGTTTCAAAGGAGATGTTGTTTAAAGGTTTCTCTATATACATATAAGGCAAATAAGCCCCGCCCCTGGCGGCCATGTTTTTTTACGGATCGGAATAATTTTAGCAACTTTGGTAGAGGTTGACCCAAGGGACATCTGTACGAAATTATTTTGAAATCTGGCCAGTAGTTTTGAAGAAGATGATTTTTAAAGATTTCATTTTTTTTCCCTTTTTGTTGCCATGTCAACCAGAGTTCTACATGGATCAAGTTTATTTTAGCAACTTTTGTGAAGGTTGACCCAAGGATCATCCCTGCCAAGTTTAATCAAATTCTGTCCAGTGGTTTCAGAGGAGATGTTGTTTAAAGGTTTCTCTATATACATATAAGGCAAAATAAGCCCCACCCCTGGCGGCCATGTTTTTTTACGGATCGGAATAATTTTAGCAACTTTGGTAGAGGTTGACCCAAAGGAATATCTGTACCAAATTATTTTGAAATCTGGCCAGTAGTTTTGAAGGAGATGATTTTTAAAGTTTTCAAATTATTTTTCTTTTTGTAGCCATGGCAACCAGAGTTCTTCATGGATCAACTTTATTTTAGCAACTTTTGTAGAGCCTCACCCAAGAACCATTCCTGCCAAGTTTAATCAAATTCTGTCCAGTGGTTTCAGAGGAGATGTCATTTAAAGCAAATTGTTGACGACGGAGGACCCCGGACGAAGGGCGATCACAAAAGCTCACTTGAGCACAAAGTGCTCAGGTGAGCCAAACAAACATTCTGACCAAGTTTCATGAAGATAGAGCCAAAAATGGGGTCTCTAGAGTGTTAACAAGGTTTTTCTAAGATTTGACCTCATGACCTACTTTTTGACCCTACATGACCCAAAATCAAACTTGTCCAAGATTTTATGAAAACAAACATTCTAACCAAGTTTCATTAAGATTGGGCCAAAAATGTGGCCTCTAGAGTGTTAACAAGGTTTTTAAGAGATATGACCTTGTGACCTACTTTTTGACCCCACATGACCCAATTTCGAACTTGTCCAAGATTTTATAGAGACAAACATTCTGACCAAGTTTCATGAAGATTGGGCCAAAAATGTGGCCTCTAGAGTGTAAACAAGGTTTTTCTAAGATTTGACCTTGTGACCTACTTTCTGACCCTTCATGACCCCATTTCGAACTTGTCCAAGATTTTATAGAGACAAACATTCTGACCAAGTTTCATTAAGATTGGCCTAAAAATATGGCCTCTAGAGTGTTAACAAGCCAAATTGTTGATGACGCACGACGGACAAAGGGCGATCACAAAATCTCACCTTGAGCACGTTGTGCTCAGGTGAGCTAAAAACTAATCAACAGAAGATCAAAAAAATTATCTTATACAGTTTTTAAGTTATCGCGAGATCCAGATTTCCAGACAGAGAGAGGGCAAACCTATAGTCCCCTCCGGCGTAAACACTTGTAGGGGACTAAAAAATAAGTCTTCAAACTTTGTTTGGGAGACATAATTATTTCACCTATAACTTAAGATATGTAGAAACCAAAACATTCAAAATCACTTTATGACTCAGTGCCTGAAATACATAGTAAGAAGATTGATATACTACAGCCCAATACCGTTACATACCTGTAGGATGGCCTGATTACTTGATGCACCACCTGTAGCAACCACCCTTGAGTTTGGATCTGAAATATATATAAGGCCTGAGTAGAGCCTCACAAAATTGTAACGCTGTATATTGCAATACCCCAGTCTACACATTGTGTAACATATCACCATGCATTGGGTAACTTATTCAAGTTTTTCCAGATGTGGACATACCAGCAATCTTTTTCATTTTTTATGTAAAGTTACCTCCCTTAATCAAAAGTAATTACTTCCAGCTCTATAGAGGAAGTACAGAAATGCTGAAATATTTTTTTTTCTGGAACCAGTCATATAATTATATTAACTAGGCTTAACATATGGTAAAATTGTAGAAATTTTTTATCACAAATATCCTACTATATCCATATCACCAATCATTATTCAAACAAACTTTTCAACTTAATTTCAAATTCAATGAATGCTCAAACTGATTTCACATGAATATTCATTCAGAACTAAATATCACACTGACCATATGAACCAAATTCAATGTACCTATGTAGCAAATAAATTGATTTACCTCCAACATATTTTGTAATAATTCACTCCACCAATGTATATGGACTCCTACATTCTGTGCTGAACTTTATCTTCAGGTGTATAAGGAAATATCAGCATAATCCCCTTACCTCATGAATACTCACATACAAATTTAGGAGTTGATGAATATTAATTTACTGAACTTAAAAGTTTGTCTTTTCTTTTTCATATAGACTTGGCAGAATCCAAGCTGCAAGAGCAAAACCTATGAGGTAAAGGATTAATAATTCCCTGTAAAACTTACTGATGGTCAAGCCACAGAACTTGGCGTACATCAACCTGGCAAGGAACTGACTCTCCAAAACAGCCCTGATCTCAACCTCTGGTGGGAAGCTGTCCACCTATAACATAGCTAGGCATGTCATACTGTATGCTGTCTTATAGGTCACTCTTGGGTTTAACATCCCATAAAAAGTATTTCAGTCATTTTTGGATTTTATCAATATGATAAAGTGCTGCCTCTCTGCAATATTACACTATAGACAAGAGGCACAATACCATATCATTCTGACACTGGTTCATCCTTTCTGATACTACCCTTTTGTGCTAAGTGCCATACAAAAGTACTTTTAACTATACCATTATTTACAATTTGGTATGTCATGGCAGGGGATCGAACCCATGACTACCCAGTTGAATGTTAAACCACTTGACACTTAGATCTATAAGTTTACCCAGTTGAATGTTAAACCACTTGACCACTGAGATCTATAAGTTTACCCAGTTGAATGTCAAACCACTTGACCACTGAGATCTATAAGTTTACCCAGTTGAATGTTAAACCACTTGACCACTGAGATCTATAAGTTTACCCAGTTGAATGTTAAACGACTTGACCACTGATTTCTATAAGTTTACCCAGTTGAATGCACTTGACCACTGAACTATAAGTTTACCCAGTTGAATGTTAAACCACTTGACCACTGAGATCTATAAGTTTACCCAGTTGAATGTTAAACCACTTGACCACTGAGATCTATAAGTTTACCCAGTTGAATGTTAAACCACTTGACCACTGAGATCTATAAGTTTGCCCAGTTGAATGTTAAACCACTTGACCACTGAGATCTATAAGTTTACCCAGTTGAATGTTAAACCACTTGACCACTGAGATCTATAAGTTTGCCCAGTTGAATGTTAAACCACTTGACCACTGAGATCTATAAGTTTACCCAGTTGAATGTTAAACCACTCGACCACTGAGATCTATAAGTTTACCCAGTTGAATGTTAAACCAATCGACCACTGAGACCTATAAGTTTACCCAGTTGAATGTTAAACCAATCGACCACTGAGACCTATAAGTTTACCCAGTTGAATGTTAAACCACTCGACCACTGAGACCTATAAGTTTACCCAGTTGAATGTTAAACCACTCGACCACTGAGACCTATAAGTTTACCCAGTTGAATGTTAAACCACTCGACCACTGAGACCTATAAGTTTACCCAGTTGAATGTTAAACCACTCGACCACTGAGACCTATAAGTTTACCCAGTTGAATGTTAAACCACTTGACCACTGAGACCTATAAGTTTACCCAGTTGAATGTTAAACCACTTGACCACTGAGACCTATAAGTTTACCCAGTTAAATGTTAAACCACTTGACCACTGAGATCTATAAGTTTACCCAGTTGAATGTTAAACCACTTGACCACTGAGACCTATAAGTTTACCCAGTTGAATGTTAAACCACTCGACCACTGAGATCTATAAGTTTACCATTAAAACATTAAAATATGATGTTGATCCATTACAATGCACCTCATTATACATGTAAGTAATGTGAAAACTGATACTAAACGTAAACTAAAGATGATCATGGTTGAGACTCTAATGCGAGATGTAGAGAATTGTAAAAAACAATATTATATACATATATATACTGAGAGTATAATATATTAGACAAATAATGGTAAACTTTTAATGACTTTTACCATCTGTAATTTAATTTATAATATTTTTCTTATTTTGAACTGCCATGTCCAGCTTGGCACTGAAAAACAAAAGGACTAAAAGTACAAAAAAAAGTCAGTATGTAATGTGTAAATCAAATACCAGGACTTGGCTTAAAAATTATATATAATATACAGAAATAGAATTCAGAAGAGACACATTTGTTACATCTTCAATGTGTTTCATTTAACAATACTGATAAACATACAAAATCTTTAAAAGTGTTCTGTCCATATTGTAAGAATTCTGCATCATACCTTGTCTTCATGTTATCAACAATCCTGCATCACACCTTCTCTTCATGTTATCAACAATTCTGCATCACTTCTTGTCTTCATGTTATAACATCAATAATCCTGCATCACACCTTGTCTTCATGTTATCAACAATCCTGCATCACACCTTGTCTTCATGTTATAACATCAATAATTCTGCATCACACCTTGTCTTCATGTTATCAACAATTCTGCATCACACCTTGTCTTCATGTTATAACATCAATAAACCTGCATCACACCTTGTCTTCATGTTATAACATCAATAATTCTGCATCACACCTTGTCTTCATGTTATAACATCAATAATCCTGCATCACACCTTGTCTTCATGTTATAACATCAATAATCCTGCATCACACCTTGTCTTCATGTTATAACATCAATAACCCTGCATCACACCTTGTCTTCATGTTATAACATCAATAATTCTGCATCACACCCTGTCTTCATGTTATAACATCAATAATTCTGCATCACACCTTGTCTTCATGTTATAACATCAATAATTCTGCATCACACCTTGTCTTCATGTTATAACATCAATAATTCTGCATCACACCTTGTCTTCATGTTATAACATCAATAATCCTGATCACACCTTGTCTTCATGTTATAACATCAATAATCCTGCATCACACCTTGTCCTGCATCACACCTTGTCTTTAGTGAATGCCTGAGGCATATTGAAACGGGTAAAAAAAAAAATCCTCAGAAACGGGCCAATCTTTACAGCAATTCCCTACAACGTTATGAGATGGTTGCCTTTTTTGCAAGTTTAAACCGGGCGCAAGATTCAACATATTTTTAGTAAAATGTTAAAACTAACCCAAATATGTTTATTTTTCTGGTTGTGGCTGCTTTTCAGCACTGAATATATTAGACTTCATTTGTGGACACAATTGAACTACTGAAGTGTATAAAAATGTATGTATAGGTTATTATGCACCATATAGGACTCTTATGAATGTTTAATATTTTGGTATAACATAAAATAAAATTAACATTGAAAATGATTAAAAATACATTTTTCAATGTTACAGGTGTGTGTAGTTCAGTAAAGCATGTAATCAGTTTTTGTTAAAGATCAAAAAACCTGTAGAGTAAAAATGCATAAAATGCGAAAATCAATAATATCAATAATTCAAAGACAATCAATATAACCAATAAGTTTAAATAGTTTATTCTAATGATCTGTTAATTGGTTCCACAGCAGTCATAAAATTAAACCTTCAAACTTATTAAAAGTGATTTTATTCAATTTAAAAATTTCAGGTAATATGAGTTTTTTTTTTTAAAATTAAATTTATAAAAAACATTTTAAGGCATTTTAAAATTTTTTTTTTAAAAGTTATTTTGGGTTGGAAAAAATTCCTTTATAAAAGTTACAGGATTTAACTGTAAAGATTGGCTCGTTTCTTATTCCACACCAAGTTTTGCGGTAGGTCAGTGGTTCTACCCAGATGCCTCCGTGCATTCGGGGTCTTCCTCCACCTGTAATTAGCTGGACGTCGCTATATGACTGAAATACTGTTGAAGCGACGGTAAACTCAAATACTCAAGTCCACACCAAGTCACATTTTCCAGATAGCAGGCCAACCTCAACCTGAGCGCCAAACATGGGGATACAAACCTGTGCCATTTGTTATGTCTTTGGTGAGCCACTGGGGGATATCAAACCTTGACCAGGATAAGGGCTGGATGCTCTAACTACCTAGTCATTAGGACAGATTAACCTTTAAGGTAACTAACATCAGTAGGTGACTTACATCAGGGACGGTTGGTGACTTAATATAAGATATATATTGAAATCAGATAAAAACTCACCTCTTTATCATTAGCATCAAATCTAAATGTTCCCATGAACACTGGCTGTATCTCAGTCACATCAAAGTAAACACCTGATTGAATAGAAGTCAATAAATATTTAACTAAATGAGTGGAATTTTTTCATGTCAAAATTAATGAACTTCTTGACATTTACATCAATCTTCCCAAACACATCCTGTGTAGCGTCTTTATGTTTTATCTTTAAAAACCGGTTAGCTATGATAGTAACAAAGGATCTGTATGCAAGTGACAAGTTCCACATGTCAATGACAGGTGATAAATTATCAAGGAAACTAGTTTTTATTTTTGACCTTTGTCTTCAAAGTATGACCCTCTATTTTGAGCTAGCATCTGGTTATTGTGTGCAGAGTTCTGTCTAAAAAGCTTCTTCAGCAACATTTTTTTTTCCTACTTGAAATGCTCATACTAAAGAGACCAAACCATCAATATTAGAAGAAGAATATATACTGTATGAATAAAGAAGAATAAAAAAAGATTTCGGGGCATACATACCTATGTTATCATGGTTACCAGGTTGTGTCTGCTGCACCAAGGCAGAAAATGCATCCCATGATCCTCCAGCACATCGCTGCATAATTCTCTCCCTTGTCAGAGAGCCATTTTTAAAGCTGCAATTCCAAGGAATTCATTTACACTGAAATTCATAATAGGGCCTATGCAAAGTGAAATTCACTAAACACTTAAACCATATATAATGCCAGAGATATAATTAGATGATCTTAATTGCAATAACATTCTTTCCCTCTTACTATTTGTAGCTTATATAGCTCAAAAAAAGAAAAAAGTAACATCATGATAGATATGCCTGTGCAAGAAAAAATATACTGAGGCACCCAAAACAGTTTTTCTGTTACTTGTCATATATTGCCCATTGGATATTAAAAGTTAACATTCATAGATAATTTGAAATCATTGCCCCATGATAAAGCAGGGAGTTTTGGACCAATGGGAATTTCTACATGGTGGCATGCACAAATTTCTATTTTCAGCCAGCATGCAACAATTTTAAAATAAGCAAATTGCTGTTTTCAATGATAGTCCTATGATGAAAATGAGGTTGACCCAAGGAACAGCTGTACCAAATTATTTTGAAATCTGGCCAGTAGTTTTGAAGGAGATGATTTTTAAAGTTTTCAAATTATTTTTCTTTTTGTAGCCATGGCAACCAGAGTTCTTCATGGATCAACTTTATTTTAGCAACTTTTGTAGAGCCTCACGCAAGGAACATTTCTGCCAAGTTTCATTAAATTCTGTCCAGCAGTTTCAGAGGAGATGTCGTTTAAAGAAAATTGTTGATGACGCACGACGCACATCGCACAACGCACGACGGGTGATCACAAAATAGCTCACCTTGAGCACTTCGTGCTCAGGTGAGCTAAAAACATCAAAATCAAACATTTGTATTTTAATATCTTCCGATTAATGTGACAAAAATTTAAAACACTTATATGTTTACTTTTTCCCATTCTCTTCTTACAAAGTTGCATAATTATAAAATATTTGTTCCTTTCCTTAATGAAAAGTTATATAAAATTACACATAAACCTACAAAATCCACCATTTTGATCTCGCGATGATAACACAACAATTTTTGATATTATTTTAATCCTTATTAACCGCCTTATAAAAGAAAAAAAAAAGAGGGGAAACAAATTAAAAAAGGTTATACTTTGTGTGTTAACTTAAAATTAATATTCTATTCAGCCTTAAAAAGTAAAGACAAGCGGATACAAAACACATATTTTCCCCGTTCTCTCAATAAAATTAAAAAATGGCGCAGATAAACCAATCTCATTCTCCCGATATAACATGATGTTTCGAACAATCAGAGAGTGGCATGACCCTAGTATTTAAGAGACCCTGGCCAGACAGACATGGAAATTTAAATATGTTCTTAGAAATTTTAAATTCTTTGGGAACAAATTCAACATTCAAATGTTAGCAATCTTGGTAGACGGTTACCCAAGGAATATCTGTACTAAAACATTTTGCAATCTGCCAGTAGAATTGAAAGAGATGATTTTTAAAGTTTTCATTTATTTTTTACTCTTTCCCTTGCCATGGCAAAAGGATCATCCCTGTCAAGTTTACTTCTGTCCAGCAGTTTAAAAGGAGATGTCGTTTAAAGTCTTCACTTTATACATATAAGGCAAATTAGCCCCGCCCCTGGTGGCCATGTTTTTTTACGGATCAGAATAATTTTAGCAATCTTGGTAGACAGTTTCCCAAGGAACATCTGTACCAAAACATTTTGAAATCTGGCCAGTAGTTTTGAAAGAGATGATTTTTAAAGTTTTCTTTTTTTTTCTCTTTCCCTTGCCATGGCAACCAGAGTTCTACATGGACCAAGTTTATTTTTGCAACTTCAAGGTTCACCCAAGGAACATCCCTGTCAAGTTTGATCAAATTTTGTCCAGCGGTTTCAGAGGAGATGTTGTTTAAAGTTTTTACTATATACATATAAGGCAAATTAACCCCGTCCCTGGCAGCCATGTTTTTTGATGGATCGGAAAATTTTTACCCAAGGAACATCTGTACTAAAACATTTTGAAATCTGGCCAGTAGTTTTTAAGAAGATGATTTTTAAAGTTTTCATTTTTTTTCTTTCCCTTGCCATAGCAACCAGAGTTCTACATGGATCAAGTTTATTTTAGCAACTTTTGTGAAGGTCCACCCAAGGAACATCCCTGCCAAGTTTAATCAAATTCTGTCCAGCAGTTTCAGAGGAGATGTTTAAAGCAAATTGATGATGCTGCACGATGGACGATAGACGCAGGGTGATCTTAATAGCTCACCTTGAGCACATTGAGCTCAGATGAGTTATAAAATGAAACTTTGTACACTAAAAATAGAGAAAGAGTTGCTAGCCACACAGTTTGGATGCTAAAATTTCTGCCAGTTCACATAAAGTAGGGAGGTTATATGTCATTGTTATCATATACATACTGCTGCTGCAATTATGGAGAAACCATTATAAGCAGCAACACCACATTTCCGGAGGATGTTGCTGCAGTTACAAAGATACAATATCACTGTTCACTTGAGATATTCTTGTCAGTAATTGTCTTCCTTGCCAATGGTTCAGAGAATTCATGCAGTGAAGCAGTACCTGTATCAGGCAAAGGATAAGACAATATTAGGTCCAGTACAGAAAATGATGAGAAGATTCTTGTAAATTGATGGTATCATCATCACATGTGTGTTGTTGTCTTATTTGAATGCCATTGTAAAAGGTCAGTTTAACGACCAAACACAAACATAAAACACTTTGTTTTATATGTATTGTATGTGAATTGTATTTTTGTATAATGTGCCCAATAGAATATGCTTAAACTAAACATAAAACAGAAGTGGCCATGTTTTATCACAGACCCTAACAATATGAACAATAATGTCATGGAGCATCTATAACAAATCCAATCAGCAGTTTTGGAAAATAGATTTTTAAATCCTAAAAGTTATGCTTTTTTAACGAATGATTGGTGTTCCTTGAAACACTTGTGTCACCTGCATTGTCATAGAAATCTTGGTTCTACCAATAAGTTATCAGTACAAAACAATGTCCAATCATTTGACACCAACACCCAAACAAGATCTAGGAATCCTATGCACTTTTTTTTCAACAAAGGGGGATAATTCAAGAATAAGATGAGGTAGTGTTATGGTTTCTGCTGTTTCTGTTGAGATCAACATTTTACCTCAGATTTTATTTTTGCTTAAGCAGGAGTAACAGATCTTCAGCATTGCTAATCTACACCTAATAAGATATCAACATTTTAACTAATTTTTTTTTATTTTTTTTTGGTTGAGCTAGAGTTATAGATCTTCAGCACTGCTTATCTACACCTTATAAAATATCAACATTTTACCTCAGATTTCATTTTGATTGAGCTAGAGTCACAGATCTTCAGCATTGCACATCTACACCTAATAAGAGATCAACATTTTACCTCAGATTTTATTTGATTGAGCTGGAGTTACAGATCTTTAGCACTAGCACATCTACTCCTATAAGATATCAACATTTTACCTCAGATTTTACTTTAATTGAACAGGAGTTACAGATCTTCAGCAGTGACATCTACCCTATAAGAATCAAATTTTACCTAATTTCATTTTATTGAACGGGAGTTACAGATTTTCGGCACTGCACATCTACACCTAATAAGAGATCAACATTTTACCTCAGATTTTATTTTGATTGAGCTGGAGTTACAGACCTTCAGCACTGTTCATCTACACCTAATAAGAGATCAACATTTTACCTCAGATTTTATTTTGATTGAGCAGGAGTTAAAAATCTTCAGCACTGCACAACTACACCTAATAAGAGATCATCATTTTACCTCAGATTTTTTTTTATTGAGCTGAGTTACAGATCTTCAGCACTTCACATCTACAGCTAATAAGAGATCAACATTTTACCTCAGATTTTACTTTGATTGAGCTGGAGTTACAGATTTTCAGCACTGCACATCTACACCTAAGAAATCAACTTTTTACCTTAGATTATTTTATTGATTGAGTTGGAGTTGAAGATCTACAGCACTGCACATATACACCTAATAAGAGATCAACTTTTTACCTCAGATTTTATTTTGATTAAGATGGAATTACAGATCTCAGCACTGCACATATACACCTATAAGAGATCAATATTTTACCTCAGATTTTATTTTGATTGAGCTGGAGTTACAGACCTTCAGCACTGTTCATCTACAACTAATAAGAGATCAACATTTTACCTCAGATTTTATTTTAAATGAGGAGTTACAGATCTTCAGCACTGCACATCTACACCTAAT
>CM037788.1:46152890-46202890 GCA_021229015.1 Solen grandis | reverse complement strand
AGAATCATTTTATGATAAATTACATAATAATGTAATAAACAAAATCATGACACAGCTTTTGGATATGATGTGTCATTATCATTTTGCTAGGTTACCGCGTGTCCTGTATTCAACCACTCCACCATATAGGTTATTTTCTCAATGCATTTGTTATCAAAATGACTCCAAAAAGAAAGGTATTAATATCATTTTAGGTATATATTTACGTATCCACACCAGGCTAATCATGAAACGTAGGGACGGATAGGCTATTAACCTCTTCAGTAGGCTTAGAGTAGAGCATTCATTTCGAGGTCTATATTTTCAAAAATGGTAATTATCAGTGATTGATAGATATCAAGTACATAGCAACGCAGAAACGGCCCATGAAAAGGGGGCAGAGAGATAAATAATGTATAAGCGATGAAAGGCCTGTAAGCAAGGTAGAGATGGTATTTGAAGAATGAACACAGAATCATTACGAGGACGATGGGCGTGTATCACTCGCATGATTTGTTGAAAAACCGGTGTTATTTTTCCGATTACTTGAATCTACGATTTGGTGGGAAAATCCTCGAATTTGTATACGAGACAAATAAAACTTAGGTAGATAGTGAGAGAGCGAGAGATAGAGATGACAGGCAGAAAATAGCAACGGTTGAGTAAATTACCTTACAAGATCTGAAGGAATGAAAGAAGCTGCAAAAACTTTAAGCAATAATGAAATACTATCAAAAATGTTTAAATACTTTAAAGATAAAAAAATTATACAGAAATGTTATGGCGAAGAGACACTTCCTCGCTACCTGAATTTATGCCGTTGACGCATATTCGTAAGCCGGCGTCAAAGAAACCTGTGTTGCACGTGTGGACCGCTGTGGTTCTATTCAGAAGACACGTGACGTATCTTTCGGTATACTCCGCACCACGGACGGCGTTGTCTCCGTCGTGAAGGCCAACGCAGCTTGGCAGTCTGGTATCACAGGTCTCACAAGAAGCATCCAGGGGGCGACACATGTTCTGGGCGTACTCACCTGAAGTGTGACGAGAAATCATACAAGCAAGCATGGGGACGAGATCAGATCATCTGTCTGTTTAGCTCAGGTGTCGCTAAATAAAGGTCAGACATATGAACCTATTTTTATTTGCTCACATACTCTTGAGTGTAGTCGTCTGAAACAGATTGATTGTTTGATACAGGTGGCCATTCATACAAATTTATTGCTTATGCCTATAGATCCCCTATACGGGCAATGATATTTTATAGCCTTCCAATGCGAAAAGTACTGCTCCAACACAGGAAAAGCCAAGAGGGATCATTATGCATTTTGTATGTTCTAAAAGCTTTTTTTCTAAATCAGTGTAAAATATTATTATTATAACTTTTCTTGAAACTATAAAACTCATTTCAGATTTTGTCGTATCCTATCTCTGAATGCTTAAGGTAGAAATTGGGTGATTTTTTTCGGCGTAGCTGTATAATTTCGATTTCAACTCGCATCTTAAACCAATCAAATGTACGCTAACAGCGGTAAGTAATTCTAAGCTGAATAAAAGGACTCCTGTTATTGGTTAACGCATCGTTATGGACTATAAAATTACTGTAAATAAGGGGTGCAGCTTGTATATATCATTCAGCTTGGTGTTATTACTTTTCTTTTTGATGTAAACATGAAAGTGATTTCAGTAAGTTAAATACAATCCTTTTCCATCATTTGAGGAATGCTACTTTGTGAAAATGATTTAAAACAACAAAAAAGAATCCACCGTGTTATGACATGAAACCCCTTAATTACTATGTATATTGAATTCTTCCAGCCTGCCGAGATGCTCTCATTGAAAATTAATTCGCCAAAACCAAAACAAATAATAACGCTTTTATATCATAATTGTCATATGCAATAATGATATGAACAAATATCAAACAAGCCTATTTACAGATATAATTTTTTGTATTACCGTCTATAAATAAGTATATTTCATAGAAAAAATACTGAACTATTTCTAGAGCGTACTAAATTTGTTGTGCGTCGGTCTTTCGCGCGCTTTTCCTCGGAATGTTCCCCAACTTCCTTTATCAATGAATCTATGCTTTAAGGTGCTGATCATTAATGTATATGCCTGTATAAACTATTTTGATACAGTTTACAACTGATAAAATCAGACCTGAACAAGCTTTTGTCAGTAAGAAATAAAATAAAGGTGAAGAAAAAATTGTATGTCCTAACTACAACGAGCAGATAACTGCTCATTACATGATCAGCCTGGAACTAAATTCGGTTTTATGCAGCGGATTATCATAGATTTTTTTATAGTTCATAGGATAATTTTAACATTCACTTTTAAATAATTTAAGGTAAGCCTGTTTACGATAATGGTCAGTCGTGTCTTTTGTATAATAGTCTAGTCATTCTTTACTGTACATTTTGTTTTGAATATATATAGACATTATTTTAAAATTGTACCTTTTTTTGCTACATTCCTGTTGTTGTACACATCTCGTGGACTATTTTCTTATTTGCAAAATAAATTTTAAAAACCTTATCATTGTTCACTACCAAAAAATTATTTACAACAATGCTTTTATAACCTATCATAACATTAGAGTCTTTGAAATGTGTTTTGCATATATTTCCATTTATAAGTTTCTTAATTAAAGTATATTTATGCATGAATGAAAATCTCGTTTTTCTTTCATCCTACGCCGAATATCTTTTTTAAAGATATTTCTTGTTTTTATTCTTATCGTTTTATTTTACTTTTTTTTTTTTTTGAAAAAGTCTACATTTGTAATTTGCTGAGTGTATATTTTTACTTCAGAGACTCAATTCAAATTTAGCTGTATTTAAGCTTTGAAAAAATATTTTGTATTGTTATCGTTTTATTTTATTAGGACTTTCTGCCCTGTCGGCAGAAAGTCCTATTGGGTTTGTACTGTTTTTTTTTTAATTTTCTTATTGTTTTTTCTTCCTCTTATATTTGCGTTAATTTCGATGTGTTGCCATTGGCCCAGAACAATGAAAATTTTATGGTATATATTTCAAACCATGAGCTTTCGGATGCAATGAATTTCATATTCATATGACGTCATATAACGTCAGACGTCAAGATTGTACGCGGTGTACAGCCATTATTTCTGGACCGATTTAAATCCAAATTTCACAAAATGTGTATGTTAGGCTCTAGTTGTGCATCCCGGTGTCCGTTTTTTTCAAATTCGAAAAGGCAATGGTTTTATGGCGAATCTAAGATTCGAACCATTGACGTCAAATTTCAAATGCGTATAAAATCGCTTACAGATGAGCTAGAAAGATGATATTTGGACAGAAGATAAGTCTCTAGGATTTATTTACATTCTCAGAAGATAAATGTCAAATGAAGTCATATGACGTCATGAGGGGAAAAGAAATTTCTAATGTTTACGTGTTAATTTTTATATGTTGAAAACGTCTGTGCACCTTGAAAATTTATTACCATATGCCTCAGATAGAACATTTTGCATTTCAATATTTTTTATTTGACTATGACGTGTTTTGACGTCAAAGTTGACGTCGTCTTAAAATATTTGTACGCGGTCTACAGCCATTTTTTCTGGACCCATTTTCATCAAAATTTCACAAAATGTGAATGTTAGGCTCTAGTTGTGCATCCCGGTGTCCGTTTTTCTAAATTCTAAAAGGCAATGGTTCTATGGCGAATCCAAGATTCGAATCATTGACGTCAAATTTCAAATGTGTATAAAATCGCTTACAGATGAGCTAGAAAGATGATATTTGGACAGAAGATAAGTTTCTACAATTAATAACATTCTCAGAAGATAAACGTCAAATGACGTCATATGACGTCATGAGGTGCAAAGGAATTTCTGATGTTTACGTGTTAATTTTTATATGTTGAAAACGTCCGAGCACCTTGAAAATTTAAAAGCAATTGCTTCAGATAGAACATTTTGCATTTCAGTCATTTTCTTTTGTCTATGACGTGTTTTTACGTCAAACTTAAAATATTTGTACGCGGTCTACAGCCATTATTTCTGGACCGATTTTCGTCAAATTTTCACAGAATGTGTATGTTAGGCTCTAGTTGTACACCCCGGTGACCGTTTTTCAAAATTCGAAAAGGCAATGGTTCTATGGCGAATCTAAGATTCGAATTAAATTTCAAATCATAAAATCGTTAAATTTAAAAGTCTGGTTTTTTTTAATTTTTATATGCCGATAACGTCCGAGCACCTTGAAAATTTAATAGCAAATGCTTCTGATAAAACATTTTGCATTTCAGTCATTTTCATTTGACTATGACGTGTTTTGACGTCAAACTTGACGTCGTCTTAAAAAATTTGTACGCGGTCTACAGCCATTATTTCTGGGCCGATTTTCATCAAAATTTCACAGAATATGTGTATGTTACACTCTAGTTTTGCATCCCGGTGTCCGTTTTTCCAAATTCGCAAAGGCAAAGATTTTATGGCGTATCCAAAATTCGAACCATTGACGTCAAATTTCAAAATTTCAAATGAGCATAAAATCGCTTCCTGATGAGTTAGAAAGCTGATATTTGCACAGATTATACGTCTCAAAGTGTCTTTTACATTCTGAGAAGATGAACGTCATTTGACGTCATGTGACGTCTTAAGGTCAAAAATAATTTCTTAGATCTATGCCTAAATTTATATATGTTGTAAAGTTTCCAGGACCATGGAAATGTAATTGCATATGCGTCAAACCATGTGCTTTGAAATGCATTGAATTTCATATTCATGTGACGTTATATTACGTCATATTTGACGTCAGGACAGAAAGATTTTACGCGGTCTACAGCCATTATTTTTTGACTGATTTTCATCAAAATTTCACAAAATGTACATATTGCGATTTAGTTGTGCATCCCGGTGTCCGTTTGTCCAAATTCGAAAAGTCAAAGGTTATATGGCAAATCCAAGATTCAAACCATTGACGTCAAATTTTAAATACGCATAACATCGCTTCCTGATGTATTATAAAGCTGATATTTGAACTGAAAATTAATCTGTACGACTTGTTTTTATTCTGTAAGGCAGAACGTCATTTGACGTCATATTGACGTCATAAGGTAAAACAGAATTTCTAATATCTATGCGTTTATTTCTATATGTTGCAAAAGTCTCAGGGGCATGAAAAATTAATGGCGTATATTTCAGATACTGAATATTTCATTTAATTGATTGTCTTATGCTTATAACCGTCATATGACGTCAAACATGACGTTGTCTACGAAAGATTTTTCACGGTCTACAGACCTTATTTTCGGACCGTTTTTTATTCAATTTTCACAGAATGTGTATGTTTCGTTATAATTATGCAGCCAGGTGTCCGTCTTTCCATATTCATAAAGGCAATTGTTCTATGGCGAATCCAATATTAGAACCATTGCTGTTAAATTTCAAATACGCATAACATCGCTTCCAGATGTGTTAGAAAGCTGATATTTTGACTGAATATAAGTATCTACGTATGTTTTACCTTATAAGAAGATTAGCGTCATATGACGTCATGTGTCGTTACAAGTCCTAAACAACTTTTTTAAACGTTTTTACGGCCTATAGGCCTGATTTTTTTTAATTTGCATGGAATTTTTACTGAATGTGCAGCATTAGATGCTATGGCATAATGCTATTTCCGTTTCCAAAGAAAGCAACGGTCAAGGTCATATTTTAATTATCGATATTTTTCTTTGGCTTTAAATATCTCTAAAACAATAAATATTCTATATAGACACTATGCATATAATTTGAGGTGCTTTGAAAGACCTTTCAGCTTTTAATGATCGGGGTTGAATCAATTGAATTATGGCTGAAATATGAATGTTCAGTTAGCCTCAATGCGTTTAACAGTTTATATCTCAAAATTTTTGATTTTTTTCGAAAATATGAATAATGTTTGTAGAGCAATGTTGGGTCTTTCTTTCGATGCTTTAAGTTTAACGATTGACCCAAAATCATGGAGTAATGTAAATAACAAAATTCGTTTATGCTATTAAATGATAGACCCAAATATATTGCAATCAAATTGAATGGATTTTAAAGACATTTCTTTTGTTAACTAGATTACTGAAATAAGTCAAATTGTAAGAAAGTGATGTCAAAATAAGAATTGATGTTTAGTTTAAATTTAGCAGAAAGTCCTATCATTCGTATCAACGAATGAAATCTAGTTTTTTTTTTTATTTATTCATTTAAACAGTCTACATTTGAAATTAGGACTTTCTGCCTACAGGCAGGAAGACCTATTGGGTTTGTACTGTTTCTTTATTCTTCTTCTTATTCTTTTTTTCTTCTTTTCTACGCCTTAATTGCTATATGTTGCAAGAGCACAAGAACCATGAAAATTTAATGGCGTATACTTCAGATGCTCAAATTTTAATTTTAATGATTTTCATATGCTTGTGATGTCATATGACGTCACATTTGACATTGTCTACAAACGTTTGTACGCGGTCTTAAACCATTAATTCTGGACCGATTTTCATTAAAAAAAATCACCGAATGTGTATGTTACGTTCTACTTGTGCATCCCGGTGTCCGTTTTTCCAAATTCGAAAAGGCAAAGGTTTTATGGCGAATCTAAGATTCGAACCATTGACGTCAAATTTCAAATACATATAAAGTCGCTTCCAGATGAGTTAGGGAGCTGATTTTTTTAAAGAATATAAGCCTCTAAGAGTGCTTTATATTCTGTGAAGAGAAGCGTCATTTAACGTCATATGACGTTTATTAGGTGAGAAATAATTTCTAATTTCTCATTTCTGCGTGTTAACTTCTATATGTTGTGAACGCCCGAGCACCTTGAACATTAAATAGCATATGCTTCACATTGAACATTTTGCATTTCAATGATTTCCATTTGCCTATGACGTATTTTTCGGTCTACAGCCGTTATTTCTGGACTGATTTTAATCAAAATTCACAGAATGTGTATGTTAGGCTCTACTTGTGCATCCCGGTGTCCATTTTTCCAAATTCGAAAAGGCAAAGGTTTTATGGTGAATCCAAAATTCGAGCCATTGACGTCAATTTTCAAATACCTGAAGATGAACGTCATTTGACGTCATAAACTAAAAAAGAATTTCTGATATCTACGCGTTAATTTAAATATGTTTTAAAGTTCCAAGGACCATGGAAATTAAAAAGGCATATATTCTAAACCATGAGCTACTGAATGCAATTACATATTCATGTGACGTCATATAACGTCAGATTTGACGTCACGACAAAAGGTTTTTACGCAATCTACAGCCTTTATTTTTGGACCGATTTTCATCAAAATTTCAAAGAATGTACATGCAACGCTTTAGTTGTGTATCCCGGTGTTTGGTTTACCAAATTCGAAAAAAAAAAGCAATGGTTCTAAGGCGAATCCAAAATTCGATCCATTGACTTCAAATTTCAAATACGTATAAAGTCGCTTCCAGATGAGTTAGGGAGCTGATTTTTTAAAAGAATATAAGCCTCTAAGAGTGCTTTATATTCGGTGAAGAGAAGCGTCATTTAACGTCATATGACGTTTATTAGGTGAGAAATAATTTCTAATTTCTCATTTCTGCGTGTTAACTTCTATATGTTGTGAACGCCCGAGCACCTTGAACATTAAATAGCATATGATTCACATTGAACATTTTGCATTTCAATGATTTCCATTTGCCTATGACGTATTTTTCGGTCTACAGCCGTTATTTCTGGACTGATTTTAATCAAAATTCACAGAATGTGTATGTTAGGCTCTACTTGTGCATCCCGGTGTCCATTTTTCCAAATTCGAAAAGGCAAAGGTTTTATGGTGAATCCAAAATTCGAGCCATTGACGTCAATTTTCAAATACCTGAAGATGAACGTCATTTGACGTCATAAACTAAAAAAGAATTTCTGATATCTACGCGTTAATTTAAATATGTTTTAAAGTTCCAAGGACCATGGAAATTAAAAGGCATATATTCTAAACCATGAGCTATTGAATGCAATTACATATTCATGTGACGTCATATAACGTCAGATTTGACGTCACGACAAAAGGTTTTTACGCAATCTACAGCCTTTATTTTTGGACCGATTTTCATCAAAATTTCACAGAATGTACATGCAACGCTTTAGTTGTGTATCCCGGTGTCTGGTTTACCAAATTCGAAAAAAAAAAGCAATGGTTCTAAGGCGAATCCAAAATTCGATCCATTGACTTCAAATTTCAAATACGTATAAAGTCGCTTCCAGATGAGTTAGGGAGCTGATTTTTTAAAAGAATATAAGCCTCTAAGAGTGCTTTATATTCTGTGAAGAGAAGCGTCATTTAACGTCATATGACGTTTATTAGGTGAGAAATAATTTCTAATTTCTCATTTCTACGTGTTTCTATATGTTGTGAACGCCCGAGCACCTTGAACATTAAATAGCATATGCTTCACATTGAACATTTTGCATTTCAATGATTTCCATTTGCCTATGACGTATTTTTCGGTCTACAGCCGTTATTTCTGGACTGATTTTAATGAAAATTCACAGAATGTGTATGTTAAGCTCTACTTGTGCATCCCGGTGTCCATTTTTCCAAATTCGAAAAGGCAAAGGTTTTATGGTGAATCCAAAATTCGAGCCATTGACGTCAATTTTCAAATACCTGAAGATGAACGTCATTTGACGTCATAAACTAAAAAAGAATTTCTGATATCTACACGTTAATTTAAATATGTTTTAAAGTTCCAAGGACCATGGAAATTAAAAGGCATATATTCTAAACCATGAGCTATTGAATGCAATTACATATTCATGTGACGTCATATAACGTCAGATTTGACGTCACGACAAAAAGTTTTTACGCAATCTACAGCCTTTATTTTTGGACCGATTTTCATCAAAATTTCACAGAATGTATATGCAACGCTTTAGTTGTGTATCCCGGTGTCTGGTTTACCAAATTCGAAAAAAAAAAGCAATGGTTCTAAGGCGAATCCAAAATTCGATCCATTGACTTCAAATTTCAAATACGTTTAAAATAGCTTCCAGATGAGATAGAAAGCTGATAATTGGATTGAATATTAGTCTCTAAGACTCTTTTTGTTCTGTGAGGACGAACGTCAATTGACGTCATATGACAGTAAAAAAGAATTTCTTATATCTACGCGTGAATTTCTATATGTTGCTAAGGTCGATGTGGCTTGAAAAATTAATGGCCTATATTAAAGGCACTGAATATTTCATTTCATTGATTTTCTTATGCCTTTGACGTCATATGATGTCAAACTTGACGTTGTCTACAAAAGTTTGTACGCGGTCTACAGCCATTATTTCTGGACCGATATTCATTAAAACTTCAAAGAATGTTTATGTTACGCTCTAGTTGTGCCAACCGGTGTCCGTTTTTCCAAATTCAAAAATGTTTTATGGCTTAACCAAGATCCGAACCATTGACGTCAAATTTCAGTTGAGATACATATAAAATCACTTCACTTTCTATTATTTCACGTAGTGTTTGAAAAAAAATAAACGGCTCATTTGCTGATGAAGATCCAATATTCCGTGGACTTTTTTTTTCCTTAGACTGACACTTGTCCCATTGAAATCGATGAAGAAACGAAATTCTTACGGGTCATTTTTTTATATTCAAGCGGAGCCAAATATTGACAATTTTGTCTTGGATTCGATGCCTTTAATGACGTCACGGTAACGTTGTATTGCAACACAGTAAGTTAAAGCATTTTCGGAAAATATCCTATTTTCACTTTAAATTTATTTTAGACATTTTTGGAAAATGTAATTGCCAATGGCTCAGAATAATGAAAATTGTATGGCAAATATTTCAGACCATGTCTTTTCGAATGCAATGGTTTTCAATTCATATGACGCCAGATGTGACGTCAGGAAAAAACGTTTGTACGCGCTCTGCAGAATTTATTTGTGAATGGATTTTCTTGTAATTTTCTCAGAGGGTTCAAGTAGAGGTTAGTTCAAAGTTGCCTTTAACTACACGATAAAGTCACTCGGGCTCCGCCCGAGTGACTATGTCGTGTAGCTAAAGTCAACAATGAACTAAGCTATATAACACATAGTATTTTCCTCCACTAGCGACAAAACGTCACAAAAGTGTGAGTTATGTGGTTGCATAGTCCACACTTGTTGATTTTTTTTATAAAAGTGTGGACTACGGGTTATAGCCCACGGTGACTATGAACAAATACTAGCATCTGATTGGACAAGAGGAAAATGCCATGTGCTAAGTTACGCTTTAGTTGTGCATCCTTACTTTCTTTTTCAAATATTGAAAAGACGGAGGTCCTTTGGTGAAACCAAGTTTCGAAAATATGACCTTAAAATTAATCTAAATATTTCAGAGCCCTCAGGAGAGATAGAAAGCTGAAATTTGCACATGTTGTTATTTCAAAGGTTTTCTTTAGAATTTCACAGGCCCAACGTCATTTAACGTCATGACGTGTTTTCATTTCTCGTGCAATAAATTCGATGTGATCCCAATTGTCAAGAATGATGAAAATTTTATAACATGTATTTCAGATGCTAAATTTTTAAATGCAATGATATTCATATTCATATGACGTCAAAATAGACGTCAGGTCAGAAAGTGTGTATGCGCTCAGCAGACATTATAAATGGATGGATTTCCCTAAAATTTTCACAGAATGCATAGCATAAACTCTCATTTCCAAATGTCTTCTTCGTATTACGTATAAATGATTTTCAGTTTGATCAAATTTTAAACGGGTTGCAGAAAGTCCTATCGTTTGCCGAGCAAACGAAATCTAGTTTTATTTTTGTATTTGCTAAGTGTATATTTTTACTTCAGAAACTCAATTCAGATTATGCTGTATTTTAGCTTTGAATTCTTGAAAAAAATATTTTCTTTAAATGTGAATGTTTTTTGGTTACGGAAAACAGATCAAGACCAGATAGTTCCTCCCACACGCTGTTTTATCAGGGTCTTCTCTGTTGTACATAAAAGTGTAGCTCAGCAAAGAAAACTTCGTTCATATGCTATTAAAAGTTCAGTAAATAAGTATTCATCAAATCATAAACTTGTACATTAATATTCATGAGGTAAAGGGTTATTTCGATATATGCCATATAAAGGGGCAGTTATTTTACAATGAGCTGATACCAAACAAGCGTTTAAACTTAATCAGGATGCCATGAAGTATGTTGTTTATACCTTCCCGGATGTTACTCGCTCTGTCTTTTTCCTGGTTTTGCTTATATTTCAATTCTATTTACACATCCCTATCATATTTGTCTGGGATCAAAGCTTCATCGCGGAAAGCCATGTCAACTGCTATCTTAAATACCCAGTTCTCATATTTTCGAGCCCCTAGACATTCGTCACCAAACGTTTTATGTTGAAAAGAATTCTATGTTCCCTATTGGTTCGCGCTGTTTAACCTATGTCACACCTGTTCCTGACCCGACGGCGATTTATATAAACAAACAACTGATGACATGTCTATATACATAGATTGTACTTGAAATACTTTCTCATTTTCCGGTACACCTTAGCAACAATCTCCTAAGAGCTGTTGGTCAAACGGGACAGAAACGTGGAAAAACTGACTGTCACACCCTCGATTATTCAGCATTAAATCCTTCCAGATGATATCACGAGACGCTCAAAAAAAAAAAGGGGGGGGGGGGGGCTGGTTCTTATACTCAAGAGCAATAAAATCGGATAATCCCCAAAATTCAAAACATCTCTCAAAAATGAAACAGATGAAAAGACATTCAAGGATGTTTTAGTAAATAATTCAAACTCACATCGATTGGTAAACAAAACCTTATGACTAATTCTAACCCCTCCCAAAAGTTTCAGAGTAGTACTCGTTCCAGGCCTGGTTTTTGCGATCTCCTAAATGCTTTTTACCCCACCCCTCATGATTATTTCTCATCTATCAAATTGCATAACAGATGATATTTCAATTAATCTCAAAATGCCCGTAGACACAAACTTTAGGCTTGAAAGTTCATAAAAAAAAGGAAAGAAAAAGAAGACGAAAAAAATGATTCCTTTCGATGTACTTAGAAATAGTTTGATGTTCATTGATTGAATTTTTATTATTCTATTTTTTTAAATAAAAGATATTCAATATTTTCTCTATTTTTCAGCTTATTTATTTTAGATTTCAAGCTAGATAGTCTGTATTACTGGTCGTATTTGTGAAACGCCCTTAGATATTTTTTGGCTTTGGTAAATTATATTAACCTATACTTTCGTAAATATTTCACACTAAAAGCAAACAGCTAATTTACTAGATGATGGGGACACATTTCTACCGTGAAATATTTTTATATCATAAGTTAGGAATGACACAGCAGAAATACTCTCTACCAGAAATATCTGATTTTTTTACCTAAATCACAATGTTAACATAATCCGTTTTGTGAAACCAGCATCAGGAATGTTAAATGTTCAACATTTATCATATAAAGTGAGGGTTTTATGTGAATCCCGTCAATGCGATGTCATTACGTCGTTCCCGCTACTTCTTAACAGCCAAACATCCCTATTCATTCTTAATTTCTTTTTACGCTGATTCTTAAATAGTTCATCGGAGAAGCCGTGACTATATCAGAGATATCTACAATGCAGGGCTGTGTATAGTAAAAGTAAGGATGTAATAAAGAGACACCTACACGGGGCCTGCGGTTCATTCCTTGCTTGGCAACGGACTTTCGTGAAGGTCTCGCATCGGTTGGTCACTGTGGAAAAGAGATCCGGGTAGTGACACTCTTGGCCCGTGCTGCCGGTTGCCGATGCCAGCCCAGCTCTGGAAATATGCCCCGTGGGAAAGATAAACAACTAGGTGGCATGCTTCCGTATTATCCGAGACTAATTTACTTTTTATTTCTATTGGAATGCTTTACGTAAGATATATATCTGTATTTTTAACATTCTGAACAGTTGATATGAAGATACAATAGGTCCCACATACATCATAGTTTTAAGTTAGCGACTCATCATACACAGTATCATGTGATATTGAAATTAAGTACAGACTATAGGAATACTATACACAAGTAAATATGTTTTTCAACTCGACAACGGCAATTCTGTTTTTGTACAGATTAACCGGTAACGCAGTTCCGGGAGCGAACAATTCCGGATTCGATCCCTGGCACCGTGAAATGCCGATTCATGAAAATGATACTGCTTATCTTTCAAAGTTCAATGAATGGTCGATTCGGCTTAAGGTTTATGTAACACGGCACAGTGCATATCAATATTTACAGACAGAGGTCATATGAGTGCATGGTAGCTAAGTCCCGTAAGGTCAAATATTGGGTAAACAACTTCTCCGGAAAAGAAAACTACAATAGCAACAAAAAGCAAACCCTTTTGTCCGCAGTGAGCAATCATAATATTTGGCACAATTCTCCGAACTTGCAATCGTGGTTGTGGGGTTCTTGGAGCAAAAGTCATCTACATCCGCTGTTTTAAATATATGACCACAATTAAAAATACTCCGATTTCATTACAAATACAGTTACCGGTAATATTATATAAAACAAGTATATACATCTATTGATGCGTGATTCTTTTTATCGCTGTTGTTTATATATCTATAATTACTTTTCATTATCATTATTCTTGCGGTAGGTCGGTGGTTCTACCCGGATGCCTCTGTGCATTCGGGGGGGGGGGGGGGGGGGGGGGGGGGGGGTCTTCCCCCACCTGTAATTAGCTGGATGTCGCTATCTGACTGAAATACTGTCGAAGCGACCGTAAACTCAAATAGTCAAGTCATTATCATTATTCTATTATTATGACATATTTTATTTCCCAAATGTACAAGCTTAATACAAAACAGGCAATGTTTTAAAATCAACTATGGACATTAGTTAAACGTATGTGTTAAGGTTGTGTGTTTAACATTGCATGAAGTTACTTAAGGACACTTGTGCATTTTAGTTTGTACATAATTATAATAAAGTAAATCAGACAGAAGAAAGAAAATATATATACAAGAGGGCCACGATGGCCCTGAATCGCTCACCTGGTATCATTAGGCAATATAAAATCAAGTGACCCCTGGGGCAGGGCCACTTTTGACCCCAGGGCCATGATTTGAACAAACTTGGTGGAGGTCTACTAGACCATGTTACATACCAAATATCTAACATCCAGGCCTTATGGTTTCTGAGAAGATTTTTCAAGTTTTTTTCCTATATTAGCCTTTGTTAACTCAAGTGACCCCCGGGGCGGGGCCAATTTTGACCCTTGGGCGATGATGTGGACAAACTTGGTAGATGTCAACTAGGCCATGTTACGCACCAAATATCTAAACTCCATGCCTGTGGTTTCTCACAGGAAATTTTTTTTCCTAAATAAGCCTAAGTACAATCAGGTGACCTCTGGGGCGGGGCCAATTTTGACCCCAGGGCCATGATTTGGACGAACTTGGTAGTGATCTACTAGACAATGCTGCACACCGAAGATCTAAACTCCAGGCCTTGTGGTTTCTGACAAGAAGATTTTTCTATTTTTTTTCTCTCTATTAGCCTATGTTAAACCAAAAGACCCCTGGGGTGGGGTCAATTTTGGCTCCAGGGTCATGATTTGAACAAACATGTTAAATCAAGTGACCCCTGAGGCGGGGCCAATTTTGACCCCGGTGTCATGATTTGCCTTGTGGTTTCAGAGAAGAAGATTTTTAAAATTTCACTTTTAAAATCTATTTTTAGCTCCTGTGACCTAATTATGCAACAGACAGGAACCATTTGAACAATTTTTATAGGGGATCACCTTAGGAACATCCTTGCAAATTTTTATCACTTTCCATCAGTAGTTTCAGAGAATAAGATTTGTAAGTAAATTGTTGACGACTAACGACGACAAACGCCGGACAAAGGCAGGTCCCAAAAGCTCACCTTGGCACTTCGTGCCAGGTGAGCTAAAAAGTAAATTGAACAAGAGGCCCATGATGGCCCTAAATCGCTCACCTGAGATAAAAAGGTTGACCCAAGGAACATCTGTACCAATTTATTTTAAAATCTGGCCAGTAGTTTTAAAGAAGATGATTTTTAAAGTTTTCATATTTTTTTTTCTTTTTGTTGCCATGGCAACCATAGTTCTATATGGATCAAGTTTATTTTAGGAAGTTTTGTGAAGGTTGACCCAAGGATCATTCCTGCCAAGTTTAACCAAATTCTGTCCAGTGGTTTCAGAGGAAATGTTGATTAAAGTTTTCCCTATATACATATAATGCAAATAAGCCCCGCCCCTGGCGGCCATGTTTTTTACGGATCGGAAATTTTTTAGCAACTTTAGTAGAGGTTGACCCAAGGAACATCTGTACCAATTTATTTTAAAATCTGGCCAGTAGTTTTGAAGAAGATGATTTTTAAAGTTTTCATTTTTTTTCTTTTTGTTGCCATTGCAACCAGAGTTCTACATGGATCATGTTTATTTTAGCAACTTTTGTGAAGGTTGACCCAAGGATCATCCCTGCCAAGTTTAATCAAATTCTGTCCAGTGGTTTCAGAGGAGATGTTGTTTAAAGGTTTCTCTATATACATATAAGGCAAATAAGCCCCGCCCCTGGCGGCCATGTTTTTTTACGGATCGGAATAATTTTAGCAACTTTGGTAGAGACCCAAGGAACATCTGTATCAAATTATTTTGAAATCTGGCCAGTAGTTTTGAAGGAGATGAGATTTAAAGTTTTCATTTTTTTTTCTTTTTGTAGCCATGGCAACCAGAGTTCTTCATGGATCAACTTTATTTTAGCAACTTTTGTAGAGCCTCACCCAAGGAACATTCCTGCCAAGTTTCATTAAATGTCCAGCGGTTTCAGAGGAGATGTCGTTTAAAGCAAATTGTTGACGACGGACGACGCACGACGACGGACGAAGGGCGATCACAAAAGCTCACCTTGAGCACTTTGTGCTCAGGTGGGCTAAAAATGGAGTAATGCAAAATTAACTCAGTGGGTTGTAACTTGAGGCTTTGGTGTTCTTAAATGTATATCATTTTTCTCTAAAACATTTCAGATGTTGAGCAAATATAAAACAAATGAAATGAAGATAAACATAAGTATTATGATTGTTAAATGGATAGTACGAGCGTACAGTCACTCTCTTTCCTTCTTCTATTTCTTCTATTCTAAAGATTTCCTCCAAAATATATATCCACAAAACGTTCATGGAACTTGTTTAACAGAATTTTATTTCCATATTGATTTTACAATATATTCATCTTCTTTTCTAATCTCATGACCATTAGAAAACAACAAAAATGAGATCAAACCATATAGTGTAAAAATAACAACTGCAAAACAACAACAATACATTTCTACATACTGCTGTCAATGGCGTCCACACACATCTTCTTGTAGGGATGGAAATAACCCTGGGGGCAGTTTGTGACGTCAAGGGTCCTGCCCTTGAAACAGTGGACGTATTTTGCTGACCAGTAATGACCCAACACAGGATCGTCTCCGTCAGGGAGTCCTACACAGCTGGGAAGACGTTCCGGACATGACGTACATGTGACGTCAGTAGCCTCGCAATGGTTCTGGATATACTCACCTGGAAATGTAGGACAGTCGTATTTTTATTCTTTTTTTTTTTTAATTTTAATTACATGTACATGTTACAATATATCATTCGTCGAATACCACCGGCTGACTTATTCCGTTTCAATACATGACATCATGCCGTGGGGAAACCGTCGTAATACAATAGTCATTGATTAAATTAGCGACCAATAAAAACGCGACTTGAAAATGCAACACTCTTCGGCATGGAGGCTTGAAAGTCATGTAAACAATAAAAAAAAAAAGACTGCGTCCGGCAGCTGTATAAAATAGCATTTATAATTGGTTTCAAAAAAAAGTTGACACACCCTAAAACGTTTCTTGCAAACGATCTCTTTTAACACAACATTTGCGTTGTCCTCCGAATAAAGTGGCAATTTAAACAGGTTAATCACACATTTGCTGCACGTGGAAAAAAATTAAGTGAAATATCATGCTTCAGTTGGCCAGGAAAAATAAAGACACGCCATTATTTGGAAAGTCTGCAATAAAATGTGTAATGAAGCCATTTCTCGCCTTTGGACTTGAAAAGGAAAAGGGAGGCAGAGAGAGAGAGAGAGAGAGAGAGAGAGAGATGTGAGTCATCTGTGATGTAAACAGTGACCTACACGGTGCCTTGACCTCGTGTCTGGTATCACAGCGGACGGACTGGAAGTTCAAACACCTGTGGTACGTGGTAGAGAACAGATCCGGGTACTGACACTCCTGGAATGGTAGAAGGTTTATATATTGTTAGTACTACTTCAATACATTGACAATCTGAATGACTTTGCAGTAACTCGACCCTTAAGCGATGGGAGGCGATGTATACTACCTTCCCTAAAAAAAATTTCATTGAAATTTCGCTAAAGATGAAGTGCATATTAGTCACGTTTGTTCCTTCTTTTCCTCTTCTTCTTGTGGGATAAATACAAGTATACGTGTAAATCGTTCATAGATTATTAAGACCGAATTATTTAAGACCAGTTGATCGTATAATCACAAAAAGCGTCATTTTTATTTAGGCCTAAATGATAATATAAATTTTGGCTTGTCATTTATGAATACTAAAATTTTGACCCTCTTGGTCTAGGAATTGAATTAACAATTCAAACAAATAACCTGAGGTCCTGACTTTTTCGATGGTATATAATGTTTTCATTACTTTAATATAATGCAATTGTCCATTTTTGTACAAAAATAATACTTTCAAAGGAATGAATAGTTCCTTTTTTGGTTGAGTATAGTCTTCTTATATCAATGTCTGTTTGATTTGAGTCGAAAAGGGTTTTTCACTTTAGATTAAACTTTATTTACTTTATACCGATTACGAAAACTTTTATAAATCACAAAATGCCATGGGTAACGGTTTATTGATGGAGAACAGGAGTTCAAGCAGAAAATCCACGTGTCTAGACGGGCGACCATCGTACCTTAATTTTGTTTTGGTCAGTACGATCCCTTATGATGTTAAACACTCGGCCCTAGAAGTTTTATTAGTTAAATTTTCACAGAAATGCTGCATCAAGCACTTGCAACACGTAGTGCTCATTACTTTGAACTAACAAGGTCTGTTACCTGCAACTGGGTGGCCAAGATCGGTCCAAACGTCGCCACGGATTTAGAGCAGTTGTAGAATAATGAGCAACTGCCCGGATGTGGAATCATTTTGTTTGGATCAAGTTTGCACTTGTCAGCTATGGTCACTGTAACAAATAAATTCTACTCTTGCAAAAGTGAAACCAACTAGGTATAGGATAGAGTATATTATATTTCTACAGACAATAGAAGACCGAAGTGAGCGTAGGCTTCTATTGTGTGGAGAAATGTCTTAATATATTCTATCCTACTTAGACGTTTCCCGGTCTTAACTTCAACCTTGTGCACTGAAGCCGGGACACAATATTCATTACTTATTCTCTGTCAATCAAATGTTAGTCGACTGGAAGACAGGCGGGAAAATGAGATGTGAGACATCGAAATGGACGATTACATTCTGTGCAGACAATTAGGGAGGTTTCATGTTACATCAACATCTGTGTGTTCAATTTTAGTGGATAGTAAAGAAATGTCTCCCCTTTTCGATATATTGGACCAAACTTAAATGTAAGTTTCACAATATTAACTATATTAACTGCTTGGACATTAACAAGTGAGGGTGAATGGCAGCAAATTTGAATAAACGTTTTGTGTCAATTTAGTTGATAAATTTCAACGTAAATAATTTAATGAGGAATTTACTTATGTTACTTAGCAAACCGAGGATAGTGCGACGCGATTTGTGTCATTTTTTCTTATCCAAGTGATCATAAAAGAAGCGTCCTGCAGTGTTAAAACGCCGGGTCACTGAACCAGGGGTTGTGGGTTCGAATCCCATTGGAGGCGAGATTCGTTGCCGTATCTTTCTCAAAGTCTGACAGCTAAAATTATGATGGGAGAAAGAAACAGAATCAAAAACGGATGCGCATGGCAGAAAATATGAGACTTACTTGAAAGCAGCGTTGGTCAGAATAAATATTTGCTTGTATATTTAAACTTGAGGTGTGTCAGACGAACGGACGGTATATGTCCACCAACACAGTTGGCGGGTCATAAAATAAGACAGCAAAGTATAAAGTCATGTCTAATCTTACACGAAATCTATACAATTGTATGTTATTCTTTATTAACAGTAGCAATAAACTAGCAATTCTTTTCAAATTAAGACGATATATAAAAATACTAGAATGATAAAGATTTGTAGCTTTAATGAGCTTGGATTATATTTTTTTATAAATCAACAAAGGGGCCTCCGTGGCTGAGAGGATGAAGTCGCTGACTTTAACACTCTCTGCATGGGTTCGAGTCTTGACAGGGTCATTCGGATTTTCATGCGAGGAAGCCTTCCAGCTGGCTTACGGTAGGTTGGTGGTTTTACCCGAATAACTCAGTGCATTCAGGGACTTCCTCCACCTGTAATTAGTTGGACGTTGCTATATGACTGAAATACTATGGCAGCGACGGTAAACTAAAACAAGAGGGCCATGATGGCCCTGAAACGCTCACCTGAGTACCATTGCTACAACTGATTACAAGGTTTTTAAGCAGACAAGAATTCTGATACAACTCAATCTTAAACATT
Organism: Solen grandis; assembly: GCA_021229015.1. Lineage (NCBI taxonomy): Eukaryota > Metazoa > Mollusca > Bivalvia > Adapedonta > Solenidae > Solen > Solen grandis. The sequence continues at coordinate 46,183,251 of CM037788.1, read as the reverse complement.
TTAGCCCTGACAATACTACACACCAAATATTTAAGCACTGGGCCTTATGGTTTCAGAGGAGAAGACTTAGTGCGGGGTCATTTATCTCCAAAGGGCCACCATTTTGAAAATCTTGATAATGAACCATTAGATGATGCTACATACCAAAAATCTAAGCTATAGGCCTTATGGATTCATAGAAGAAGATTTTTTTTAAAGATTTTCCTATGTAACTCTATGTAAAACAAGTGACCCCTGGTGCGGGGGCATTTATCACCATAAGGTCATGATTTGTACAATCTTGGTAATGAACTATAAGATGATGCTACATACCAAATATCTAATCTCTAGGCCTTATGGATTCATAGAAGAAGATTTTTAAATATTTTCCTATATAACTCTATGTTAAACAAGTGACCCCTGGTGCGGGGGCATTTATCACCATAGGGTCATGATTTGAACAATCTTGGTAATGAACCATTAGATGATGCTACATACCAAATATCTAATCTCTAGGCCTTATGGATTCAAAGAGAAGATTTTTAAAGATTTTCCTATATAACTCTATGTAAAACAAGTGACCCCTATTGCGGGTGCATTTATCACCGTAGGGCTATGATTTGAACAATCTTGGTAATGAACCATTAGATGATGCTACATATAAATATCTAAGCTCTAGGCCTTATGGATTCATAGAAGAAGATTTTTAAAGATTTTCCTATATAACTCTATGTAAAACAAGTGACCCATGGTGCGGGGGCATTTATCCCATAGGGTATGATTTGTACAATCTTGGTAATGAACCATAAGATGATGCTACATACCAAATATCTAATCTCAGGCCTTAAAGGATTCATAGAAGAAGATTTTTAAAGATTTTCCTATATAACTCTATGTAAAACAAGTTGACCCATGGTGCGGGGGCATTTATCACCATAGGGTCATGATTTGTACAATCTTGGTAATGAACCATAAGAGGATGCTACATACCAAATATCTAATCTCTAGGCCTTATGGATTCATAGAAGAAGATTTTTAAAGATTTTCCTATATAACTCTATGTAAAACAAGTGACCCCTGGTGCGGGGGCATTTATCACCGTAGGGCTATGATTTGTACAATCTGGTAATGGCCCATAAGATGATGCTACATACCAAATATCTAAGCTCTAGGCCTTGCAGTTTTGCAGAAGAAGATTTTCAAAGTTTGCATTTTTAAACTATATTTTTAGCTCCTGTGACCTAATTATGCAATGGACCAGAACCATTTATACAACTTTAGTAGAGCTTCATCCAAGGAACATTCCTGCAAAATATTTTTCAAATTGGCCAAGCCGTTTAGGAGGAGATGTTGTTTGAAGCAATTGTTGACGCCGGACGCACGGATGCACGCACGCACGGACGACGGACGCCGGACAAAAGGCGATCAGAAAAGCTCACCTTGAGGACGTTGTGCTCAGGTGAGCTAAAAATAGAGCAACCACCGAAACGGGTTTATTTCTTAATTAGCGTACAAAATAGTCATATCCTTTGGTTTAAGCATTCCGACAACAATGTGAACTTACATGTCTGGACGACGCATTGCCGTTTGTTTGGATCGAATACTCCCTGTCCACAGCGATTGGTACCAACTGTTCTATTCCGGAAGCAGTTCACGTACTCAGGGACCCAGGTTTTGCCCTCAATAGCATTGGCACCATCTGGCCGGCCCACACAGCTGTGGAGTCGCTGAGGACAGGGGACGCAACTGGGGTTAGTCGAGGTACACTGGTTCTGGACATACTGGCCTTAAATATATATGGGTTATATATATATATATATATAATTTTTATTTTTTCATCATCTGATGTCCTCTGTGCATGGATAATTTGGATAACGTCATTTTTTTATCATACGTCATTGAAACATTCTGTGGTAACACGTCGACGATGTTATTTCATTTATTTTGTAAATTAGAATCTAATAAGATATTTATTAGGATGCAGATGCAAGCGACAAATATAAACGATTATCATGACAAAAATTGGCATGAATTGATTTACTTGCCCATGATTAAGTTCTTATTATTACTGTCCATTTCATTGCCATTTTTTTTATTATTTGCTAGCAGACAGTGATCTGTATAACAATTACAGTTATGTTGCATAATCCCGAAAGCGGAATTCCGTGCACAATCTCGAGGTGTGTTTCCATTCCCGCGGAGGAATGAAAACCAAATGAATAAAACCTCTCGGTTTCCGAACTTACAATTATCCAAGTATTTAATTTTCCCTTATTAGTCTTCAGATAATCGTAATTTTACTATATGATGTTTCAATAAACTTGAATGTTATGTATCAAAGTATTAGATAATAAACATCGTGTTCATAAACATACATGGCGCCTGAGGGACTGGTCTAGAATCTGTTGGCACTGTCGTGAAATTTTTACACCGCTCCTCCGACACATCGAACAGGTCAGGGTATGTACACTCCTTAAGGGGCCCAGAGGGTGATGGTGACGCGCAGGCAATGTACTGCGCAGCATTGTCCTTAGTAGCTACAATAGCTGATGGGTTAGACTTGCAGAAGTCTTGCGCATGCGCTGAAAATATGAATTATCAGTTAAATAATAGTAGTAAGGTCGTCGGTTTGGAGTCAAACAAACTTGACCTCCTTTCTAGGTGGGCGGCCATCTTTGTTACTATTTATAGTAACTCATTTGCATATAAGCATTTTAGGGTATGACGTGGCCATGTTGTAGGCGGCCATTTTATTTATTATGTGTGTTTTGCGCATGTGCGGCGGCCATATTGGTTTTCTAGCATGACATCTAATTTTAGAATGACATCATGATCTATATTTAGAAATGGCATCATGATCTATATTTAGATTGACATCATGATCTATATTTAGAAATGACATCAATGTACAGAGCTGACTTGTACATTCGACCTAGGGTTAAGGACATTGAGGGTCAAGTCCTTTAGCCTTAGGCGGAGACACATGGTAAACACCAAATAACATTAGATACAACAGAGGTATTGATAGTCCCAGTAATATACATTACTTACGATGTAAACAGCTCCACGTTCTGCTATAAAATGAACTCAACACTCATGTTTTACGTGTGATCTACCGTTTATGGTCATAGTATTTCCGGTAATTATTCTTGGAAATGTATTTCCAGTGTACAACTAGAGTAAACCAGAGAAAACTGGTTCACAATTTGAACCGACCAATGCCATGTCTTCATTTTATGTCGATTGAACAAGTCTAAACATGTTGTCTAAAAATAACCATGACTTAGATCAACAACCAATCAGAAAAGAAATGCAGAATCGCAATAACATGTTTCATTTCATGAATAGGCATGACATTGCACAACAACCAGCAATTATTTTTACTCCACGAACCTATGAGGCGTATACACACACACACACGCACACTATTCAAGCAAAATCATAGAATGCGTTCATGGTTCTGGAAATGAAATGGACATGTTAAATAAGGTAAACTTTTTAATTTATAAATCACCTACCTTTTTTCCTCAGTATCTAATTTTATATCACGCAAAAAAAATTCTAAAAAGTAAATTATATTTTTTTAACGAAATTTTTTTGCGCCAATTTTTTTGTATAAAAATGTTTAAAGATGTTTGGAAGATCAATAATCAATATTATGGATATGAGTGAGCCACTTGATTTTAACTTAAAACACATGTTTATGTTTAATCGATATAATCCTGGAGTGGACGGGCGAAAGGTTTTAATAATCAATACTTCTCTAATTGTCGCAATGAATTGCTCCAGTTGTGAGACGTCCGCACCCCCGCTCTTACCATTCAATAGGCACTTTACTACACTGATTATTGTATCCACTTGGAGATATCTCTCGCCCCCGACCCATTCACAAATCAAATTTACAACACCGTTTCAATTAAAACCGCTAAGAGTAGAGTAAAAATCAATAGTTGTAGTAAAAAGTCTCATGACATTTATATGCGAGGTTCAGTGAACTTTATATATTTGGTAAAAAAAAAAGATAATACGCATGCTATTGGCCTTTTTCCCCCTTTAAGTTTGTGAATACAAACGTAAGTCTATATTAGTTTACGAAGCTAAAATATTAAGTATTAAGTATAACAAGAGAGAGAGAGAGAGAGAGAGAGAGAGATCGCTTCGCTTTTTTTATGTTGAGCAGTGTACTGACTACAATTTAACATCTGCTGTTTATCGGATTTCCCCCCAAGGGCTTTTATACAAGGTTCAGTGAATTTCAGTCAATTGAGCACAATACAATGAGAAACATTCAAAACCCATTTTCGGCTGGTGGTTATAGAAGGTATTGAATTTTTTACATCAGTTGATCACATAATGGGGTGTTTGGTAATTATATTTGAAACCAGTAGCCCATTTCGTATCAACACTAACTCCACCAGGGGATGTCAAAATTGATCTCATTAGTAAAAGTACAGTACAGCTATGACTCGCGTTTGCTACTATTGTAATGTAAACTTTAAACGCAAGTGTAGTGGAATTTGAATATCATTTTTTCTTTTATCTTATTTTTATCATTGAGTGTCAGTAGACGAAACCAGTGAATTGGTATAATTGAGTCAAAAAGATAAGGAATAATGATAGCATTTTTATTCCACCTGAGACTATACGGAGCAATGTTATATTTATATATTACTATTATTTTATCTAAAATTGCTGAACCATTTTATGAATATATGTATAGCAGTTAATAAATATATAAATATCAGAATATGTTTATAATTCTTTTTAAATACTAATAAAATTACAGGTATATTCCTTAATGAAATTCTAATTAAATGGTTTAAACTCCTCATACTGCTAATTATTTGATTACATGATAAGTGATCGAAATTTAAGAGAGAGAGAGAGAGAGAGAGAGAGAGAGAGAGAGAGTATTGTTTCATTTTATATATAAAAAAATATATAGACATAGATTATAAATTAGAAAAGTATTTAATTAATATATATTAAAGATTACTATTTTTTATTTCTATTGATTTATATAAAATGCCGTTTTGGTCATAGTATTTCCGGTCTCTATTTTTAGTCCAAGGTGTGAGAATGTAGTCTGTGTTCATGGGAACCGTGCTGTGAAAGTTATTCACTTTTCCCCCAACACCGGATCATCGGTATGAACATGAAGTGGTATCCATCTGTGAAAGTCATTAAATGCATGGCCTTTTTTTCTGCTCTAACATTTAGTCATTTAAGTATAGGAATTTTATTATTTTGATTTTTAGAACTCATTTTTTTTAATTGTTTTAGTGCAAATCAAGTCTAAATATATGATTGATATATATTGATTATTTATCGATTTTATATATATATCATGCAAAAATCAATAGTTTCCCCTTTTTTCACTAACATTGAGTCATTTGAGCGTAGCTTCAAAATAAATCTGTTGATTTGATTTTCAATCGAATTATTGTCAGTTATCGATTTCATATTTCCTTTATTTTTTTTCAATAAATATTTTCTTTATTATTTTTTTTTTTTTATTTGCAATACAATTCGTTTTCATATACACACATTTTCTTTTCTACAATTATACAAATTCTAAACTGTTACTTATTTTATTTTGCAATACAATTCGTTTTCATATGCACACATTTTCCGTTCTACAATTATACAATTTAAATGCAATACAAATCGTTTTTACGTGCACACATTTTCTGTTCTACAATTATATTGTCCTTAGTCTCAAACATAGAAGGTTGAATTGGCCGGAATTCCTGGTTGTCGAAATCTTTTGTTTGATTTTACAGGAACTCATATTCTGACGTTTCATGGAAGTAGACTTTCTTTCCCTAGGTGGAGAGTCTTGTCTCTTGAGTTCTGACTTGGCCATTTCTACCGCTTGTGCCACAGGGGTAACATATTGAATGGTCGGTTCTTTAGACGTGCCACCAGTCTGTATTTTTTCTACAACGTAGTGTCCTTTATGATTAGGACGTAGTTCTCCCTCGGCCATGAGGCGAAAATGTTGTGACCATCTGTCAATGTTCATTATTAGTTTTTATTTATGTCTATTAGTCTTCTCCCCTTATAAACTTATTCATCATCATCATCATCACTAGATTCCGAATCTATCTCATCGAACAAATGATTGTACTTTTTCAAAACTCGTTTAATCACTTTCTTTTTATTGTCTGAATCCAAAATTTCTCGAAGAATTTTCTGATGAACGACGCTTCCTTCTAGTTGAGCCGCTGTTCTAAAATAATCTGTATACATTCGCATGAATTCTTTTTTATCGTCTTCAAAGACAAACTCGTAGGCTTTTGAACGGGCTTTCTGTTCTGAGTTTCCTTCATTTCTATATTCGTAGTATTTTTCATCCCAAATTGTTTCCGTTTTCTCACCAGCTTTTTTGGCTAAGGATTCGAAATATTCATTTATGTCTTCAATGAAGTCTTGTTCGTCCATAGAACTTTCATTATCAGAACCATCATCGCAGGTGATCCAATCTCGACGGCCTACTTTACTCGTAGGCTCATCTTCATTACTAGTATCTTCAACTTTTCTTTTCAACACCGCTGGACACCATGCTCTGACATGTTTTGTAAGTTACTAATGTCTGAACCGCAGTCGTCGCAAGAAATCATGATGTTTTGCAAAGTTTCGACTGGAACAGTATCCTGTCTCTGTATATCGTTTGGTGGTTCCATTCTACAATCTGTTTACCTTATAAATTCCATCACATTTGTGCGCATGCGCAGTGAAGCTGGTGTAAGTGGCTTTAAATCTACGAGTAAATAGCCACAGGGATGACTAACAGCCTTTTCAAAAGGTCTTAACAGTTCTTGGGGGTTACTGGGGTACATTTGTCGGGCAAGAGTCATAACCTGTTGTCTGTCTACAGGGTTGTTAAATAATACCAGATAATGGCAATTTCGTCTCTGGGTAGGATCTTTGCTGAAATACAGGTTTTGGTTGATAGCGATGACAGACAGGTTTCGATGGTGGCTACCTTCCGTGAATAAATCGGTCACTCGTTGGTCTTTCACCGCTTCCGTAGCCATGTCATCTAATATGATCACATTTCTGACTCTAGGGTCCAAAAACTCGTCTTTTTCCAGATTAAAAGGTACTCCTTTTTTGAATTCTACTTCCGGAAAAACGTTTCTTTGTATTTCGTCATATAACGGTTGCCATCTCTTGTATAACCAGATAATACGTTGTGGAGCGGGATGAAGTTCCCTCTGTAGTAGCTGTGATACGAAGTTTTACCACAAGAGGTCGGTCCGCTGACCATACACGTAAAGGGATGTTGAAAAACAAATTCCTGTCCATTAGTTAATGTTGAAGGAGGTATTTCCCTAACTTTCTTTTGTGTCTGTACTCCCTGAAATATCGAACCTCCTCCTTGAGGAGGAGAAAGAGGATGAATTCCTCCTCCTTGAGGATGAGGAGGAGGAGGAGTCAATTCCGGAGGAGGAGGAGGAGTCAATTCCGGAGGAGGAGGAGTCAATTCCGGAGGAGGAGGCGTTTCATTGACTGTCTTTTCATTTCCATGTTTAAATGCACAATGTCTTAACAAATTGTCCCTTCTTGTGAATACTTGTTCACACTCTAAACCCTTTATAGAAAACATGTTTTGGAGGCACTTCCCCTTATAAGTCCCAAGACTTTGATCCTGCTTGTTCTTATATTAAACAGGCTTCACACATCTCTAGATCCAGCTCTGAAAATCCTTCGTCAATGTTCATGAAATTGTCCATCTTATAGGACAAGATTTTCGTATGGTTTTTTATACCCTCGAAGTTCAAACTAATGAAGATAGAGTCATTTTTACATAGAATGACGTCATTTCGGTTTTTTGTTTATCATGGACCTCCGGTTAGAAGTTTAAAGTAAAGATTTCACTTATAGCTTTTCATAGCTATAAAATATATATAAATCGAAAAATGATGACGTCATTTCCGGTTTTAAAGACCCATGGACTTCCGGTTTAAAGATATAAAAGGAAAAAAATTAAATCAATGGAAAACTAAGGGAAATAGGGTCGATTTTAACATGTGATGACGTCATTTCCGGTTTTATCTAATAGGACAAGATTTTCGTATGGTTTTTTATACCCTCGAAGTTCAAACTAATGAAGATAGAGTCATTTTTACATAAATGACGTCATTTCGGTTTTTTGTTTGGTTCCGGTTAGAAGTTTAAAGTAAAGATTTCACTTATAGCTTTTCATAGCTATAAAATATATATAAATCGATAGAAACTAAAGGAAATAGGGTCAATTTTAACAATGATGACGTCATTTCCGGTTTTAAAGACCCATGGACTTCCGGTTTAAAGATATAAAAGTATAGATCTCACTTAGAGGTTACCAAAGTAAGAAAAAAATTAAATCAATGGAAAACTAAGGGAAATAGGGTCGATTTTAACATGTGATGACGTCATTTCCGGTTTTTATTTATCATGGACTTCCGGTTAAGGAGTTCAAAGTAAAGACCTCACTTTTGGAGCTTTTCATAGCTATGAAAATTATTCAAATCGGTTAACAACTAAGGAACTCTGGTTTACTCTAGTTGTACACTGGAAATACATTTCCAAGAATAATAACCGGAGATGTGTGTGTGTGTGATGCGATTCTGCATTTCTTTTCCTTTCGCCCGTCCACTCCAGGATTATATCGATTAAACATAAACATGTGTTTTAAGTTAAAATCAAGTGGCTCACTCATATCCATAATATTGATTATTGATCTTCCAATACATCTTTAAACATTTTTATACAAAAAAATTTGGCGCAAAAATTTGACAATTTCGTTCTTTCTGTGAATACTTTTTTGTGCAAGGGATTTTGATTTCGAAAAAAAAAATGGATATAATTAACTTCTTAGAAATTTTGTTGTGTGATATAAAATTGGATACTGAGGAAAAAAGGTAGGTGATTTATAAATTAAAAAGTTTACCTTATTCAACATGTCCATTTCATTTCCAGAACCATAAACGCATTCTATGATTTTGCTTGAATAGTGTGCGTGTGTGTGTATACGCCTCATAGGTTCATGGAGTAAAAATGATTGCTGGTTGTTGTGCAATGTCATGCCTATTCATGAAATGAAAAATGTTATTGGTTGCGATTCTGCATTTCTTTTCTGATTGGTTGCTGATCTAAGTCATGGTTATTTTTGTTCAATCGACATAAAATGAAGACATGGCATTGGTCGGTTCAAATTGTAAACCAGTTTTCTCTGGTTTACTCTAGTTGTACACTGGAAATACATTTCCAAGAATAATTACCGGAAATACTATGACCATAAACGGTAGATCACACGTAAAACATGAGTGTTGAGTTCATTTTATAGCAGAACGTGGAGCTGTTCACATCGTAAGTAATGTCGATAATTTTTTCTATGTTTTCCAAATATTGTTTGAAATAGTTTAATTATATTTATTGTATGTTTATTGTATGATGATCATATAATGATATCATTATTGTTTTAAGACTTTGTATAGTCCCCGTCTAAGGCTGAGGACCTGACCCTCAATGTCCGTGATTAAGCCCTATGACTGAATATACAAGTCAACTCTGTATATTACTGGGACAATCAATACCTCTGTTGTATCTAATGTTATTTGGTGTTTACCATGTGTCTCCGCCTAAGGCTAAAGGAATTGACCCTCAATGTCCTTAACACTAGGTCGAATGTACAAGTCAGCTCTGTACATTGATGTCATTTCTAAATATAGATCATGATGTCAATCTAAATATAGATCATGATGCCATTTCTAAATATAGATCATGATGTCATTCTAAAATTAGATGTCATGCTAGAAAATCAATATGGCCGCCACACATGCGCAAAACACACATAAGAAATAAAATGGCCGCCTACAACATGGCCACGTCATACCCTAAAATGCTTATATGCAAATGAGTTACTATAAATAGTAACAAAGATGGCCGCCCACCTAGAAAGGAGGTCAAGTTTGTTTGACTCCAAACCGACGACCTTACTACTAATAATGATACATATCAATTGAAACTAGACTTGAAGATTAACGTTAAATAATGCAAAATTAATAAATTTAAAAAAATGTAAATCGTATACAAAATCCCACAGTAATGAACACCTTCCAAAAAGTTAAAAGAAATGAATTAATTTTTTTCATGTACAACTAAATAAGACATTTTGATTTATAATATACTTATTTAAAGATTATGCCATTGGTAAATACCTGGATCAAGGTATTTCTCACACTTTCGCGTCAATGGATTGAACACTTCCGATCCTGCGCATTTAGTGACATTCAATGTCCTATTGCTATGGCAAACTGCATACTCCTGGGTCCATGGTCGACCCTGGAACATGTTGTCTCCATCAGGGAGTCCTACACAGCTAGGGAGACGGTCGGGACAGGGGCGACACCCGAAACCTCCCATACACTGGTTCTGGAGGTATTCACCTGTAAGTAGATGGTAAAAGGTATTGACCAATGATAGAAATCGGTTAAAATTCATTTGTTGTGATAATCTGAGGCCTTAATCGATTAGATAATTTAACTTTAAACAGTAGATACTTTGCTGTTGCTTACATGTCACCTGCTTAAGTTCTTCTGTTATACATGTATTAAAAAATGAAAAAGAGCGTGTGTCACATGATGTGACGTGGGCCGGTTGCTTTCCATGTTTATATCAAATATCTTGGTTGCAACTTTATGTTCTATCAACATAAACATATCTAAAGCCAATATGAATTTCCTTAATGTTTCGAAGTCTTTTACAGTCTTGGTTCGGGCAATTTTTTTTTTCAAAAGGAAAGAACGGTAAATATGAGATGAAAAATATTTTCGGTTTTTCGAATCTCCCTGCCATATCTCAGATTATCGCAAGCATTAAGTGAATGAATTAATTAGGTCTTAGAATATAAACATTATAAGACAGATATAAACATACAAGGAGCTTGTGGCTCATGCCTGTTCACACATGTAACGTGCTTGAATTCTTCGCATGAGTTTGTGTCTGAAGAGAAAAGATCCGGGTATTTGCATTCTTGCTCGTGGGGCAGTGTGCGACAGTTGTAGAATTTTGCACAGTTCTGCTCATCAGGAAGGACAGCCTGTGGGTTTTCTCGGCACACATCGTTCACTTTACCTAAATAGAAAAAAAAATGAATAGATAAGCATCAAAAAAAGATGTATCTTATTACACAGATCAAATGCAAATTCTATACATTTATCATACAATGAAATGTACTCAAAATAGGTTTTTGTTAGCACCAAGTAACATTTAATTAGACCGGTCCCCGTGACCGAGTTATTTGATCGTTCACCCTGTAACCGGGAGGTAGCGGGTTCAATATCCTGATGCAACATACCAAATTAGTCGAAATTGTACCTGTATATATCTCTAGGAGACCCAAGACTTGTTGTGCGGTATCCTGTAATATGTCTATGGAGTGATACTGCAGTGTGAAAGCACCCTTTCTATTTCATGTAGACAAAAGTCCAAAATTTACAAAAATACTGTCAATAGGATATACAAGCATACATACATTAAACATTAAGGATCAGTTAGCGATGCCGTTAGCGTCACTTAAAAAACAACAACAAAAAAACCGCAAAATAGTCCTAAAGTAAAACTACTTCAGTTGTATTTTGAAATTTCTACAGATTCACAATGTCTGTGGCTAAGAGATAATTCAATCCGCAATTTTTGGACCTATCGTAATAAACTTCTGTCAGAGAAAGTATCGTACTAAAACTTCTGTCAGAGAAAGTATCGTACTAAAACTTCTGTCAGAGAAAGTATCATACTAAAACTTCTGTCAGAGAAAGTATGTACTGAAACTTCTGTCAGAGAAAGTATCATACTTGGAACTATCAATACGAGTTTAGCACACATATTTTAAATACGTTGAAGTTTGGATAATTCATTTTGAAATATTCCATAAAGAATGATATCGCAATAATGTAAGTGGGATAAAGCTAAAGATAAACTATGTGTTTCAGAGGCTTCCTGTTACAGACATTTTCGAATGCTCTTAATTTTGAGGTACATAATCCCAGTAGTTATACACATTTTTTAAAATGTGTTCTTTGAAATTAAGAGACTCATCCAAAAAAGCACCATGATGCCTTATATAATTGTGTTATTCAATAACATCACCATGCAGATATGTATATTCTTTGGTGTTTCACTTATTCAGCTGTGAACGGCTTCTGAAAATAATAAACTCTGACTTGAATTGTATATATACATAATTATATATACTCTTCAGAAATTCCAAAACCAAAAATAGATATCTTATACCAGCAAATATTTATCACCTAAATCCGGCCACACTATACCTGGGTCAATGTATTTGACACATGCTTTCAGGACAGGGTCAAACACGCCCTCTTTGCACGAACCGACGCTAAGAGTCCGGTTTTCGAGGCACTCTATATAGCGATTTGACCACAACTGACCGCGAACACCATCAATGCCGTTCGGAAGTCCTCGACAGGAAGGAAGACGTTGCTGGCAAGGGAGACAACCACTAGTTCCAATAGCACATTGGTTTTGAATGTATTCACCTAAAAAGTCAATGTTAATAAAAACATAAAGAACTGGAACGGCCGCTTGGCTATAATATGAATCAATCATAAATGTATTATGTCATGTCAAAATATTATATCAATATGTCAAATATCTCCTCATTGCTTTTATTATTTGATCTTCGGAAGTTTTATATTCAGACTAAGAAGTATTTTTTACAATTCTATATGAATATTTAAACAATATACATGTCAAGCAGTGAGAATAAAACACCGATTTTCGACCATATAAATGGCAGAAATACACAAAGCAATTTGTACCTAAAGGATATTCTAAAATACATCACATTTCAATGTCTTATTTACAATATATATACATATACAAATATACAATTAAACTTACACTTAAATTCTAGAATTTATTTATTGATTTGTTAAAAAATACTTAAAGTCAGTACAAAAGAAACTAAAAATATGAATGAAAATAAATAACCTGATTTAAACAAACTGAGACAAACTGTATAACTAACTCTTATCAAAAAGTATTGAACATATACTGATGTTAATCACTGCAATGAATAGAGAACATGATTAATGTAAAATGATTTTGATTCATTCTTGTGCAACACACTCACATTAGAAATGATGAAACATGAAATTGACAATTTTACTCACAGGGTGTCTGGGGCTCGGGTCTCTGACCGCACAACACAGACTTGAAATCGTCACATCCGGTCGTCCTGTCCGAGAACAGCTGCGGGTATTTGCACTCATGGGAGTAGTTGTTACTCGGGTTACTGCAGTTGAAGAATTTTCCACAGTTCGAGGGATCGGGCAAGACAGCCCTGGGGTTGTTTCGACAGAACCCCGGGATATTAGCTGTGAATATATACATTTAGTATAACATGTAGTTAGGAAGCAGTGAATATATACATTTAGTATTACATGTAGTGAGGAAGCAGTGAATATATACATTTAGTATTACATGTAGTGAGGAAGCTTTGAATATATACATTTAGTATTACATGTAGTGAGGAAGCTTTGAATATATACATTTAGTATTACATGTAGTTAGGAAGCAGTGAATATATACATTTAGTATTACATGTAGTTAGGAAGCAGTGAATATATACATTTAGTATAACATGTAGTGATGAAGCTTTGAATATATACATTTAGTATTACATGTAGTGAGGAAGCTTTGAATATATACATTTAGTATTACATGTAGTGAGGAAGCTTTGAATATATACATTTAGTATTACAAGTAGTTAGGAAGCAGTGAATATATACATTTAGTATTACATGTAGTGAGGAAGCTTTGAATATATACATTTAGTATTACATGTAGTGAGGAAGCTTTGAATATATACATTTAGTATAACATGTAGTTAGGAAGCTTTGAATATATACATTTAGTATAACATGTAGTTAGGAAGCTTTGAATATATACATTTAGTATAACATGTAGTGAGGAAGCTTTGAATATATACATTTAGTATAACATGTAGTGAGGAAGCTTTGAAAATATACATTTAGTATTTCATGTGGTTAGGAAGCAGTGAATATATACATTTAGTTAACATGTAGTGAGGAAACTTTGAATATATACATTTAGTATAACATGTAGTGAGGAAGCTTTGAATATATACATTTAGTAAAACATGTAGCGAGGAAGCTTTGAATATATACATTTAGTATAACATGTAGTGAGGAAACTTTGAATATATACATTTAGTATTTCATGTGGTTAGGAAGCAGTAAATATATACATTTAGTATTACATGTAGTGAGGAAGCTTTAAATATATATATTTAGTATTTCATGTGGTTAGGAAGCAGTGAATATATACATTTAGTATAACATGTAGTGAGGAAGCTTTAAATATATATATTTAGTATTTCATGTGGTTAGGAAGCAGTGAATATATACATTTAGTATAACATGTAGTGAGGAAGCTGTGAATATATACATTTAGTATTTCATGTGGTTAGGAAGCAGTGAATATATACATTTAGTATTACATGTAGTGAGGAAGCTGTGAATATATACATTTAGTATTACATGTAGTGAGGAAGCTGTGAATATATACATTTAGTATTACATGTAGTGAGGAAGCAGTGAATATATACATTTAGTATTACATGTAGTGAGGAAGCATGATATATACAGCAATGAATATACATTTAGTATTACATGTAGTGAAGAAGCTTTGAATATATACATTTAGTATTTCATGTGGTTAGGAAGCAGTGAATATATACATTTAGTATTACATGTAGTGAGGAAGCTTTGAATATATACATTTAGTATTACATGTAGTGAGGAAGCTGTGAATATATACATTTAGTATTACATGTAGTGAGGAAGCTTGAGTATATACATTTAGTATAACATGTAGTTAGGAAGCTTTGAATATATACATTTAGTATAACATGTAGTGAGGAAGCTTTGAATATATACATTTAGTATAACATGTAGTAAGGAAGCTTTGAATATATACATTTAGTATTTCATGTGGTTAGGAAGCTTTGAATATATACATTTAGTATAACATGTAGTGAGGAAGCTTTGAATATATACATTTATTATTTCATGTAGTGAGGAAGCTTAGTGAATATACATTTAGTATTAACATGTAGTATGAAGCAGTTGAATATATACATTTAGTATTACATGTGTTAGGAAGCGTTGAATATATACATTTAGTATTACATGTAGTGAGGAAGCATTGAATATATACATTTAGTATTACATGTAGTGAGGAAGCAGTGAATATATACATTTAGTATTACATGTAGTGAGGAAGCTTGAATATATACATTTAGTATTACATGTAGTTAAGGAGCTGTGAATATATACATTTGTATTACATGTAGTGAGGAAGCAGTGAATATATACATTTTAGTAAATTACATGATTAGTGAGGAAGCTTTGAATATATACATTTAGTATTACATGTAGTGAGGAAGCTTTGAATATATACATTTAGTATTACATGTAGTAGGAAGCAGTGAATATATACATTTAGTATTACATGTAGTAAGGAAGCAGTGAATATATACATTTAGTATTTCATGTAGTGAGGAAGCTTTGAATATATACATTTAGTATTACATGTAGTAGGAAGCAGTGAATATATACATTTAGTATTTCATGTAGTGAGGAAGCTTTGAATATATACATTTAGTATTTCATGTAGTGAGGAAGCTTTGAATATATACATTTAGTATTACATGTAGTGAGGAAGCTGTGAATATATACATTTAGTATTACATGTAGTAGGAAGCAGTGAATATATACATTTAGTATTTCATGTAGTGAGGAAGCTTTGAATATATACATTTAGTATTACATGTAGTACGTAAGCAGTGAATATATACATTTAGTATTACATGTAGTTAGGAAGCAGTGAATATATACATTTATTATTTCATGTAGTGAGGAAGCAGTGAATATATACATTTAGTATTACATGTAGTTAGGAAGCAGTGAATATATACATTTAGTATTACATGTAGTAGGAAGCAGTGAATATATACATTTAGTATTACATGTAGTGAGGAAGCTGTGAATATATACATTTAGTATTACATGTAGTGAGGAAGCTTTGAATATATACATTTAGTATTAATGTAGTTAGGAAGAAGTGAATATATACATTTAGTATTACATGTAGTAAGGAAGCAGTGGACATATACATTTAGTATTTTATGTAGTGAGGAAGCTGTGAATATATACATTTAATATTTCATGTAATGAGGAAGCTGTGAATATATACATTTAGTATTTCATGTAGTGAGGAAGCATTGAATATATACATTTAGTATTACATGTAGTGAGGAAGCTGTGAATATATACATTTAGTATTTCATGTAGTGAGGAAGCTTTGAATATATACATTTAGTATTTCATGTAGTGAGGAAGCTGTGAATATATACATTTAGTATTACATGTAGTGAGGAAGCTGTGAATATATACATTTAGTATTACATGTAGTTAGGAAGCAGTGAATATATACATTTAGTATTACATGTAGTGAGGAAGCTGTGAATATATACATTTAGTATTTCATGTAGTGAGGAAGCTGTGAATATATACATTTAGTATTTCATGTAGTTAAGAAGCTGTGAATATACATGTATACATTTAGCATTTCATGTAGTTAGGAAGCATTGAATATATACCTTAAGTATTACATATAGTGAGGAAGCTGTGAATATCTACATTAAGTATTACATATAGTGAGGAAGCTGTGAATATCTACATTAAGTATGACATATAGTGAGGAAGCTGTGAATATATACATTTAGTATTTCATGTAGTTAAAAAGCTGTGAATTGAAAATTAGATTCATGTAATATATATTTTTATATATATATTAACACGTATCTGTCGACACAAAAAACACAATGCATTTATTGTTATTATTATTATTATTTAATTTACATTGTATAAAGTTACATAAAACATTTATCTGAAATCTACTCACATTTAACAGTTCATATCTCTTGAACAAATATTCTAGTACATTAAACACTATTAAATCTGAAAACAATACTACCATTTCAAAATTGATTTCAATCAGGGAAATCGTAACACCCCACCCCCGCGGGACAGGGCGAATATTTATACCTGGCTGCACGGTGTGAACACATGACCGCCATAGAGGGTCAAAGTAACCGAACTGACATCGATTCTCAGATACGGTTCTCTCATGATCACACACGATGTAGTTCGGGGACCAGGCCTTGCTGGGAACCGCATTATTTCCATCTGGAAGACCTTGACAACTTGGGTATCGTTCGGGACACGGCGAACATGTCATGTTGCTTGAAGAACAAAGGTTTTGGAAGTACTGACCTGCAAAAGATTTCAGATAAAAAGAAATAATATCTTGGGTTGTACAATTAGGAAACTTATATCAAAAGGGTTAAGCTACTATATGCTGCAAAGAACTGTATAGTTATAAATCATGCATACAAGAAAAGGTGTCCAAAAATGCTGTGCTATCTCAAAGAAAGAACTAGTATTAAAGAAATTTTACTATTACGTTGATGCGACAGGGATGGAATCAACGACCTCTCGCTTTTGACATCTTTATCACCAGACCTTAAAAGCAGAAGGAAATACTGGAATACCAGCATTGTATAATATATTTATCTGTGTTACAATAAACATGACGTACTGATTGCTCGACTTATTTTTAGTACGAACGTTTTGTTAAAGAATAGATATTGATAGATGTCTAAAACATGTATACGTAAACAGTTTAAAAATTAAAAACTTGTTTTATCAAACGCACAGTGTACTATACGCAGCTGACAAGAGGAAATGTTAGGAATACAAAATCCCTGCACAGTAGTTCGTGACTTACATGGGGTCACCGGTTCGACCCTTGTGCCACACTGGACCTGTGAATATGGCTTGCATGAAGACGTTGCAGTATCATACAGCTGTGGGTAGTCGCATTCCATCAGATAGTGTCCAAACTGGGCACGAAGTCGAGAACAGTCGAAATACTGGGCACAGTTTGTGGGATGGGGCACAATGGCAGTAGGATTGGCGAAACACATGTCGTTGATATGCTCTGTAAAATGGAGGGAAAAAAGGAAAATATGCATAATTTTTTTTGATCATTGACCACATTTAGATAAAAAGTCTGTATTCTACAATGGAGTCCCAATCAATCTTATTGGCTTATGTTGAGAAATGAAATGCTCGAAAAATTGTTGATGTTTAACTTTTGTTTTGTTTCCTTACTTATTAAGAGTGTAACAAAAATGTTTCACACTGTGATAACCCGAGTGCAAAGAAAAAAAGTTGAGGAGCGATATGAGAATGGTCGGGTTAACGGAAACAAATAACTTTTTAATACGCCTAATACATTGGGTTGAGCATGATGTTTGGATAAATTCCAGCTTTTTTGTGTGTTTGTTTGTTGGGTTTAACGTCCCATCGACAGTATTTTAGTCATTTGGAGACGATGTCTATTTGAGACGTATATAATGCTGCCACACTGCAGTATCACGCCGTAGACATGTAGCATGATACCACACCCAATTACATTATCCTGACACCGGGCCAACCAGTCCTGCAACTATCCTTATATGCTGAGCGCCAAGCAAGGGAGCTATTACAGTACCATTTTTACGACTTTTGTGTGTCGCGGCCAGGGATCGAACCCACGACCTCCCGCTCCCGGTTCTTCTGTATATGGTTCTTTACAATTTCATGTGAAGTAAGTAGGCATACATTAATCTGTGTGTTATTTGATTTGGATAAGTACACTGTCTAAAACAAAATTTGAAGCATTCTTTTTTTATCCTTTTATATCAATAATTCAGCGAAAATGTCTTGTTGCAACTAAAAGAAAGTTCTCCTTCAACAAAAGGAAATGTCATACTGTAGTGGGGCCACGTGAAATTGCAAAACGGTGAAAAGAGAATGTTCTTGTCAAATTACATGCGCTCAGAAAATAGTCCCTTATATCAATAATCTAATAAATAAATACACATCTTAATAGACTGTATTCTGTTTACCAATAATCCAACAATTTATTAACTTAATATCAATAAGTTCGTAATATCAATAATCCAATCAATCAATACTTAGATAAAAAAACAAGATGGCCCTAAAAACGCTCACCTGAGAAAAACTGCCTTCATTGCTTGTACAAGTTACTTAATGTATGGAATTATATTTTGACCAATGAGATTGCAGTATTTTTCAAAATTTTCCATCGGTTTAACTTGTTAAACCGTTAGGTTTAATGGATAACCTTGTATACGCGCTGAATTAACTGCACCTGTGGAAAACCTTTCTGCGCATGTGTGAAGGAAAAAAGAAGAAAAGCAAATACAAGTGACTAGCGTCAAGTATTTGCTTTTTTTTTTTTTTTCCTTTTTTTTTACGACTTCATCATATTGGATATGATATTATGATTACTATGTAAATGTTATTTGACATTCAGTTCTCATTGTTTATAAACAGTTCATTCAAAATAAAAAAGTAGAACTTCTATGCTGTTCTTGCATTTCATCATAGTTGGAACATTGCCAATATAGGCCACGCCTCTTATCCCGCCTCTTCACACATGCGCAGAAAGGTTTTCCATAGGTGCAGTTAATTCAGCGCGTACACTAGGTTATCCATTAAACCTAACGGTTTATCAAGTTAAACCTATGGAAAACTTTGAAAAATACTGCAATCCCATTGGTCAAAATATAATTCCATACATTAATGTTTTTTATTGAGGGTTTAACAAGTTAAACCGCTCGCTCGGCTGCGCCGAGCTTGAGCGGTTTAATTTGTTAAACCTTCGATAATAAACATTAACATATACTTAATTATAGCATAATTGTACTGAATACATAATCCATGACATAATTCATAATTCCACGAACTAAACAGTGCCTGTGATCGAAAGTTGATGTCAAACTTAACTGAAAATTTATGGCTTTAAACACACAAATTAAACATTAAAAGGGGCATAATTCCTGACCTAATTGGCCAATGATAGCCATTATCAAACTTGGCCGAAAGAATATGGGTATAATCATTGTTCTAAAGTTTGAAGATGATCTCTTCAGACATAAAGATGATAGAGTGCAGACAAACTGAAAATTGGCATTTGTTAGTAATAAAAGGGGCATAACTCCTGACCTAATGGGCCGATATCAGCCATAATCAAACTTGGCCTAGATATTATATTAATAAACAGTGTCATAAAGTTTGAAGATGATTGCTTCAGAAATGAAGAGGCTAGAGTTCAAACAAACTACTTGTGTACGACGGACGGACAACGGACATTCATCGATCCTAATAGCTTATGCTCAGCACATGTGCTCAGGTGAGATATAATGTAGCGCCTTATATCAATAATCCATTTAGGTTTTATCTTATAAAAAGTGATCCCAATTTTAGTTGGATAAAAAAAGCAGTAAAACGTACGAGGGTCAACCGTTTCACTGCACATTTTCGAGTTGGGGTCAAATACTCCTTTCGTACATCGTTTGACCTCAATGGTTCTATTTATTAGGCAGTTCACGTAGTTGACAGACCAGAGCATGCCGGGAATTCCATTATTTCCGTTGGGTAAACCTGTACAGTCCGGAATCCGGATATTGCATGGCACGCATGCGTGGTCCGATGGACTACATTTGTTTTGATCGTACTGACCTGAAATTCAAATATCGCATTTAAGTATTTTAACACAGTGAAACGGGATTAATAAACGACCAATTACTACATAGTGAAATGTTGAAATGTTTAGTTAGCAGAAACAATGAAACTGGTATTTATATACAGAAAACAACAACAACAACAACAACAAAAGTAAGTAAATAAAAAAAAGGATAATTAATATCTTTTTAATCTATAGAATAAAACCAATATTAAAACTGTTACAATATATGATATGCTTTGGTTTGGTCATTAAAATCAAGAAACCAGACTTAAATCAACCATAAAATGTATGTAAAAAAGGTGTTTTTCTGTCATTTAAAATATGCAAGACAGGTGTGTTTCTATTAATTTAAAGAAGTTCCCATTCTATGCATAAAAAAAATCTCACATGCAGATGTTGCTTCGGGACGTTCATCACAATGAACTCGATTGAAATTCGTGCATTTCCGGTCTGTTACGGAGAATAGATCGGGATATGAACACTGGAATCGATTATTTCCGTCTTTATTGACAGATCCGCAGCTGTAAAAGCGGGAACAGTCATCGGGGTCTGGTAGGACTGCATTCGGATACGCTCGGCAATAGTCGGGATAGTCCGCTAGAAAGATATATGCCATAGTAATTGATTCATTCTACAGCTATTTTTACTTTATCTTAAATAATAACATCTGAGATTGACATTCAATTTTTAAATATATACAGCAATATAATTAATGAATTTGAATAATATATATAATGAGTAAGGGCGCCGCTTTGGCCCCAAACAAACTTGACCACCTTTCTAGGTTGGCGGCCATCTTTGTTACTATTTATAGAAACTCATTTTATCTGTATAAATTAAGATATATATATATATACATGATAATAATAATAATAATAATAATAATAATGATATAAAATGTGAAGTAACGTCTACCTCCACGATGTGTTCTGTTCAACGCCTTACCTTCAGATGACTTAAGTACCACTATTGCATCAGTTTAAACTTGTTTCCCAAACACCACCTGTGATGACAATAGAGGCTCTAATTTTAGCTAGCAATGAATAGCCTTGTTGAATTAGGAGTGGATGTGTTCACAATGGCCTATTCACGTGTCAAAAGTTAATCCCTTTAACGTTGCCCCAATGTCTGGCGTGTGTTGATTTATGAGCGGATGTGTTAACAATGGACTATTACGGAGTTAAAGTCCGTCTTTCAATGTAAGGCCCAGTAAAATAAAAAACAAAACAAAACAACAAGAAGCCTGTTAAGTTGATATATATTATATATATATATATATATATATTATATATATATATTATATATATATATATTCTTTTTTCATTTTATATACATATAGTTACACACACATACACACACACATTACAATATAAGTAAAATTCATCTTATTATTTTAAATCTTGATTTTTTATGGCCGAGAAATGAATCCTTCAATGTCATTATTTAAAAAAATCGAGTTGCTTTTAATGCTTTAGTATTCTAAATATTTTTCTAAAATTAAGCTGACAGCAAAAACAAGGAGTTATTTTTTATGTGATATATAGATTTATTCAAAAGTAATGTTAACATGATAAGTTATATATGTAAGTAAAACAGCTTTTAATATTACACTAATTACATTATAACTACATACTTTTATTGTGAGTTTATGTTTTTTCCCAGTTTCAGTTTTTATACCCCTTCTTTCATAGGGTTATCTTTTTTCGTTTACGAGAAATAAGCGTTTGAAAAATGTCACGTGACCTTCAAAGTTTAAAATGGCGGGATTTTTAAGTTTCATGTAAAAATATGTTACAGGAGGTATTCCTGTCATTTCTCGATCGATTTACATGATCTTGGTATCAATGGAAAAGTCTCATCGACACCTATATAATGAATGTACTAAACCGGAAGTGTATTGGCGGTACAACCGGAAATGACGTCATTCTATGTAAAATCGGCACTATTTTGGAATCGTTAACGAGTGTACACTATTAATCATTTATATATTATTATTAATATAATTATTATTTACATTATTATTTTTATTATAGTCATATATTATTATTGTTATATAATAGACATATAGCAGTAGTAGTAGAAGAATATCTTCTATGACACTGTCTGAGATCGAATGGAAGTGACTTTCAATTTCCGCGAGTAGATCTCAGATCAAGTATACAAGTCACCTCTGTATACTAAAAATCGCGGCCACGCATGCGCAATACAATCATACGTCTGAAATAAAATGGCCGTCAACAACATGGCCACTACGTATGTGCTCTATCCCAAAAAAAGTTTATATACAAATGAGTTACTATAAATAGTAACAAAGATGGCCGTCAACCTAGAAAGGAGGTCAAATTTGTTTGGGGCCAAAGCGGTGCCCTAACTACTTATATATATATTTAAAATTGCAAAGTTGCAAACGAATAGATGTACATGCACATATTCATGAAAGTTATGAATTACAATTATAATTTGGATGTCTTTCAACATCTTAGAAAAGTACATAGGATTTTGTCAAATGAAAGAAGTTATTATTATTATTTTCTTTTCTTTTGCAAGAAAATCCTTACGTTTTGTCAGCTGATATGAATCCATGCATTTTTTAGTGTTCGGGTTGAAAACTGTGTTTGTTGGACAACTAGGAACGGATGATGTCCTGTTCTTATAGCAGACGACATACTGTTGTTTCCACAACTGTCCCGAAACTGGCTGGTCCCCATCCCCTAGACCAACACACGAAGGTAGACGCTGGGGGCAGGGCTGACAGAAATTTTGTCCAGGCGTGCACTGGTTAGCTAGATATTCACCTGAAATTAGAAATGTGAAAAAATAGTCTCCATACGACATTGGTGTCAGTCTCCATTACGGACCAAAACCAACAAAGTGAAGAGTTGGGTACATGAACAGTCTTTATCACTAAAATTATATACATCACAACTACCGTTCACAATAGAATCAGTGCAATACCACGAAGTTGTAACTGTAAAAGTTTGTTTGTACCCCCGGATTAGCTGGGAAATTCCCAAATATTCTTAATTCCGTAATAAGTCTATTGATCCAAGCTTTCGACAGGGGTCATGTCCTCAACTCTCAACATGTATAAGTCATGTACATTTGTGCTAACTATATCGACATCTCAGCATGAGTGGGAAAAACAACAACAACAACAACAACAACAACAACAACAACAAAAACAACAAAAAAGAACCCACAAATAAAATAACAACAAAAAACGATGCCTTCTTAAGATATATTTCAGCTTTATTGTGTTATCTTTTATACAGCAAACATGTCCATTCATTACTATTTCTGACGATTTGTACGCATTTTCGTATGTGCGTATGCCTAGATACGCGCTTGGACCCACAAAGATATGAACAGGCCACAAGCACCATTCGTCACTACACAATGAAGATATAAGGTTTAACCAAGGACTATGAACTTGACCTTTGAGCTGATGGTTTGGATTCCGTGTCGTTACAAGTTATCTTATCACGTCTATTATTTCATAAATGTATAACTCTACAATATACCTTAAAGTTGTTGCACTGAATCTATAGCCGGGATCACAAAATTTCCGAAAAATCATACATATTTACACACACAAAGGGGACATAACTAACATCTGATATTATCATTATGGATGCATACATGTTTATTTGAATTGAGTTGTGCTATGCATTCATTTACAACATACAAGCATGTACTGCATATAAATTATATTATCAATATATTTGACTGCGAAAATTGTATCAATTTTATGGTAATCATATATGCATTCTGTTATTATATCTTTATTTCCTCCAATACTGAAGATTGCATATAAAGACAGATTGACAAAGAACATACAAAATGCAAATATTATACAATAGAGATATGCATATGACAAACAAACCAAACAACGATTTAAACATAGTTTGCTTATAACATACTATCATTACAGCACACTTAATGGGGGGGGGGGGGGGGGGGGGGGACCTTGTCCAAACAGAAGACAAGGTTATGATGAAAGGGTAAGCCAATAATTTACACCATATAACGCGAAACCATTACTGAAACGAAACGAAGAGTTTAGAACAACATAAATATACAAAGAAATAGTCCAGGTGTGCATGAAGGTGTGTTTACATGTACATGTACATATTAAAGTTTGCTAATGCATGCGTAAGTGCGCGCGTAAGTGCTTGCATGATTGCGTATGAGTGTACAGAAGCATATGCGTGTATGTGGAATTACACATATCAAGTAATAATTACAAGTTTATACAGACATAAACATTAACTGGAATTATATATAGCAGAAAGATTACATAAATAGGAATATCGGTAAGTTTTTCTTCTCCTTTTTTTGTTACTTTGAAATGAGATATACATGTATTCCATATTCACTAAAAGCAAACACAATTTCTTTTTATTCTAACTGCTGCTGTATACCCATTGATATATATATATATATATCTGAAATGAATTGTTATTTCATATCAAGTTTTACTAAACGAGTTCATGAAAATGTTATTAATCGAGCTTCTGGCAATTCATGTCAGATTCTTTTTATCATATGACCTATACTGACAGTAAATCGAGATTATAACAACAAACAAACAATTGAATGAACGGACTGTAAACGAATTACTTTGGTAATCTAACACCAAGAAAATAGTTTCAAATAATAACTGAAAATAACGATTTAACGTGTGTATTTCTCATACATTTTCAACATCAGATGATAATGAATCAAACACAATCTATCCAGCTGTTCAACACACTATGCATACATATATAATACACGCGCGTGACGCGGAGTGATGTAATTCGGCCTTAAAGTTATATGTAACGTATTAGATATAAGAAAATATGTAATGGGTATACGAAACCGGAAACAACTGTTTGAGGACAATGTCATATATGACCCTTCGAAAGAAAAAAAGTAGTTCCGGCAGATCAGTAGCGCTGATACTGTGAGATATGGATTTTACCTCACTAATAGACATCTTTAACGGAGGCCAGAGTGCAAGGTTTGGAAGCGGACATCAGACTTCCAAAATTTAATTACATTGAAACTATGAATTTTGCATGTCTTACATATAATTATATAGTTTTACCTTTGACAGAGTAAATCTACGTTGTCATTTATTTATATTGTTACATTTGTATAAACAAGTGTTTTTTGTTTGTTTAATTTGTTGTTGTTTTTTATTCATTTAGTGTACTCTCTCTCTCTCTCTGTGACTATTAAAATATCCTTTTACGAAGAATTTTTAGATCAAATCTTTCGATTTCTGATGTTTTCTTTGTACCCCCCTCTCCCTCTCTGATCCCCCCCCAGCTGGTCTGATCATACAATTTTCTAGGTGACTGAAATTGGCTCGTTCTTTAAAACTAAAATTCACAATGCTAAACAAGCAAATAAAGCAACATTCTCTTTGTTTAAAAAATAAAATCACATAATATACCCTTTGACCTGCAAATTGATCTCTTCGAGAAAACTATTAAACCAATACTATTATATAGTAGCGAAATATGGGTATATGGTAATATCAACAGGTTAGAAAAAAATACAATTGAAATTTTAAAAATATATCTTTAATCTTAAGAAATCTACACCCTCTTATATGGTATATGGCGAAACCGACATTACACCATTAATTGTCAGTATAAAAAACAGAACAATAGCATATTGGTCACGCATAACTGAACATATCAAAGGTAATGAAACAATAAAATTATCCGCAAAAATTTATCCAACAATACACCAGCTATATTCACAAAACAAACTAAAGTCAGCTTGGCTAGATAGTATTAAACCTATGCTCATTAGGATCTTCCGGTATTTGGAATAGCCAAAATTTTCCCAATAGTAAGTGGCTCATCCAGTCCCTTACCAAAAACTTTTAAGACATGTTTATACAACAATGGCATTCTGAATTGTGCCTAAAATATATGGGGTGGCGAATTAAGGAAATGCGTGGTTTGTCCTCTAGAAACGGTCAAACTTCACTAAATTTTAGGAAAAATTATACGGCAGTCCAAAGTTTGATCCTTTTTTGGAATAATTGTAAATCAGGTTTTATGCTTCAAATTCTGATACATAAGAATAAAAAGTTTGACTTGTGCGACTAACGTTAGTATACTTGATTGAACTATTTGCTGCTTTGCTAGGTACCTAACAGTAAAATTTTAATCAATTTTCTTTCTCATTTTGCCGCTAGGGGGCGCTTTTCTTGAAATCATTCTTTTGCTTATAACTCAAAAAGTTGAAGTCCGATTCGAATGCGGTTTTTTGCATTCTGTTCCCTGTTGATAGCCTAATAATATATGATAGGATTCGAGGGTCCGTGAGGCTGAAAGCTTTTGACCACGGAAGGTTGAATGTTCGAACCTTGCAAAAAAAAAAAAAAACTGTGCAAATGAGGGTAGGTCTACGAAAAACCTATCCGTTTTTGTTAGAGATCAGATAGATCCTATTGGGTTTGTTATGTTTATTATTATTATTCTTTTCTTCTTCCTAACTAAACGCTTATTTTTATATGTTGCAATAGTCCTAGGACGATGAAATTTTGATGGCTTATTAGTCACGTGAGGAAATTTTGATTTCAATGATTTCAGCACCCTATGACGTCACATGACGTCACAGCTAAAAATAGTGAAAAATGGTGTTCGCGCTCTACAGCCGTCATTTATGGTCGGATTTTCTTCAAATTTTCACAGATTGTACCAACTTGAATCAAAGGTGTGCATATCCTGTCAGCTAACCGAAATTCCGAAAGACCGAAGTTCTGTGGCTGAAATAAGATTCGAACATAGGACCGAAAATTTCATTTTAGGATTAAAGAGCTTCAGGATGAGATAGGTTTGAAATATATGCCATAAAATTTTCATTGTTCTGAGTCAATGGCAACACCTCGAAATTAACACAAATATAAGAGGAAGAAAAAAAGAATAAGAAGAAGAAGAAGAAGAAGCAGAAGAATAATAAAAAAACAGTACAAACCCAATATGACTTTCTGCCTGTAGGCAGAAAGTCCTAATTCCTTGTGCTTCTGCAGTTGATCCAACATATTATTCTAAATTTTATTTCTGTTACATTAAAGGTAAAATGCGAAACAGTAATTTATTTTAATGCTCTGTGCCCCCTTCAATTGAACAAGAAACTTCAATGAAGATATGAGAAATGAATATTTCGTAGAAAAGGAAGCTTGTATACCTTTTTAGCATGTTAAGAGGACTAGTGATACTTCTTTCCCCTGCAGAACACGAAGATTGAGTATTATTGTAGTTATCTTAAAGATGGTTCTGGAATAATTAGCATTATGAAATTATAACTGAAAACAAAATCACATATTCCCTTTTGAATGCAATGACTTTAAAATTTAAATTATGTTATATGACATCACAGATTTCCTCTGCTATTTATTTATGTTTGCACTCTACAGATGTCAATTCGGGACGGTTTTTCTTCAATTTTTGAAAATGGTGTATTTCAGAAAACTAAATAAGTATAATCAGGTTTGACATCGTTTGCAGTGCAGAAAGCCCTTTCTTTTGTCAAGAACAAAAGAAGTCTAGTTAGGACTTTCTGCCTAAAGCAGAAAGTCCTATTGGGTTTGTTATGTTTATTATTATTAGGACTTTCTGCCTACAGGCAGAAAGTCATATTGGGTTTGTACTGTTTTTTTATTAGGACTTTCTGCCCTTTCGGCTACTGTTTATTCTTCTTCTTCTTCTTATTATTATTCTTTTTTTCTTCCTAACTAAACGCTTATTTTTCTATGTTGCAATACTCCTAGGACGATGAAGTTTTTAAGACTTATTAGTCACGTTAGGAAATTTTGATTTCTATGATTTTCATATGCCTATGACGTCATATGACGTCACATTTGAAATATGCTACAAAAGTTTGTACGCGGTCTACAGCCATTGTTTGTGAACCGATTTTCTTCAAATTTTCACAGATTGTGTATATTAAGTTCTAGTTGTGCATTGGTGTCCGTTTTTCAAAATTCGAAAAGTCCTTGGTTCTATAGCGAATCCAAGATTCGAACCAAGGTCGTAAATTTTTAAATGCTTATAAAATCTGTCCTATTTAAGATAGAAAGTTGATATTTAGTCAGTATATATGTCTCTAGAAGTTTTAAACATTTTTGTGAAAAATAAATGTCATATGACGTCACGTGACGTCATTATATGATAATGTATTTCTAATATTACCAAGAATATTTCTATATGTTGAAATTGTCGAAAGGCAATGAAAATTTAATGACAAATGCTTCAAACGCTGAAATTTTGATTTCTATGATTTTCATATGCCTATGACGTCATATGACGTCACACTTTAAATATGCAACAAAAGTTTGTACGCGGTCTACAGCTATTGTTTATGAACCGATTTTCATCAAATTTTCACAGAATGTGTATATTAAGTTCTAGTTGTGCATCCCGGTGTCCCTTTTTCAAAATTCGAAAAGTCCAAGGTTCTATAGCGATTCCAAGATTCGAACCAAGGTCGTCAATTTTTAAATGCTTATAAAATCGGTCCTATTTGAGATAGAAAAGTGATATTTGGTCAGTATATAGGTCTCTAAGTGTCTTAAACATTTTGTGAAAATAAACGTCATATGACGTCACGTGACGTCATTATATGATAATGTATTTCTAATATTAACAAGTGTATTTCTATATGTTGAAATTGTCGAAGGGCTATAAAAATTTAAGGAAAAAGGTTTCGATTTCAATGATTTTCAGAAGCCTTTGACGTCATATAACGTCACATTTGAAATTGACTACGAAAGTTTGTACACGGTCCAGAGCCATTATTAATGGGCCGATTTTCATCAAATTTTCACAGAATGTGTATATTACGTTCTTATTGTGTATACCGGTGTCCGTTTTTCAAAATTCGAAAAGTCCAAGCATCTATGGCGGATCCAAGATTCTGACCAAGGACGTCAATTTTTCAATGCTTATAAAAACTGTCCTATTTGAGATAGAAAGTTGAAATTTTGTCAGTTAGTAGGTCTCTGGGTGTCTTAACAATTATGTGAAAATAAACGTCATATGACGTCACGTGACGTCATTTTATTATTATTATTATTCTTTTCTTCTTCCTAACTAAACGCTTATTTTAATATGTTGCAATAGTCCTAGGACGAGGAAATATTTATGGGTTATTAGTCGCGTGAGGAAATTTTGATTTCAATGATAGTCAGCACCCTATTACGTCACATGACGTCACAGCTAAAAATAGTGAAAAATGGTGTTCGCGCTCTACAGCCGCCATTTATGATCAGATTTTCTTCAAATTTTTACAGATGATACATCTTGAAACTAAGGTGTGAATATTTTGTCAACTAACCTTAATTCCGAAAAACCGAAGTATTGTGGCTGAAGTAAGATTCGAATATAGGACCAAAAATTTCATTTTAAGGTTAAAGAACTTCGGGATGAGATAGAAAGTTGAAACTTACACAGTTTGCAGTACTGCATAATTTCTTAATATATTTTATGTCGAGACGTCATATGACGTCATAAGCATACTACTACTACTACTACTTATTTCTTTTTTCTTCGCTTATTTTTCGCGGAATATAATGTCATTTGTTCAGCATGAACATGAAATACTACCAGAGGTGAGTCATTACATGAAACTTCTATCTCCTGCTTTTTGCATTAACACAGGTTGCAGAAAGTCCTATCATTCG
>CM037788.1:46102790-46152790 GCA_021229015.1 Solen grandis | reverse complement strand
AAAATCACATCAGTGATGTTGTTTTCCCGAATATTCTCAGAATTAGATTTTTTTTTTCTTTTTACATGTACTCACATGGTGCACGAGGTTCTTTTCTCTTGTCACACTGCACGCTGTTGAAATCCTGACAAGTCATGCTCACCGTGGAGAACAGTTGTGGGTAGGGACATTCCTGCACAGGATCCGCCGACCCACCGCTCGTGTAGCTCG
This sequence comes from Solen grandis, assembly GCA_021229015.1. Taxonomy (NCBI): domain Eukaryota; kingdom Metazoa; phylum Mollusca; class Bivalvia; order Adapedonta; family Solenidae; genus Solen; species Solen grandis. The sequence goes on along the minus strand of CM037788.1, from coordinate 46,152,580 downwards.
TGCAGTTGATATACTGGGCACAACCGTCAGGGGATGGCACGACAGATCGTGGGTTGCTTTGACAGTAGGATTTGGCATCCTCTGTTATTATCCACATATCATTATTTTAAATATTTGATACGTGTGCTTGTTTGGGCATAACGCCAAATTTAGGAATAGCAGTCTCCTTGCGATATCGCCCAGGAAAGTGGAATGATGCCATACCAAGTTATCTCATTCTGGTATCGGTTAAATAAACCTTATACTACCCCTGTATGCTGAATGCAAAGCAAAGGAAATTTACCATTACTTGGTACGTCGCGACTACGACCTCCAGCTTTAAGAACTCGGCCAATGAGACCGTTCTAAAATGTGAATGTAATTTCAAAATGTACTTTTTAGTAAATTGTTTCCTGTTCCGATTAAAAATGTGTATATATTTTATTCTTAAAAATAAATAAATAAAAATATTTAATTCAAATGGATGAGTTTCTGTATATATATCATGTTTCTGCTGGGATTCAATACAGATTTCAAAGACTAAACTTACTGTTTTCAACAGGTGTTTTGCATGTTTCTTCCCTTGGGTGGAGGTATCCGGTCGGACATTTTGTTACTGAAACAGTTCTATTTTTATGACAGATAATAAAGTCACGTGACCACAAGCGGGCTGGGAACGGATGGTTCCCGTCTTTAAGGCCGACACAGCTTGGTAAGCGGTCAGGACACTGAACACAGGAGCTGTTAGCCGGGTTACACGTGTTCTGCATATACTCACCTGAAGTAAATGTAAAATATGTATTATCTATGTGTTCATTAATGTCACATGTCATAGAAACAAGAATGGAATCAAGGCGCTAAAGCGCTGCAAGTACATGGACTGCTATATATACATAGAGCGGCTTTGTTCGGCACGGAGTGAAAAGGCCTTTGTCCTATTTAATCAACCAGATGAGTCTATATTTTAGGCTTAGACTCAAAATATTCAGTTAATTTTTTCTGAAATTTGTCAATATTACAGCGACGGTAGTTACGTTTTTTGATATATAATAGGGATTGCAACAAATATTCGAACCCACTGCGCCCAGGGTCTGACAGAGGTCTGAGAGAGGCCTATAACAGATCAGGAAAAGAACAGAACAGACATCTTATTAAGACATGTAGATTGGTACATTTTCTACATATAAACTTGAAAATACAATATTCACGAATACATAGTAATACAAACGTGAACTAAAATCAAACTTTAAATAAATAATATCTAGGAATGTAGATATGCATCTAGTTATTGTGATACAGATAAATAATTTGTAATTTATATTTATCATGTTTTTAAGCAAAATATCAAGTCCAAAGTAGCATAATAACACGTGCATTATAATTTAATATAGTAATGACTAAAAAGCGAAAGCTTACACGGTGCCTTTGGCTCTGGCCGAACACTGCAGCTGACTTGCTCGAAAGGTTCACAGCGGAGGGTGGTCTTTGAGAAGAGGTCTGGGTATTGACACTCCTCCAGATGGTTGTCGTATGGCGAGGTGGCATCCGAACAGTTGTAATAACGGGCACAGTTAGTTGGGTCCTCCTTGATCACTGAGGGATTGGCCTGGCAAAAATTGTCCATCTTACCTTTGCAGAGAATGAAGAAGCTAGTGGTGACCTGTACTTATTAGCTGTACATTTACAGTAAAATAAAGATACAAAAAGGTGGCGGGATTTATAAGCTTCTCAAGTATCTCGATCCTCAGAAAAACCGAGAAAAAGGGTTGTGTATAAAGGTTCATGGAAAGCAATTGAGCTTGTGTCCATACTTGGAATATTAAGATCTATTGGCAGAGGAAACTATTCGAAAAAATCCCTCCGAGGGCTATCGTCAGGTTACATAAAATGTACTTATTTAATTTCTTTGACGTCATCGTTGATAAGCAGACTTTCGTATTATAAAGCAAGGCATTATGAATTGTTAACCAGTAAGTCTACAATTCCTGCCAATTGCTAAACTAAGATGGAATAAACCTTTGCAAATTTTGGAACATAATGGAATTCAAAATAGGACGTCACTCATACTGAGTCATACTCGCAGTCATACTTTTCGGTATATTGCTGATACAGGCTTGTCCAACAGGATCAAAAAGAGTCCCGGCAGCACACTGGGGAAGAGCCATTGTTCTATTCTTGTAACACTGGACATAGTCGGCCATCCATAATCTTGTTGGAAATGGCTGAGCACCGTCTGGCAACCCAATACAACTTGGCAGTCGTCGGGGACAAGGCTCACATCCGGTTCCGTTGGCCGGACAAAGATTTTGGTCATATTCGCCTTAAAAACGTAAACGTTTGTACACACATACCTTTCGTAGAGATAAGCATATGAAAGTAGGGAAATCATAGTAAAATGAGTAATATTATGACATTATGCAACCTAACGTTTTAATGTTTCTTTTCTTTTAAGGATAATTTTCCTACAAAATATAAAGTAACTGTAACACTAGAAAATTTAAGTAAACAATGCAATGATGAGAAAACATATGACAATGAACGTACATGGAGCTTGTGGTTCCATCCGGGTGCCGCACATGACGGACGTGAACTTCTGACACGTAAGAGAGATGGTAGAGAATAGGTCAGGATAATTGCACTCCCTGACGGGGTCGTCGGTACCCCCTTGTCGGCAGTCTATATAATGGGCACAGTTTGCACTGCTAGGTATCACGTGATTCGGGTTGCTCTGACAGTATTTCGGGGCATCATCTGTGTCGGCATGAAGATATATTAGGTGTTGTCACAAATGGTTCTCTTACTGCTAGGAAGGAATCTAAGAAACCAGTTGTCCTCACTTTATTTGAAATACATGTGTATTTATGTATAATTTTCCCTTTTTTTCGATTACATGTAATTATTATTTCTAATTGATTAATTTCAAATTTAGCAAAAAAATTAAATAAATACACAGTACTACTATTCTTTTATGACCTTTCAGACTATTATACTTATGTCTGAATTATGTTTGTCGAAATAAATGGCTTGTTATTTTATACTGCTACTGAGCTTGAAAAAATATATACTGAAACTCCTAAAGGTTTAGTAAAGCATTAGCTATTGTTATATGACATATAATAAACGCAGTGATAATGAAGAAATCGTTGATTCCATTATATCATGTCGTTCCCAATTTTACTTTTGGACGGTTATTAATTTGCCAAGGCATATGTGGCTCGAACATAAAATCTTTTATATAAGTTTCTCGCGCCTAAGGTGTATGACAGGAAAATTCATATGGAGGTATACATACTGAGAGAAAAAAACTTATATTACAAAAGAAAACAAATTAGATTTACAAGAGGTGAAGGCATAAGATTATGCGTGATGAAGCTACTGTTACATTGTATTGGTAAAATAAATATGTCTTGATAACTGAAACAGTATTTCGACAAGCAAATAACAAAACGCCGTGTATAATATACGTATCTCAATAATGGACTCCATATATCAAACTTTACTTTCGTTTTGCATAAAAAACGATGGCAATCTTTTTTTTCCGTTTCCGTATTTTCTTTTCGTTATATTTTCTGCTTGGTAAAATTCAAAAGCCAGTCCTGCGCTTCATGCATTTTTTCACATTACAGCAAAGGAGCTTGGTGACTTATTATTATTATTTTATTATTATTTTTTTATTTATTTAATTGTTTTTCTACATATTTTAACCCACAAAAACATAAAAAGCAAAAGTAAAGTAAAAATTTTCGATATTAAAATTCATCATTTTACATCCGTTTCTCGGTATTCTATAAAGCCTCAAGGAGTGACACCCGCCATTGTTTTCGCAACGTTGTCACAGAGTAACATCCCTTTGAAAAACTGATCCAGCTTTATTCGTTCTTGGTTCATGTTTCTATCGTGCGGCGCATTTTAACAACGGAAAATCACTCGCTGTTTTTGACATGCACGGGAAACCCCTGCTTTTATATTCAATTATACGGTAATATTTCATGATAGTCTCGTATAATTTATCATAGATTATTGCTATTATTTCCATCATACCATTTTTTTAAGTTTTGTCTTTCATCCATTTCGGTTTGTAAAAGACAGTTGTTTTCTTTCTAACATCCAAACTCCCTGTTGCAGTCTGCACAGGCTACCAGCTTAGGTTCCCTCATTAAAAAAGGACGATATCATCATTTTATATAGAGAGAAACGTTCCATAAATAGAGACTGTGACGTCACAAGCTTGCACTTGTCATCAAGACCGGTGTTGACACATTGTTTGAGAAAGGTGCGTAACTCTCCGTCCAAAAATCTAAATAATAACTGACATTCAGATAAGGTCGGGATAAAGCAAAACTGGATAAAGCAATTACTGCATTCCATACAAGGGATGTTACTCTGCGACAACGTTGCGAAAACAATGGCGGGTGTCACTCCTTGAGGCTTTATAGAATACCGAGAAACGGATGTAAAATGATGAATTTTAATATCGAATATTTTTACTTTACTTTTGCTTTTTATGTTTTTGTGAGTGAAAATATGTAGAAAAGCAATTTAATTATAAATAAATAAATAACATTTAAAATAATAATAATAAGTCACCAGGCTCCTATGATTACACGTTCTATCACGTTCATTGCCTGTGATCTTATAATGAAATATGATGCAAGTAACAGTTTAGTCATAGGTATTAAAAGACATTTACCCTTAGAAACATCTTTAGTACACTTTTTGGTGCCAGGATGAAAATATCCAGCCTGGCATCTATCAAGTGGGAGTACCGTCCTATTCTTGTAGCACCTGACGTAGTCGGGTGTCCATTCCTTTCCCGTGATAAAATGTGGCCCGTCTGCCAATCCTTTACAGCTTGGAAGTCGCTTTGTACAGGGAACACACCCAAAGGAGCCGGCCGGACATTTGTGCTGGTCATATTCACCTGATAAAAAGGTATAGAGGATAATTGTTAGATTGATTAATAATTTCACTGAGGTAACATAAAAAGTGATATTTTCACGAGTGGCGAAACCACGAGTTAAAATGCATTTTTTATGTTCACGAATGAAATTATACATCGATCATTCACCAAAACAAACAATATTGTTTTTTATTAAATTCTTTATAGGCAAGAAATTAGCTGTTTTATTCACAAAAGACGTCAAAATTGGTGGGATTACGTCGCGTGCGTGACGTTATTTATGACGTCATTTCTTGTGTGAAACCCAGCACGGTTGATGCTCCGATCAGTTTATAACGTAGGATCGGGTTCAAGTTCTTGATTATTTCACTGTTTAAAACGGTGAAATTATCAGGATATACTCCACTGTTATTTGTCGGTAATCCATTGAAAAGCATTAAATAAAACACAATTTTGGTATATTGAAACTAAGCCCTCATGTGAACATGATCGCCACGCTATACTAACATTCTAGGTGTTGTAACTGTTTGTTTTTTTCGCCTAAAATAACCCATATACTTAATTCCGGATGCTACCTATGCCTTTCTAAATTGATATGGCATTGTATGACGACCGGACGTTCACTCAAACATATGGTTTGAATACTATACATGTATATCCAGCTGGTCCATCAGAACATATGACTACAGAACAAAGCAAGAAAGAAAGAAAAAAAAACTTACATGGAGCTTCCGGTTCCGGTCTGACGTCACACGTCACACTCTCAAATGAGCCACACGTCATTGTACGCATGTTAAACAAATCCGGGTATTTACATTCTTGCACGGGGTCCGCCGACATGCCGGCAGTATAACCCGTACAGTTAATGAGTTTTGCACAATTGTTCATGAACGGGACAACGCTTCTGTGGTTGGCTCTACAGAAGGACTTGGCGTCAGCTAAAATAGAAGTACTTTATTTTGTTTAAATTTGTTAAGAGAGACATTTATAAATAGGTCTGAGCAAAGCGGGCATCATATGAATATACAACGGTTGAAATGAATGTCTCAGAATTATGTGCAATCAATATTTCGTAAAATTGCAACATTTTGCGGAGCGATTATCCAAGCTTGATGCCTTAGAGATATTCAAAGTCACAACACAGCCATAATTACCGTCTATGAAACTAACCAAGATTTATCACTGAAGATGATGAATAGCCCCAGATACCGCTTTGTTACAGTTATTGTTACCATGTCAGTCTTGAGAAAAATAACAAAGGGCCATAAATCATTCAAATCAAGCAAATCAAATGACGTGCCAACAATATGACAACTAGATTTGGTACTTAACACTCGTAAAATTTCATCAAAATCTGACCGAAGGTAGCCGAGAAAAAGGGCGGAAATATCTCGTCTACAGACGGACCGACCGACAGACCGACCGACGGACGTGACTCCAGTATAACCCCCGTACTTTGTATCTGGGGTTATAATAAGTACTTATGTTCTTTTAAGTTTCTTTTGTTCTTTTTATTTGTTCCTTTTATTATATAATCATAAAAATGTAATTGGCAAATACTGCGCAGTTCCCTATTCATACTGCCCAAGAAACATTTCAAAACAAAACCGCATATTCATCACACATTTACGCATTATTTTCAAATAAATTATACCGAAATTCTGCACTGTTAAGTCCAATTCAGAATTATTCCTCATTTAGTTTGCGTTATAATCATAATTAAGCATTTTATGAAAGACGGAGAGAGAGAGAGAGAGAGAGAGAGAATTAGATGTCTATGTACAGGATTATCTATAACCTTTATATTGTCCCTTTGTATGATAGTTGTCTTTTCGTATTATTTGAAAGTGATGATAGTTCGTGGTTTAATAACTCACTTTTGATGGACTCACAAGTTTATCGTTTACTAACTTAAGAAACCTTCGATATTAATATAAAATGTAATTACATATACATGATTTTTTTTTTTTTTTTTTTTTTTTTTTTTTTTTTTTTTAACATTTCTGAAAATTTCAACTCACGTTCAGAAACATTATCAGCGCACTTTTCTGTAGTTGGATGGAAGTAGCGCGTGCTACACTGCTTGATTCCCACTGTCCTGTTCTTGTAGCACGTGATGTAGTCTGATTGCCATTGACGACCTGGGAAGGCATGGTCACCGTCACTCAGTCCCACACAGCTGGGCAACCGGTCAGGACAACGTGTGCACGAGACGTTCGATGGAGTGCACAGATTTAGCATATATCCACCTTTAACAATAATTAAATAAATTAAGAAAGAAATGTAAATGTTATTTTTGTGGTTATCATTTTGAAGTTTAAGGTGCAAATGGGGAAGCAATTTATGCTAGGTGGGTAACTTTAAATACAATATACTGCATTATTTTAAAGTGCATATATTTATTGGGGAAAATTATGTGGACATCATTAGCGTTTGTAAACATATATCCTGGACAAAACTACAAATGCCATTAGAGTAACTTTTTGTACGATACACGGGGATATAATTTTTAAATGCGATTTTATTTAATGTCCTTTAGTGAAAAACTCTGAAATAATCTGATTTGAACTATTCAAATGGTGTAAGAATAAACATTCTACAACACCAATCCTCCACCAGGAAAAGAGAAAGGGAGAGAAATAAAAAACATATTCAGGTTAAAGAAATATATTCTTAAGTGATAGATTATTCAGAAATATTAAGACAGTACGTCGGTCTCGATCATCAACGCGATTAATGACGGTGTGAGGGAATGTGTGTAATATCACCCTTGATTACAAGAATTTAATAACTGAACTCGTCAATGGTGAAACTTTTTCGAAGCCGTTCTAATCTAACACTGAAATAAACTCTCCTTATCACAGATGCTCGTATATCGTCTCACAGACATGAAGGACGACCCAAGGCGCATGTCTTCATATGAAAGAATCGGTTCATGAACGGCCACCACTACTTCTACAATTACTACAGTCAGAACAACTACAGCTACTACCACTACTGCTGCTGTATCAACTACTACTATAACTTATTAATAATACCAAAGTTATTAATATCAGTAGTATTAATGTTGCTACCTACAATCAATTCTACAGTTACTACTAGGCCTATAATACAAAAAATGACGATACTTTATTACAACATACACGGTGCTTGAGGTTCCGTCCGGTTCTGACACCGCACGGATTCGAACTGGCCGCACTGTCCAGTGGCCTCTGAGAAGAGGTCAGGATAGCGACACTCTTGGAGATGGTGTCCAAGCCGAGTGGACATGGCGGAGCAGTTGTAGAACTGGGCACAGTTAGTCGGGTGCACTCTAATAGCCGTGGGATTGGACCGGCAGAATTCATCCATGTCTCCTGTACATTTCATGAATAAGAATAAGATTTTTTAACATATTCGGCAGTGTTGGAATTATCACATGGATACTATACATAAATAGATGATATTTGTTTGCTTTGGGTGAATATGGAATATATCTCATCGAGAAGTGATACAATTACAATATGAAAATTGTTTCACATCGAGATGAGATATATTCCATATTTACTCAAAACAAACAAATTTTCTTTTTTTTTCTTTTCGATGGATTACCGAGAAATAACAGTGGATTATATCCTGATAGTTTCACTGCTTTGAACAGTGAAATTATCAGGAAAACAGTGAAATTATCAAGAACTTGAACCCGACCCTACGTTATAAACTGATCGGAGCATCAACCGTGCTGGGTTTCACACAAGAAATGACGTCATAAATAACGTCACGTACGCGACGTAATCCCGCCAATTTTGACGTCTTTTGTGAATAACACAGGTTATATCTGGCCTTAAAAGCATTAAATATAAAGAAAAATTGTTAATTAATATATGGACATGGTCAAAATCCTTAACAGGGATCCGTATTGGTTTGAAAGGGGAGTAAAAAAGGGTCATATACATCCGTGCTATTAAACCATCCCTCAACCGAGACGGGGACCGGCATAACCTGTCGCACATCTGGGATTCAATGTTAACATCGCTCACGTCCTCGGGCGGTGTTAATTCCCAGTAGAGTCATTCTCCTGATGAGGTCTGTAGTGTATAGGCATACAGACGAAAGCTCCAGGTTTGCTTTTCATGCATTGTATGCGAAATTGAAAAGTTTAAATTTTCAATATGAACAAAACAACACAGTTAAACTTTCATAAAAAATATCTTGCGTGTGTTTGTCACCGATCTAGACTAAAATCTGTCATAGAAAGATTTTCTTTTTCTTTTCTTTTTTTTTTTTAATTTTGGTATCAAATATATAGGCTTTCTGTAAAAAAGTCGATGAAAAATCACAGAAAATAAAGTGCACATTTTCTTTTGGAACTAATTGCTGTATCATACAGACAGTCCTCGAAAAATCGTGATTGTACTATATACATATACATACGTATGTGCACATTACAACAAGGAACAATCACTGCAAATATATGCGATGATAATATATAACGCTTTACAATGCATGCAGTTTAGTCCTTTATGTGTGTGCACGAAATTGTGTTATTGATCGTATTTATTTAACATAAGAAAATAATTTTAAAAAAATGCATTTTACTAATTAATAAATTAATTTCATAATGACACAAACGACGAAGTTTCCTAGAGCGACTAGTATAAATCTGTACTGAGAACTGAAGGTGTCAGTGCAAGAGGGTACCTATCTCCGTTTTTTAAAATAGTGAGAAAAATGTATTTTTGTTGAAAACTGGTTGAAGCATGATATAACTTAAACTTTTTAATCCACCAATAAAATACTATTTAAATGTGAAATCAATGCAATGTAGGGCATATTGTATTATTTAATAACAAATATTTATTGCAAAATGTGTTTTTTTATAAGTTATATTTAAGCAAAAAGCGACCTAAGTCCAGCAAAAGAGGACCTAATCCGGCAAAAAGGGACCTAAGTCCAATAAAAATGGACATATGTCCAACGAAAGGGGACAAAAGTCCATAATGAGTTAATACGATTATGACAATCAGACATGTAATGAATAAGAAGTGGCAAGCTATAGATTTTTTTTCTTATTTGGCTATACTTATTCATAAAAATTGCTTACTTCACCTACATAATACTTCTTGGCCTAATTCACAGATACCTACCTAATTGAACTGTAATAACGTTGAAAAGGGGTGTTTAGAAGGTTGCATTTAACCACGTTTAACCACAATGTTAGGATCTAACAAAAGATTTTAAACACAATAATCTAATATCAGCATTTATAGACATAAACTCGAATTTTCTGAAACAGCATCTTAAGGAATTTGTGATGAATTAAACTGCAACAAAAGTCTACAATACAAACAGTATAGACCTAGATCTGCTACTGCAATGAAAATGTAGCAACCCACCAGAACCTGCTTGACAAACATTTTAGATCCTGATCTATTGCCACATTTTTTTAACGAAACAGCTGCTCATGTCTATATTGTTCACAAAGCCTTATGACATACCTCAGTGCTAAAACTTCGTTCCTACATACTAATGTTGAATGTGTAACGAACACGGCCCGGCCCGGAATCGAACCCGGTCCGCCGGCGTGATAGCCCATTACATTACTTCCCCCCTACATCACATTACTTCCCCCCTACGAGAAGTCTCGACCCGAGACTTGGCCTGGGAAACACGTGGATAAGGCAATATCCCACTTCTGACACCAAATGTAACAAACACGGCCCGGCCCGGAATCGAACCCGGTCCGCCGGCGTGATAGCCCAATGCTCTAACCACTGAGCCAAAGAGTCGACTCCTTGACGCAGTTGTCAGAGATTGTACTTGTACCCGTGACGACGCATCGTCACAAATGAACAGAATGGTGTGTGTTTGTTTTGTTGGGTTTAATGCCCCACGACAGTTATTCAGTCATTTGGAGACTATGTCTACTTGTGGCAGATATAGTGCTGCCACACTGCAGTATCACACTTTTTAGATTCGATCTTTATATTTTTGATTTGCCAAATGCACTCATAAAACTTTTTAAAACAAAAAATTCCACCAAAATCCATAAATTGGTAGAAGTCACATTGAATAGTAAGCATCTTAAATGCGTTTTTGTTAAAACAACAGCCAGAAAAATTCCATGCAACAGAGATCCTAGCTGCATTTTTTTTCATATTGCCTTTGCACTGTTTCCTCGCTTCAATTTGTGAAAATCTCAGTAGGACGTCACTTATAACATTCTGGCTTACTTTAAATAGATGCAAACTATTTAATGTCATTAATATTGTTACAAAACTGTCAGTTCATTGTAATGCAACAAAAGACCTATCTCCATTCGGGAACTTATAACCAAAACATCGCATTTTCTCTCTCTTAATAAATTGACTTGAGTCGAGTTATCAATTTTGTCACAAAATAAAAAATTCTATAACTAAAAAACAAATTATATCACAATCACATACTAACATATTAACCAGCACCCTTTATTCTGGAAACAGGTTTTCACTATTCCTACCTTACATGTGGATCTTTTATTTACAATCAAATGCAACAGAGATCCTAAATCCATCGTGGAGATAAGACCTTTGTCAAATTTTTGTGAAAGCCATTTTTTTCTGTTTAAACGTGACATTTACACCTTGTTGGACGTTTATTATGTGGAGAAAGTTATTTTTATGGCACAAAGGTCCTAACTCCGTTTAAGAAAAAGTAGAGATAGGTACCTTCTTGCACTGACCCCTTGTGCGATTTAATTCGACATCTATCGAGATATTTTATTCATATTCCGTGCAACATTATAATTTGATGATGCTATAAAAAGGTGATATGTGATAAGTTACACAGTTTTCCAAGAACATTATGGCCTTTAATGGGCGTCTACACTCCATTGTCATTTATCATGTCTTGTAGAAAGCTTAGTATAGTTAGAATACCTAGTTAGTAGCTCTCCTTTATTTAAACTAAATAAATCTATAACAACTAGAAACCAAGATCTTATATCCCACATTCTATTTGATTATTACTGAGTGGGACAAGTACTTAAATATAACGAGTAATTATCAGTACTTCGCTGTTTTTGTTCGCCCCCATCAGCCATACACGCTCAGCAAGAACCATCAAATAGTTATGAACATATCTCAAAAGTCGACCCACAAACTATTGGACTGCATCCAAATGATAGAAGAAGATACAATGATATGTTTGCGGTTAAGTTAGTTTATTTGTTTGTTGTTGTTGTTGTTGTTGTACTGGGGTTTACCGTCGCTGCGATAGTATTTCAATCATATAGCGACGTCCAACTAATTACAGCTGGAGGAAGACCCTGACTAAACAGAGGTACCCGGGTAGAACCACCGACCTGAAAAATCAGCGGTTGTGAATCACGACCGCTCTGCTCCATAGAGTATATAGGGACGGATTTACTACCGTGTCGAGCGCTAGCGAGACACAAGGTAGTAACATTACTTCTAACCGCAAGCCAGCTGGAAGGCTTCCTCACATGAAAAATCCGAAGTCCCTACAGGGATTCGAACCCACAGCTTTATTTGTTTGGGTTAACGTTCTACCGATGGTATTTCAGTTAGGTCGGCACGTTTGTCTAAATGAAACAAAATTAATACTGTGACGCCTCAGTGTGTTATCACGCCGTAGACAAGTGGCATAATACCACAACGTGTCAAATTATCCTGACACCGGGCCAACCCGTCCGGGAACTACCATTATGTGCTGAGCATCAAACACATGGCAGACCTGTTGAGCCGCAAATTTCCCCCGACCGCATTCTTCTCATCTACGAAAAATGCGCGCGCATTATTCTAAAATCAAAGCGCTGAAGGCACTGAAGTTGTGTGCGTCTCAAATGATTGAAGGTTTGAATCTGCAGCTTAATGAAACTCTTCAAGTAACTTAAATTTATGCTTGAACTCATTCCTGAAGATATATTATCATTTACACTTGGGTTCAATTTCTAAAGGTTAATTCAAAGAAGCTCTGAACAAGTATCTCAAATTAAAACTAGAACTATCACACAAAGTGATGGAATACCTCAGCATATTGCATTGTCAGAGAAAAGGAAGCATATTGACCATATCATCAAAGAGTCATTGCATGCAAAGGTACAAAATAAAAAGTAATGGGAGATAATAAAACTATCACATGGAGTTATGATTCTTAAAAAGACACTAGAACAACTCAGTGCCTATCTATAATTATCATATGGAGTTATGGTTATTAAAAAGACACTAGAACAACTCGGTGCCTATCTATAATTCATGTCAGTTCCTTTAAGGTAGAATACCTTAAATGGGCACTTTTCAAGGAAATTTATATATTTATGCCATTTGGTGAACTTCTGTGGAAGTTTCAATAAAGTTAATACATTTATTAATTAAAATGTTTTTTTTTAGCATTTTTGCACTTTTACTCCCCTAGGCCAATACTTCCCTGTAAAACCAGGACAGAGGTACAATTTATACAGATATAATTAGGTTTTGTTGATTTTTCATCAGGTAATTAATGTTTCTATAATTAACCATAAATGATCATTTATGAACAAGGAAACTGAAAGTTCCATATTTAAATTTTATTTCTAAACTAAACATACTGATACACGAACATTGAAAATATCAGTATTTTTGCTGTTCACAAAACATGACAACATTTTTACCAGTAAATATAATGCCAACAGATATTATTTTTTTCTATTCTCAAGAGATGTGTGATTCCAAGAGGTGATCTTTTGAGAAAACTGGAAAATGAGTTGTAGTGTGTCCCTAAAATGCCACTGGAAAAAAAGAATTAAAAATATGTATTAATAAGTAACTTGAATCTTCTAAACGTTTTACATTTATAAGCGTTCTTATACTTGCAACTTAGTGTGGCAAAAACGCAAAAAAAATAAATCTATGCTGAGATTTGCACCTGCACCCAAAACAAAAGGGCTGTGAAGGCCCTAGGTCTCTGACCAGAGTACACACGTTTATTTAAAGCCTTCAAATCACTTTATATCACTTCTTCCAGCAGCAACCCAATTTAAGTTTCAGATACAAAGAATTCTTATATTAGAATCATCTAGGGGCCTCATTTCTCATGGGATAAACTTCAATTATCTTAGGAATAATAGTAGGTAGCCATTAGGTGGCCATTTATGTAGCAAGAGATGTCAGAGGACAGCACACTCAACTATTCAAAATACTTGTTGGTAAATCAAATTAAATCTTTTTCAATTCTTGCCCTTCACATACCCTGTGTATAAAAATAGTTAAAAATGAAATACAGTGATAGTCTGATTTCCCTAAGTAAGTTTATGAAGTTAAAATTCAACCCATGCCTAGTTACTGAGACTTAAGCATAATAACACTGTACATGCAAAACTTTAACCAAGTATCCAAGTTAGAAAAGGACCAAAATTTATATAAAATTCAGGTTAAGAGTTATCCTTCTTGATTTTCTGATGTCCCTGAAGACACCCCTAAACTTTCTAGTCAATACCATAAACAATTTCTGAGATATAAGCTTGACAGTAGCTTGCATGCAAAACTTTAACCAAAAAGTCTAAGTCAAAAAGTGGCCCTAATCTGCATTATATTCAGTCAAAAACTATCTGCCACTGTAGCATGGTACTATTGAACATATTAAATAAGTTTCAAATCAAACACATGTTTGGTTGCTGAAATATAACCATAAAATTTCCTGCATGCAAAACTTAAACCAAAATTTCTAAGTTGAAAAGGGGTCATTATTTGTAATATATTCCTTCAAGTGTTATCTTCCTTTGATAGTATGCATACCTCTAAACATATTAAAGATGTTTCAAATCAATCCCATGCCTGGACTGTGAGATATAATCATGTGAGTACCTTGTAGGCAAAACTTTAACCAAAATTTCTAAGTTAAAAAGGGGGCATATTTTGTAATATATTCCATCAAGTGTTATCTTCCTTTGATAGTATGATACCCTTAAACATACTAACAGATGATTTAAATAAATTGCATGCCTGGATACTGAGATATAAGCATGAAAGTACCTTGCATGCAAAACTTTAACCAACATTTAAATTCTAAGTTAAAAATTAAAAAAAGGGGTCATAATTTGTAATATATTCCATCAAGAGTTATCTACTTTGGTTGTTTGATGCCCCTTAACTTATTAATAAACTTTCAAGTCAATACTATGAATGGTATTGAGATGCAAGCTGGATACTAGCTTGCTTGCAAAACTTTAACCAAAATTTCTAAGTTAAAAGGGGCCATAACTTCTACTATATTCCATCAAGAGTAATCTACCTTAGTTGTGTGATGCCCCAAAACATATTCATAAACTTTCAAGTCAATATCACAAATGGCTATTGAGATACAAGCTTGATAGAAGCTTGCATGCAAAACTTTAACCAAATGTTCTATCGCATGCAAAACTTAAAACAAAATTTCTAAGATGAAAAGGGGCCATAATTTATATTAAATCAGTCAAGAGTTGTCTATCTTGGTTGTGTGATGCCCCTAAACATATTCATAAACTTTCAAGTCAATACCATAAATGGTTATAGAGATATAAGTTTGATAATACTTGCACACAAAACTTTAAACCAAAAGCTGCAACGCCAACACCGATGCAAAGGCGACTACAATTTTTAATAGCTCTCATATTCTTCGAATAGTCCAGCTAAAACATATTTGGAAATAGTAATGATAATTTGTAAACAAGTAATGTTACTCTGGTGCCACACTATTCTATTCGTGAAGTTTGTTTTTTCCCACAAAATTATTTGTGCACAAGTCGAAGTATTAACAATATCACTTCAATTCTACACTTTAGAGGGTGATCAACACTATAGTTTCAGTATTATTGATGGTGAAAATGCATTGCTTAAAGACACTTTCTTATTTGGCTGAGATGCAGAGATGATAATTCCTTTTAATGATATGTTTTGCTTCAAAACTAACACCATCCCATGAAGATATCAAAGTATCTCTCACACAGTGACTAGTATAGCTCTTTGACAAGGCAGCAGTCACTGAATGTTATTCATTTCATTCAATAAGTAACTTCCTTGGGACTTTTATAATACGAATGTCATCTGTTGAGTATAAGATGTCAAGAGGATTCTGCCACAAGTCATTCAAACCTGGGTGGTGGTTACTGGAGTTTTGTTGGGCACATGATGTTTGGCATACATTCTTCATTCACTTGTGGTATCATTTGGTAGAACCCCCACTGAAATACAAAAAAAAAGAACAATGAATTTGGAGAAAATGCATCAAGTCTATTTTGCATTATCTGTAACAGCCTATAAGTAACCCTTCAGTTAGAGATTTGTGTAAGTAATCAGATAGCTAAGGCTGTAGAGCACTTGCCATGTCAGCAAGGTAGGGTCATGGGTTTGAGCCCCAATCTGATTGCACATTTTCCTCATCTAGTTACACATAAAACATGCAATGGCATTATATAATAGGAGCACGAGTCTCATCTGGTTACATTTCGCACCCAATGTGGGATCATGACAGTATAGTTCTCCAGTATGTACTGCCTTCAGATAATCTGAAAAGTTTTTAAGAATCACAGGACTAGATTTCATTACTGTTTTTCTTTCATTTCATTGTTATTATTAAGTTTAAACACTTTATTACCATGATATCTTAAGAGATTCTTGGTTTATTGAAATGAATTTTCAACAATATAAGTAGATAAACAATGCTCTTAGAAATTTTACTGGACATTAAATTCAGACAGAATGTATTGAAATATTCGAGGGACCAAAATAGAAAACACAAGTCAGGTCTGACAGACAGACACTTTTTGGAATGTCTGATCTTTGGGTTGTTTAGGAACACAGCAAATTGTTTTCTGTACTACAAATTCAAGATGAATTCAGGATTGGCAAGATAGTATGCTACAGGCTATAAGTAACCCATATCAGTGAGGAGATTTTGTGTAAGTGATCTGGTAGCTCCGCATTTCTAAAATGAGTGAGAGGTCCCGGGTTTGAGTCCATTTTTTTCTACTGCATATTTTCCTTTCTCATCACATGCAATATCATGAAATAATGGGGACACAAGAAAATCTTGGCACATGCCAATCATATAACAGAAGTATTTGTCTATATAACATTTGAAACAAATGCTGACAAATGAATGACATTTCATACTCACAAAAGCTCAACTTGAGCCCAATTTTACAAAGGTTACTGATAAATTAAACTTCTTGAAAACTTTATTTTCAAAAATTATTTTCATATTTATTAAATATATGATTTTTTCATTGAACATATCATCCCAAAATTTGCTGATCCTACATTCCAAGCAATCAAATTTAGATGCTTAATTATAAACTGTCTACACAGGAAAGATGCGACCAGATCTGAAGACTTTTGGCAGATAGAACACTTTTTTACATATTTGTTTGTTGGGTATTATGTCCCACTGACATTATTTCAGTCATGTCTACTTGAGACAGATATAGTGTTGCCACACTGCAGTGTCACGCCGTAGACATGTGGCACGATACCACACCCAGTTACATTTAATATCTTGACACTGGGCTAATCAGACCTGGAACTACTATGCTGAGGTATACCAGGGAGCTATATCAGAACTATTTTATGAATTTGGTATGTCACTGCCATGGATCGAACCCACAACCTCCTGCTCCTGAGGCAGAGGCTGTAACCACCAAGGAGAGTTTTACATATTTCATATCATAAGAATTAACAACACTGCAACCCCATATATCATTACTTGCCTTATCAATAGCCCGTTGTACAAATTCACGCCAAGAATATCATCTGTCGCAGGCTTTCCCAGCGCCAAGCACAGGAAGAATATGTTAAACTACATCTGAGGAGATAAATACAAAATCTTCAATAACTGACATATTTTGTACAAAATCATATCATTTTCACTTTCTTCTTTTTAAAATGCTGATATTGTAAGCAGTTAGTTTATATACGTGTTTTTATGTTTAGTAGGTCTTTTTTAAATAGAATACCCACCTATTACTTGATGTCTACTTGATCTACATGTTAAAAAATCACTGTCATCAAACAAAAATAATTTTATACATACATGAATATGAAGAGATAGGTCTACCTTATTTTGTAATCCACAATGGATGTCAGTGCTGAAGGCACATTTGTTGATTCAATGACTTTTTGTTAATCTTTTACATCTTAATGTTCTAACGAACCGTTTGTATTTCAGGTATTTTGGCTGAAGTGTTTTTCTGGCGGAGATGATGGATGAAGTCATCGTACGATATCATCATCGTCCTTTGTATCCATGTACTTAGATAGTACTTACAGTACAGCCCAGTATATTAGAATGTATTCTACGCCATTATTCAGAAATGTGCTTTTCTCCAGTTCATTTTTTTTGTCCATAAACCAAAACTAGAAAATGCAACATATTTTCGCGCTTACCGATCGTAAGGAGTGGACCCACGTGCATTTCATGAGGTGAAATGAATATGTGTTGGGAATGAATGAAAACTCAAAATGGTTTGTTTATTTTAACAGTTACAGTGATGACAGTTCTATTTTATCGGCATTCACCTGATCAAAACAATCATTATTCATCTGCAAAAAAGCATAGAAAGATAAGTTCTTTGATTTTTTTCATCCCACAAACGATTGTGTAGCTTGTACGCATTTATTCTTGACAGAGCCTTAATTTTTAAACATTATTGCTCTATCTTAGCATATATATGTGGTAGAGTTACATACAATCGTTCGATCATATTGACCGTACTGAGGAGTTATTCTGTTTTAAATGTAGAAATCGGGGTTCCAGAAATGTAGGTACTATAGTTGGTATGACTTACGTCATATAACTAAAAACGTAAGAAGACATTAAAGTGGGACTTAAAGAACGTAATAGTTATCACGTTCGCACATGATAGTCAACCAATTAGAATATCAGGAATGGAAGCCATTTTTTTCATGATGGAAATCGAAAATAGAAAGCTGTGAATTTGTGAATTGTTTGATTTGTTTAAACCATCATGTCATTGAATGTTTGGCCATGTTAACAAGAAATTAGAAATCAAAATGAAAGTGTCTGACTGAATTTTTGATTAAAAGGGATATATCAAACTGACCCTACAGTTGTTCTTTGTTTGTTGGGTTTAACGTCCCACTGACAGTATTTCAGTCTTTTGGAAACTACATCTACATGAGACAGATATAGTGCTCTCACACAGCAGGATCTTAATGTAGACATGTGGTAAGAAGTCCTATAATTACCTTATATGTATGTTAAGTACCAAGTACTGTGGTATATGTCAGTGGCAGATTCAAGAGGGTGGTGCACCAAACGCGCGTCTCCTCTTAAATTCCCCAACCATACATTAATGTAGGCATACACCTCCTCAAAATAAAACCTCCAAGAATGCACTATCTTACAGCTTTGAATTTAAAAAAATCGCACAGGAATTCCCCAAGATGCCTAGTCCAACCGGAACCACACCCTTACCACGGCCCTGGCAAAGCGACAAGCCGTTTGCATTTTTGCTGCCTACATTTTTTTTTAAAAAAAATTGCGCCCCCTTACCGGAACTCCTGGATCAGCTCTGTATGTCACTAGGGAAGCTAAAGGTTGTAGGATTATTTAAAAACAATACTAACAACTGATGAAGTAAATACTAGTTAAAGGAAACTTTTAATAAGATTTACAAAAGGAAATGATTTGCATATTGTTGTAATCAGAACAATAAAATTATATGAGGATTTTAATACAACAGACATTACACAATGTTTACAGTCTTAGTTTGCGTGTTGATACAGGGGCCTCCTTGGCCGAAAGGGTAAAGTCCCCGACTTTAACACTCACTCAGCCCCTCACCGCGTGGGTTCGAATCGTTTTCGAGGATGAGTAAACCGCAATATTTATTCTTTTATAATATCGTATTGTTATTTGGGACAATTAATCAACTACGTCATTAATCGCAAAAAAAAACAAAAAAAAAAAAACGCGACTGAAACAATGAAATCGGGCTGCAGCCCCTACCACTCCCTTAAATGAGGTCACGTGACTCCTACCCTACCCCTTTAACGAGGTCGGGCGGCTATTGTTTTCGGGAATGAAAAACCGCAATATTTATTCGTATATAAGATATAATTGTTATTCGGGACAATTAATAAACTACGTCATCGATTTCGCTATTGTCCGATTGAGCGACGTTAAATAATGAGTATTGTCTCTTCGAATAATAACGTATTTACTTTCTGAACAATTAAACAACGCTATCCGGAATACCTCGCGCCGTATAACGGATACATTCCCACGCGTCGAGAGAAGATTCCTTCATAATTAATTAACGGTAACTGACCACTTAAACATTTCTGTAAACATAATCTACACCCGTAACACCCGTATCGATCGGTTATTATCGGTTATTGACCTAAGGCCTTACGAATCGCGGAGTGAAGGAATGTAAACAGCTATCTCACCAGTCCTCGGACGTATAGCTCTGCGTTTACTAAACCGAACATTTTAATATTTCTATACGTATTAATGCTATTTTTCTATCATTTCTCTCTTTCTCGTATTACCCTAAACAATAGGCCATTGTCCTAATTAATGACGTCATAGCGTGCTTTCTTTGCTGCATCTGCTGCAAGTAGTCTGGCCATCTCATTGATATATACTACTTCGGGGTCTTCCTCCACCTGTAATTAGCTGGACGTCGCTATATGACTGAAATACTGTCGAAGCGACGGTAAACTCAAATAGTCAAATCAAGTCAAGTCGTGTTGATACATCCTGGTATACCTTGCACCATTAAAGTAATATAAAATAGTGGCATCAAGGAGACGTGGAAGATCATTTTTATATCACGTCCCATGCAATAACCACTGTGTTCGCATGCAGTAGCTTTTGCATGTGAATGCAGTATCTAAAATGTTCACATGTAGTAGTTATTGCGCTTGCACGTGGTAAGTAAGGTTATCGTATGCTCAGACATAGTTATCACTTGTGCAAGTGATAAGATACTGCGTGTGCATCCAGAAGCTATCAACATTGCACACAATGGTTATCACGCGCGCGCCCGATATATATACTTATAATAAATTGGGACCAGACAGGAGTCAATCTTGTACCATGTGGCAACTGGACCATGGAAGAGAAAGGTAAAACTGTTTACTATCTATCGTATTTATTGTGACCATTGTATTTACGCCATTCACGGTACGCTGTCTTTAAAGGTGTGATAAACTGTTTTATAAAACTGCGAAACCTATTACGACACTAAACAAATACTAGTACTGGTATAGACACTTACTTACCTTATGTAAGCCTTTATAAATTAGCGGCTATGATGTTTCCCGTTAAAATCGTCTAGATGTTGCCCAAATACGCCGTTAATTTAATATAATTATCATACATCGTTTAATAACATTTATCTTACCTTATCTTTTATATATATGGTAATTTGAAAACTACAAATTGCATCTACATTTGCACAGGTTCCAAACAAGTGCCGCTGAAGGGTGCAGACGACAAGCGACAGATAACTGTCCTACTTGGTATTACTAAGTCGGGAAATATGCTCCCACCGCAAGTGATCTACCCTGGACTTACAGATAAGTGTCATCCGAAGTTTGATTTCCCTAAAGGCTGGGATATATGCCACACTCAGTCACACTGGAGCACAGATGAGACCATGATCCAATATGTTCAGAACGTGATAATACCCTACGTGGACTATGTCCGCGAAGAAGAGAATTTGTCCCTTCGCCAGAAGGCGCTTTGTATTTTTGACGTGGAAGGAAATGTTACATTTGTTGGACAGAAATGGTATTAAGGTGGTCTATGTTCCTGGGGCTTGCACTGATCGACTGCAGCCTCTTGACCTAATACCAAACAACATTTTCAAAACTTATCTTAAAGCCGAATTCCAGTCATTCTATGCTGCCGAAATTGAAAAGCAACTGAGTAGAGGTGTGGAGATCAAAAATGTAAACATTGATCTGTGTACATCATATATAAAAGCAATACATGCAAAGTGGCTAGTCACGTCTGTAAACAAGCTGAAAGAGAGGCCAGATGTGATTGCAGAGGCGTTCTCGAAGGCTGGTATTTGAACCAAGTGCTGGTAATCATACTAAGCATTAATCACCTGACTGCGTTGTCTGTCTGTATTTTCGTTTGCTACATAATTATATAACTTGTATCAATTACTTTGTGTTATTCAAAATACTTAATGTTGTTCATTTACATAATAAATCGTACCTAATTCACAACATAATTCTTGTTTTTTAAGGGAGTTAATACATACATATTTTAATGAACACAAAATGTAATAAGAGTAATGTCCCTTAGTAAACAATATGGCGGCGACTTACGGAGGTTTGTATTAGCGGCGGTGTTTATATTTGGCGCATTTTCATTTTCCGCCAATAAAGCCAAAATAAAAACCCCGCAGATAATACCCGCTATACAGTATATATATATATATATATATATATATATATATATGCCACCAAAGTTAAAAGTTCCAAAAAGGTTTCTTATTAGTTTAAGCATCTTTTTAATTAAAATGTTCTTCGATTCTTTGTCAGTGGTTCTTGGATTTGGCCATTACTTGAACCGTGTAAGGCTATGGCAGATTTTTGCCTCAAATGGTGTTTCAACCCACAAAATTCAGTTCCCTTGTCATATAATGGTAACCTACGACTGATGCTCACTGCCCTTATGCTTGATAAATGAAATTGACTGAGTCTGCAACTGTAGAATTGGCTTTTTAGATATAAGTATATATGGTTGAGGCCTTGTAGCCATAAACATTACTTCTAATTAAGTGAGTTAAAATGGTGTGAATGACCGAGGAGAGAATATAAAATTAAAATCTATCTTCAATAATTCAATGGAAACAATTCTGAGACTTACAGATCAGATATACCCATATTCATTTAAAAAATCTTACAGCCATAAACACTAATTTCAAATATTTTATCTCATGGACATTAACATTGTCTTGAAGTTAAATCTAGATTTGTTAAAGAAATAAAGATGTTAGAGTGAAAAAAATAAAGTGTTGACGATGGGTTTGGGTGCTTCAAACTCAGGTGATGTTTCACTTTGATATCCAGACATTAGTTTCAGAAATATATTATTAAATTACTTATCATCTTGATAAAATAATCATGCAAATCCAAATCCTGGTGAAATTGAAATCTCAAACACCATATGGCATTTGATCTGTTCATAGTCTTTGAAAACAGGCAACTGCAAAAGCATGCCGCAGGTATTTGCTTTGGGATATATCTCCCCATGCAAAAATGTGATTGATGGTAATGAATTAAAATCAAGTGGTGGGACGCGATAACTACTGCGTGCGAACATGATAACTTCTGCGTGCGAACGTGATAACTATTACGTGCGCACGTAACAGCTACTACGTGCGCACGTACAACTACTACGTGCGCACGTAATAGCTTCTACGTTCGCATGTAAAGCTACTACGTGCGCACGCAATGGCTTCTACGTGCGCACGTAATAGCTATTACGTGCGCACGTTATATAAAAAAATGTCTTCCATGTCCCCTTTATGCCACCGTAGGACCTATCATCGGAACGCTATTTTCTCACTTGTTTGAAATGATGTAAATCATTATATTTGCTTGTAAATCGCAAGGTTTTCGACATTAAGTTTATCCCCAACTTCAACCCAGTCTCCTCCCCTCGTATACCTTATATGAAACTTAAGTTGGTAACTTTTTGGTAAAATGGTAAAAGCATGTTGCTGTTTTTGTGCCATTTAATCGCATCGTTGACGTGATCTAGAGAATATAAACGTTAAATATTATTTAATACCTTCGACGATACATAAAGGATCACATTTGATTTTGTTGCATAACAGGCAACGAAACAGATGTTGACCGGTAACTGTTCCTGTAGGATACTGAAAAAAGTATCACTTATCTAAAACTTTGTTGGCAGTAGCTGGATACAATCCTTTATCCCTGAGGAAGTCGGCTGTTGACAAACTGCGTTTAAGTCTGAACAAAAAGGGCTTATAAAGCCGAAGATATACGTGAAATTGTTTTTAATATTTATGATACCGGTTGGACAATGTCAGTTATGCTATCAATATGTTGTTTTGTTTGTGGTTGGTCTAACAACAATATCATGACATGTTTTTAAGGTGAAAGTTATTGCTTAAATCCAAGGCGGACATGTCAGTCATGTTATCAGACAGACGGACAGACAGACAGACAGACAGACAGACTTTATTCAGATTTGTACAATAGAGTACATCATCATAATACTTCTTACGTAAGTCTAAAAAACGGTTGCACTTAATTACAAAGTGGAATTCATCTTCTATGTCAATATGAGTTTCCTGCAAACAAAACTGGCAATATCTTTGATCTCTCGGTATCTTTTCTCTGAATCTTGCTGAATTAATTCTTAACAAATTCGAAGAAATGCGTAATTTAGTTAGTTCTTTGCGTAACCGCTTAGATACAATTAGTGACAAATATTCTTCAGGATATCACGCAACAGTTATATTATTTCACGGAGCTTAAGTTAAGAACTATTGCATTTTTATGACAAAACATCAATAGTTAATTTAATTAAGGAAAACTTACAAGGCTATCATCAATAAACAAACCGCAGACAAAAAGTATGATAAGTTTTAAAGCAAGTGTCATTCTAGTTTCTGTAGTTTGTTCCTTTAGGCTTAAGAGTTTTTAGTTATTTTGCTACAAAACATAATATTATGGCCCCCCTGCTGTTAATGTGTAGATAATCCGAATCGGCAGTCGTCCATGACTGTGTGATAAGCATGTGTTTTAGGGTAATGCGGACACGTTCACTGATTGAGAGAAATTTACATGTCGTCTGCCGAGCGATCTAACAATTGGGAAAAATAGGCAATTACCAAAAGTTTGTATCAGTTACAACTATAAACTATTTAAAAGGATTTTTTTTTTTTGCTGTAGCAATCTGCAGAGTAGATGCATACCTATCGCTAGCCATGCAAATTAAACTTAATCAGAAATGGGTTGTGTATCTAAATGTCATCAGCTTTACTATTTTTACATAACTTTTTAAGTTTTATTTTTATGAAACCAAGTCCTCTTAATATTTTTCCTGAAAGGAATAAATACAAACAGTAGGCCAATACATCATCATGTTCACTTTTTTAATATTTACGAATATAATAATCTTCATGTATGTGTATTAATGATCTCTTAATATAGAGACCTTGGTGTATTTTAGATTCATAAAAAAACAACAACATGAATATGAAATGAAAGTAGTAGCAAACTAGGAGCTTTAAGGGGGGTTCCAGAGGTTCCAGTCCCTGATCCGGAAAAGTAGGTCAAGCCTACGTCATCATGGTCAATGATCTAGGTCACCGACTGCGCATGCTCATGATTCAAGGTTAAGGTTGAATTGTGATCACTCCATTTAGGTCATGTCTGCGCATGCTCATAGCTCAAGATTGATCGAGATTGGGGGGTTTGAGAGAGGTTCGAGTCCCATATCAGAGTCAGTAGGTCAAGCATACGTCATTGTGGTCAATGATCCAAGTCACCGACTACGCAAGCTTATGATTTATAAACTAGGAGATGTCACCTGGTCAGTTGCCGCGTCAAAACATCAACCACGCATTATTAAGGTCACATTGAGTGACCAGATCAACTATGTACATGTTGGCCGATGGTGTGTTTACCTAGTTTATGTTTAGTCTATGTGTTTATCTCGCTATAACGAATGCTCTGTCACTGTCAAAAATAAAGGTGTAACTCAATATTTCAAATGAAATTTGCTCCCATTTGTCATGATTTTGTTCGCAGGTATTTTACAACGGTTTCAAACGATATAGTGTTTAATGTTATTGTTTGATTAGACAAGATTTTCATTGAATAAAAAATTAAATCTCTTAAAATTATATAAATAAGATAATAAATTTACTTTCTACTCCAAATGAAATAAATCTGAAGAAAAAAAAAAAATAATAATAATAATAATATGATGAAAAAAGAAAAAATGCGGTAAAACGTTGGAGTACTTTTTATCGTGTCCTCATTTAATCCCCGTGTTTCAAGCGAGGAAGTTAAGGGAACATGATTGTGTATTTAAAAACTGACGAAAGTAGTTTATTTTCCCGAAAAAAAAAAACCCTGGAATTTTAAAGTATATTTAAAAAACACCGCATATACTGGAAGGAAAATGGAAAGTGGTTTTGTGAGAATTTCAGGCCTCTGCTTCTAAAACAAAAACAGCAAACAGTTTCAATCAAACATTGCTTATATTTTCGAAAATTTGTGGTGAAAGTATTGTAAATTGGGATAAGTTGCAGTTTTTCGACGCGTTACACAAACTAATTACACTCGTTGGAATTTGCGTTTTGATACACCCATTTTTCTACCAGTAAAACAAACATAATTATAAGAATTTGAAATATATATGAATGATTTAAAAGAGCGTGGAGCTTCATTTTTACAAGAACCTGTATTGCTGACATTACAATTTCATAAGGAAACATGAATTACTCAACGTATATGCCTGATCTCAAAAAGTGGGTCTATTTATTTGGACCAAATCAATCATATTTTTCCGAAAAGCAAAAACAGACGTTCATAGAATGAACATCACCTATACAGAGTGTGGTGGACAGAGCTAAATCTGAGGTAGAGCGTATAAATAAACAAAACACTGCAAAACCTGTCATAAGTGATAGTAGCGTTGGCCAGAGAAAGGTGAAATTGAAACGTCTCTACACGAAAAAAGGTAACGGAAAAATAAAAACTGCACCAAGTCTTTCAGCTGTAAAGAACTACACAGGACCAGTAAAGAAAACTATTACCTCATCAAGAAAGACACCTAAAAAGACAGATCGATTTAAACAATTTGACGACGTATTTGAATAATTCAAACATTGAGTCATGTTGTCCTGTAATATGTGCCACAAAACATTTGCAAGAAAGTATAACCTTATTAGACATAAACAGATGAAACATCAGCAGGAAACAGACGATGTGGATTTTGACTCAGACACGATGAATGGAGAGGAAGAAAATGATCCAATGGATCGTCTTGTAGAAGAAGTATATGAACAGTATCAAGACAGGTACGAAGAGGAAGTCAACGGTTTGATGAATCAACAAAATATTACCGAAGAAGAGGCGCGTGATCGGAAATTTAACTTCATGAAAAATACTTATCGTAAAACGCTAACTAATGTATTCACGGAAATTGTGCTTTGGATCAATGCTCTCAAAGATTCTCCAGTTTTTCAATCGATCAAAAAGACGGCTAATAGTGTTATACAAACTGAGGACTTTGACACAGAAGAAGCGTGGAAATATGCCGTCAATAAAAGAAAATTTCTTTTTGAAGCTGTTCTTGAGGGTTATAACCCTCCAGAACTATCGCAAGAGTAACGTTTAAAAACTATTGAACAGTATGTCATGTAATGTTATTGTACCAATAAATTTAAAAAAAAAAGAGTCCTGCGTTTTAGTTATAATGTACACAGAAATGTCCAAATTCTATAAAAACAGTTGATCTTGGTAACTGACATCCAGCCTTTCCGTAAAAATATGAAGAAGTAAGGTTCTTTTGTTTGTGAAATATTCTTATGCGTACTATGTGTGTCACTTATCAAAATGTTATTCATTTGTTACTCATTGTTACTCACTTAAATGAGCAGTTACTCTTAAAATTTTTAACATTTTTGCTTTGTTTTAGCAACACAACTGTGACTTGGTACAATAAACAACACAAAAAAACACCACTTCATGCAGGCATTTGCTTGTTTTGTCTTTTTAGAATGCTTGAAAAACAAATAACACCACTTTAAACGATTTACAATAATGTTTTCTATACAACACATAAAAGAAGTTTTTTTTTATTACTCAGTTGTTATTTATTTTTACTCACTAAATGAGCATTTACTCATTTTTACTCATAAATTACTGATTTTACTCACAAAATGAGTATTTTTCAAAATTGACTGAAGGAGGTCATGCTTATTTTATATAAACTATATCGCCAAAACAAACTTGTTGGTAGTATTCATCAAGAAAGTTCAGATTTTGGATATGCAGTCATTAATTATTTAAAACATTATTTAATCATATTTAGCTGTTAGCATATGTAAATGCTCAGAACTTCAACCGCTCCATTCTCGTACATCCCCTCTACAGACACAAATAAGTGCATATTGTATCATTTATGAGTTATTTACAAACAACAATGATAAACTACAATATAGGACAGTCAAGGGAATATTTCAAGGCTTTTGTTTATACATGTAAATACAAAAGATCTGTAACCGATGAATGTGAGTTTACCGGCGTTGTGGTCAATAGATAGACTATGTCAGTTTGACCCTCATCTTAAATGAGTATGCCTTGCTACGGGTATACGAAGATAGAGACTTCACGTCTATAAATTGATTATCAACGAATTAACAAGTACAACGACACTCTGCACTACATTGCGACACCCTCGTTTGTTGATATAAAGATTAAAGAATGTTTGGCCGTCTACGTTGGGTTATTTCAGACGCAAATAAATCAACCGCTCAAGGCTCAGTCCCACTTGACATTTTTTGCCTAGGGGATGTACTCCCGATGGAAATTGATGAGCCTCGGTAGGCGTCGGGAACAGGTTCCCCTGTGTCCCACGGAAGCTTCGAAAGCGTTGCGAGTCATCGGGAGGCCTCGGGAGAATTTCATTGCTTGCATTGAATTTTTCCCTATATGTTCTCCAAGTTTTATCGGGCAAAACAGGCCGGGGAAACATAAACATAGTTTCCCGGAAGCTCCTGGGAAGCATTCACGGAGCTTCCGCGAAGTATTTTTTCCTCCGAGGAACCCCCTAGGCTTCGGTGATGTCTCGAAGGTTCAGCGACCTTTCTGTGACACATTCCAGATCTTGTGATAGAATCTCAGAATACCCGGAAAAAATCGGCAAGCGCACTCTAAAATTTGTTGCTTTCTTTTGGTCAACTTTAGACTGAGACGGTCAAAAAGGCCCTTGGACATTGCTTGGGGCATCCTCATAAAACCTCCGAAAGTCTACCCTTGATTTTGTCCATCACCAAATTCTCATAATCTCCATAATCTTCCCCGAGGCATCTAGGATGGTTCGATACAACGATACATCCCCTAATCTACGTGGATATTCCCCCGTTGATGTTTCTAATTCGGTGAAGCTCCGGGGCACATTCCCCGATCATCGGAAAAATTTCACGAGCATCGAGAGCCATCCCCGATAATACAAAGCCATTGTATCATAACCGAAACATCAGTGAACGTTTTAACGGACCAATCCCGAAGCTTCTCATGAGACTGCTCCGTCTTTTTGGCTCAAACATCTGATGCCATCGGGAGAAAATTTGTGTATTTCCACACTGCCGATGATTTTTCTCCAGTGGGACCTAGGCATAAGATCCATGGTCGTCAAGTTTCAAAACAACAACAACAATAACCAAAAAAAAAAAAAAAAAAAAAAAAAAACATAAAAAACTTCACTTTTATCCCCAGATACCCTTCAGACCTCTCCGTCACACCAAAAACCTTTTTTTTCCGGGGGAGCATGTCCCCGGACCCCCCTAGCACTCACATCACGTTCAGACTCAGATTATTTTCCTCACTGTGCTTTAGTGTACACATGTTTGTTTTATTATTGTGTAAATCTATGTGCGCATTTTTGTGCGCATGTGAGTGTGAGTTGGAGTTTTAGCGGTTGCTGAAAGTTTTTGTTTGATGTGTTGTGCATTTAACTGTGTACAAATATATGTTGTTGATTAATTGTATAGTTTATAATTTTGCTATAAATCAAAGGCCTTAAAGAAAACTAGAACCGCAAGCGGTATCTCGGTTTTCGCTTTTAACCTAATTAGCTTGAACACTTTATTTCAACACAGCCACAATTTTCAATATGAAACAGAACGCAAAGAAAACGAATTGAAAAAGTACTTCAAGTTCTTGAGTTGTAACCAATTAAGCACGGAGCGCTCTCCATAGCGAAATAAAATCAAACTGAAAATATCTTGACATAATTATTTTAGTACAGATCATGTGATAATATGTTAAACATTATAAGAATTTAGCGTTTCACATCAATCTGCAATCATTTGCCAATTGAAGTGAAGAGGCGAAAGTCTAACAAAAGTAGGGTTCATGTAACTCCTCATTTTGCACATAACCTTCGTTATGGACAGCTTAAAAGCTGTCAGGAAATTGGGGATTTAAACTCTAGAAAACGGTATTTGTGTTCTGTGTATATATTACATAGTGAAGAAAACTTGAGTACCGTCGCTGTGAAAGTATAAATGTCATATATTGGAACTTTCAGCTAATTATATCTGAATAGTTCTTCTAGCGCAAATATTTTCCCATACCCGATACTTTGAAATCAATCATATTCTATTGTGCTGTCAACATGGAACAGAATGCTGAAAACCACATTTGAATCAGATTTCAACTTTTTGAGTCATTAGCAAAAGAGTGATTTTAAGCAAAGCGCCCGCTAGCGGCCAAACGAAATCAAAATTGATTACAATTTTAGCATTAGGTTCCTAGAAATGCAGCAAATAGTTCAGTTAGGTGTACAATATATATGGGTCAGATGTTCTTTTTCTTAAATGTCACAATTTGAAGCATAAAAACTGATTTTCAATTGACCTTTAAAAACTGAATACCACTGGAAGGAGCTCTTCGAGAACTTACACTTTTGTCTATATACTCTCAATAAAATATTTTTAGTTTTGGAGGTATTTTGGGCCAAAGAAAAAAAAAACAATTATCGTTATTTGACCTTGACTTTTGCGTTTTTTTAACTTCTTTAAATTGTGATGATCTTTGAATCAAAAACTTACATTACCTTTGAAAAAGTCACGAAGACTGAACAAAAAAAGTCAGGAGCTTTAAAAAAAACTAAAAAGTCACGTTTTTGAAATTTTGATTTTCCCAAAATATAAGTGACATTTGACCGCATACTGTGGACAAACCCTAAAATCGCCACCCCATATATTTTGTGCGTATATGTTTTGCAAATCATATGCAGCAAACAGAATTCTTCTATCGGATCTCACCGCGTGGGTTCGAATTCCGGCAGGGTCATTCGGATTTTCATGTGAGGTCAGTGCATTCGGGGTCTTCCTCCACCTGTTATAAGCTGGACGTCGCTATATGACTGATATACTGTCGAAGCGACGGTAAACTGAAATAGTCAAGTCTCACCAAAAGAACAATGCGTTCGGGAGAAATTTTAGGTTCAACACCTGTACCATTTTTAAGACTTTATTATGTCGCAGCCGTAGATCGAACCCAGTCCTTTGGGTTACGAAGCGGACACTCAAACCACTCGGTCACCGGATGTGAAGTTAAATGTCAGCAATGCAAATCATTTCAAAAATTGAATTTTTGATATGCTGTATTTAAATCTTTGGGAATTTTAAATTTATAATATTATTTTCATAGTAATTAAGTATTTATTGAACTAGTGATCAGCATTACATGTAAAAACCGTATAATCTAGTAACGAGCGTAGGGACGAGGTCAATATTAAAGATGTAATTATACATACATTTCTAATCTGAGTAATGCGTTCTAATGTCAATAACACACACATAAATGTATATATGCAAGTATATGACTATGCAACGATATTAAACAAGTGCCTGAAAATGATCATGACAATATCTTTAAGACCATATCTATGAATCCACTATAAGCTGTAAGGAATTGTGGGAGTATTCTAACAAACCTTGCTCAGTTGTTACAACAAAGAGCTTTGTTTCTGCCAATAGCGCATCAGCCCATCAGCCTAAGCAAATTACAAAGCTCGGCCGGAATTACGATAACGTAACACTATTTAATATAAATCCTTCGTTTATTGTTTCTTTGAAAAAACCCAGTCTCTAAATAATAGGCATTTGTACAGTACTGTGAAGACATTTAGGAAACTACTCGTATTGATTTTTTAATGACTTCTACTCTATCCCTTGAGAAAATGTTGTTATGTTGCTGTATGCTCTGTCGCTACGACATTATTTTTGTCATAGCGAAAAGAGCAAAAAAAAGAAAAAAGAAAAAAAGAATCGGGTTATTTTGATTTACGCGATTATTTGTATCATACGTATATGCTTAATATATGCAAACAGGAAAGGCCGCATGTTAAAAAAATCAATGTCTCGTCGAGTACATTAAAATGCACAATTCCAACACTAGAAGCAAAATATATATTATATAAAAGCTTACGTCATACGATTTCATTCATAGCATTTTCATTTATAATATTTACCATCTACGCAAACAGTGCACGTAGAATGGACTGAATTTGTATATCTGGTGTTGTCATTTTCGCAATAAAAATCGGTTACAATATTTTGCGCTGTAAACAACAAATATGTAAAGACCATCAAAAAGCTCTTGAATTCGTATTTTTTTAGGATAAAATATTTCTAGTACAATGGATATATGCAATAAAATCACCGTGACGTTCCAGAAAAACAAAATATGGTTCATCGTTAAACAAAATAAACAGTAGAACTTTTTTGGTTATAAAGTTTTTACCGTTCTTATTTAAAATGATTAACTAAAGCTGTTAAATTTGACATAGATTTCAAAAGTACAATGGTGATTTAAAAAAGTAAGTATTCTCAAATTTCGGCCTCGATTTACCCAATCAAAATGGCTGCCAGAAAGTGTCTTATCAGTGCGTATGGCATCACAAAAGGAACTATGTATACAAATTTAATTATGTGTATATTAATTAAATAAATGATACCTGTATAGCTTTTTGTTCCCATGGAAACGATTTTCATATGATTGCTACATTTTAAAATATGTGATGCATAATAAAATTATGTAAAACAACAATAAAAATAATAAATCTGCTTGCATCATGATGAGAATATGCACATAAATATTCTATGAATATAAAAGCAACATACTGGACTTGATGATGGTGGTACAGTGCCTTGTGTGGGGATCAAAAACGGCCCCGACAGGGCACTGGTCAACGGCCATAGTTCTATTACTGAAGCAGTGGATGAAGACCTCAGTCCACAGTCTGGTAGGGAAGGGCTGGTCCCCGTCCTGTAGCCCCACACAAGATGGCAGCCGCTGGGGACAGCTGATACAAGCACTCGTAGACGGAACCGGGCACAAGTTCTGTGTATATTCACCTGATGGCAAAATTGTAATTTATATAAATTTGCAAATGAAAATAATGTTTTTATTTTTTATTTTTGTTGCAATTTATGTAAAAATATAATTCTTAATATAATGCAGTTTCAAAAGCAGAAATGTCATTGAAAGAAACATGAAAGACTTTTATATATTTTCCTCTGTAGACACATTACAGTTTTGATATTCTGATACAATTATTTGTCAGAAATTTTAATATGATTTTATATATTATTTGAAGGTGTTTATGGAAGTTTCATAAAGACTCGATTCTTACATGGGGCCAAAGGTTCCATCCGGGTATCGCACGTAACTGACGTGAACGTGTGGCAAGACATTGTAAGCGTAGAAAATAGGTCTGGGTAATTGCATTCCTCTACAGGGTCGGACAACGTTCCCATGGCAACCTTCGAGCAATTGATATAATGTGCACAGTTGTTGGGAACAGGTATAACTTCGTTAGAATTTGCCTGACAGTAAGACTTGGCATCAGCTGTGGAAATAATGATAGATACATGTAAAAATACTGAATGACAAGTTGTAGCTTTGATAATACATTTCAATTTGAACTGAATATTTGCAAGAATCACGTGTAGGTCTGGCCTAGTGTTTTATTTTTTTATTCAGACATAGGAGAAAGAGCTAAGAATACACAAGCACACGCACTTATTAACTGTGATCTTAAATATCTAAAATATCTTATACGATAACTCTAGTTTTGTGTTATCTTTGTCATATAACGTTGATTGACTTCATACATGTTAGATGTTGAGTGTTGATTGTATGTCTTGATAATACTGTCATCTGGTTGTACAATTTAGGATATAAACATCTATTTACCACCTTCACACACAACTTACGTTTAGTTACAGATTTGGTGCATATTTCATGTACTGGATGAAAATAACCATCGCTGCATTTCTTGGTTGGAAGAACCGTTCTGTTTTTGTAGCACGTGACATAGTCAGGTTTCCACAACCGGTTTGGAAAGGCATGGTCCCCATTATCTAACCCAATACAACTTGGTAACCGGTCTACACACGGCTGACACGTGGAATTGTTTCCAGAACATCTGTGTTGTTGGTATTCACCTGACAAAATATGATTGGGAGTATTTGTTTTGCAATCGCTGAAGTAGAGTTTTGGAATCCGCCTTACATTCTGCGCATGCGTACGGTAACGTTGCACTAGTTAGTGTAAAAGAACTAGAACAGCGTTCTTGTTTACAAAATGGACGCCGCACTCATTTCACTTGGTAGTATTTAGATGAATCATCAGCTTTTTTAGCACTTAATGCATTTTATAACTCAGACATTTCAGTAATCATTATCATAAACCCTTTTATATCCACGGATAATGAATTAACGTCCACTTTTAACGTAGGTGATCACGTAAACATTGTTTGCATCGAAAAAATATAATGCTGTACGAAATATGCTTATCCATATACAAACCAACAAACAAATGCGCCATAATGAGAAGAAAACAAGGAAAACACCGCTTTAATTCTGATAATAATATAATGCACTAATGAAAAACACTTACCAAACATTAGATACAGTTAAAGTAACATCAAAAACCCCGTTTACTCTGCAACAAGATGGCGGAAAGTAAAGCTCGTTACCACTTTCACTTTACTTTCTGGCATCTTGTTAGTCACGTTCTTGCTCACTCCTCATAAAGAGTAGAGTCGTGGGTCAGTTTTGCCACACTCGTGTTACGTTCTCGGTGTTAGTTTAACTCTAATGTTGCGACTCGACACTCGAGTGCACAAACAAATACGGTCGTCATTGCAGAAACGAAGTAACCAAAATTTTACAAATATAACGTATGTATTATTTTCTATTCGAACGTGGAGCAATGCACATACTTTTTCAGAATCTATTATAATTTCACATGAAAAAGTCGCCAACCGTCATAGATGACACAGGGGATTCGTTTATATCAATAATACAGGCGTTTCTCTGTACGCTTAACATCATCAATGCTGTCATGGTAGCGGTCATCACGATCATCATCATCATCATAATCAGATGCAGCAGCATTAGCGGCAGCAATATGTTGTTGTATATGTATGATTATGCATAGTTTAAAACCAGTCATGAATATTTAAACAACAAATTAATGCACATTACATGGTGCCTGTGGTTCTGTTCTCCTGTGACACTGGACAGTTGTGAAATCTTGACACGTCATGGATATGGTGGAGAACAGATCTGGATATGGACACTCCTTCACAGGATCAGAGGCCCCCGGGCTCAACCCCGGGGCACTGCAGTCTATATACTGAGCGCAGTTATCAGGTAGAGCTATGACGTCATTAGGGTTAGCTTGACAATAATTCGCGGCATCCGCTAGGAAAATATGTAATATACAGTTATGAGTGTTAATAAGAACAATGAAAACGAAACCAAAGCGCTGACGTACTTAACACGGTAAGTGGCAAATCACAAATAAATATACTAGTATATGTATGTAGTGATTATTCACATTCAATGATATGAGGTTCAGTCACTTACCGTCCACTAGTCGACATAGATTTGTGTTTTGAATCTAAATTACTACAGTGGCTTAATATATTTAAATACAGAATAGAGACAGTATCTATTATAATTCAAATACAATGTCATAGATAGTCATTCTCATGCCGTCTGGGAAAATGTCATACTGGTTGATTACAATGTTGGTGTAAATCACAAAAACGGTATTAGTTATTTTTTGTCTGGCGATAAAACCTGAAATATGGATATCATATGAATGATTTCAAAAATCAAGGCATAGGATTACATACTGTTTAAAACACCTCTTGTAAGTGAATACTATGATGTTTGTATATCAATTCAAAACTTGTATAAGGCATTAACATACTTGTTAATGTTCTTTTAAAACTTGCAGATGTGTTTAAAAATAACTTTATTTGAAACATACGTCTGCTAATATCTTCTGTGCACTGTTTCAAGACTGGATGAAAATATCCAGTCAGACATGTTTTTGTAGGAACCACTGTCCTATCTTTATGGCAGGTGATGTAATCAGGTTTCCACATCCGGTTTTGAAAGGACTGATTCCCATCCTGTTGTCCTACACAGCTTGGAAGACGGTCTGGACAAGGGGTACAGCTAGGATCATTTGGTGCACATTTGTACTGGTCATACTCGCCTGCAATAGTTTCAAGTTAATTGGCCTTTGGTGTGGTGTTCAGTTCAGGTCACTTTAATTCTCGCCCCTCGAACACGTGACAATACGATGATTATCGCGTTGTCGCCTTCCCCCAAAAGCATATGTACATGAAAGTTTAACAATCCTCGCGAAGTTTTTAGGGAGTTTATTACCGTTTCTTTCTTTAATCTTGCATCAGGGAATAACAAGTGCCGGTAGAACCGGTGGATGCCCCCCGAACTGCGCTTTGTCACTTGAAGGGTACTTTATTACTCTCTATGAGCTCCGGACAAAATTAAAGTATGAAAAATAACAAAGGGCAATAACTCCTAAATTATGCAAGACATACTTATGGTCCATGTACTCTGCACTTCTCATCACTGAGATCTATCTACATATGAAGTTTCATGTTGATACCACTTATAGTTTTTGTGTTATGCTCCAGGCAAAATTTAAGTATGAAAATAACAAAGGGCAATAACTCCTAAACTTTCCAAAACAGAGTAATGGTTGTTGTACACTGCACTTTTTCTCATTGAGATCTATCTACCTATGAAGTTTCATTTTGATACCACTTGAAGTTTTTTGTGTTATGCTCCGGACAAAAATTAGGTATGCAAAATAACAAAGGACAATAACTCCTAAATTATGCAAGGTATAATTATGATTCTTGTACACTGCATTGCTCCTCATTGCGGTCTATCTACCTATGATGTTTCATGTTGATACCTCTAGTTGTTTTTGTGTTATGCTCCAGACAAAATTATGATTTAAGGACGAACGAACGAACAGACGAACGGACGGACGGACAAAGCGGCAACTTCTCCCTTCGGGGAGCATAAAAATGGTCCACATCAATTACTGTTCATATATTATGCATATATATATATAGATAATGAATGATAACTGGTGACATATAAAGTAAAGTACTAGAGGGTTCGAACGCCGTTGGGGGTATTTTTTTCATGACCTTCGCAGGCGTATAGCACAAGTCTATCCCAGGAATCATCGAGAGAGATCAGTATAAGTCGTAAGAACTTGTTTTCAAATTGGCGTAAAATAAGAAAGTGTAAACTAGACTAACTTGTCAGCGATGTTAAGTGTACCTAAGTTTATTGTATTTTTCTTAATGTTCATTGTACTTGTCTGAAAATAAAATATTTTATTCCTGTCAATATACAAGTCAAAATATTGAATACTATATGAAAAGAAACCTGTGGCGATGATACTAAATTTTGTTGTTGCTGAATTATAAATTAACCATAGTTGTAAGCAGTCGACAGCGGTACCTGTGGTGATTGTTTCTCTGACGTGGTTTTTGCATTTATTTTTATTCATATTTGGTAAAGGTCACGAAAGACTAAAACAATACAAACTATTGATAGCTTCACTATGCAACAAAACGCTAATTAATTATAACACTCTAATTGAGAAATCATGTGGTACTAACATGGCGCCTTGGGTTCCATTCTGTTGTTGCAGACGACAGTGGTGAAGTCTTCACAAGTCATTGTTACTGTCGAGAAAAGCATAGGATATTTGCACTCCTGAATTGGCTTCGACCCCGTTGCCTTAATAAGCAAAGAACAGTTGATGAATTTTGCGCAGTTGTCCTTAATTATGTAAACGTCGTGTGGATTTGCAGTGCAATATGGCAGGGAGTCGACTGAAAATGAAATAAGATAATGAATGTCACATGCAGACAGTATATTTCATTGACGCAAACTTGATAGATTATTGTCATATCAAATAAATATACATAGTTGATCAATATGTCGTAAATATGTCATCTGATTCTAGCTCTGTATGTACAGCAAAGGAAATCCCAAAATAAAGTTTAGTATACAATAATTATTAATATTTTGTACACGAACATCCATGAGGCAATTAGATAAATACCGGTAATAATAAAGCGTAAAAAGTTTCCGCTGGCCCGACCGACCCTATTTATTTTTCATACTGACCCTAAACTTGAATTCTAGTATATGTATTTAGGTTATCACGGTTGCGAAAATTCTTTTTGTCACATCCACTAAAAATAAAAATCCACATATTGCTACATCTTGTAATCTGTGGTTACAAATAAAAGATATGTTCTGAAAAAAAAAAATAAGGAAAAACAGTTGATAATAAAAAATGATGCCGACATTGTATTTTAACATAACATAACTTTATTGACATAATTTGTATACAAATATAGCCAACAAATGATAACATACAAAGGGTGTAAGCAATATTTTCAGAGAAGTACGTAAATTTGTGAACATAAATATCATTATAATTAAATAATATAAATATGAATATTATTTTTTATCACGAATTTGATAAGCATAGTAAATAAATTTGGCAGTGTTTTTTATGACATTAATATTATTACATGTAAGAAGTGAGACAAATTTATGTATTGTCGGCCAATGGCAAAAATATTGTTTCATGTATTGTTTTCTCAAGTCCCTATATTTCGAACACACAAGCAGGAAATGATATTCAGTTTCTGTTACGTTCATGGTGCATTGCGTGCATTTTCGGTCTTCCAATGCGATATTGAAGTATCTACCTGTTTCTATATTTAAATCATGAGAGGATAATCTAAATCGTGTCAGTGCTGTTCTAAATTTAGTAGCAGTAATATTACTTAAATACTTTCCATTTCGAAATTATTTTTAAATGAACAATATGAGGATAGTCGTCTTGAATTATTAATATTACTATGCCAGTTTTGTTTGTAATTATCAATTATTCTCTGTTTAATAACCGTGAAACATATGTCTGAATGAGTTTGGGTTTGCCAGATATTACCGAGACCAATGCAATCAAGTATTTCTTTTATTTGACTAGCCCAGTTATTATTGTTATATGAATTTCCATTTTCTGCATCTTGATATAGTTGTTGATATGTTAATTTAAGTAAAATATTATCTGAATTTATCAATTTGAGCCAGTATTTTATCATTATAAATTGTCTTATTATTTTTAGTGGGTATCTTCCTAATTCCCCGTAAAGTCCATCCAAATTCGTTGATTTTTTAACCCCTAGTATTTTTCGCAAAAATTTGCAATGCACTTGTTCTACGTCATTGCTTGGATAGTAACCCCATACTTCTGCTCCATAATTTAAAATCGAGCCAACTAAACTATCAAATAATTTAACTTTTTCACTTATGGATAAATTGAGCTGGTTGAAAACTATAAAGAGGTTATGCAGTGCATTTAACGAATGTTTTGCTAATCGTTTCTGCGTTTTATTCCAGGATCCGTTTTTAAAAAGACATATACCCAGGTATTTGAATGAACTTACGATTTCTAAGTCTATATTGTTTAATTTAAATATACGTTTTGTCGGTCTACCTTTCTCAAAAATCATAATTTTGCTTTTATTTGAGTTGATCTTTAATCCCCATAATTTGCAGTACTTGTCAATATCATCTAATATGGATTGAAGAGCTTCAGGCGTTTCTGCAAAGACAACTGAGTCATCGCAAAATAATATCATGAATATCTTAAAGTTTTCTACTTGATATAATCCGTCTATATTTGTATTAACAGAATTAAGTATATCATTTATGAAAAATAAAAACATCAGACTTGAGCTCGGATCCCCTTGCTTAACGCCGATAAATGAATCTATGAATTGTGAGTCTTGCGATTTAAAACGGACACATGATTTTACGGTATTATACATAGCTTTTACAGCATTAACCATTTTAGAACTTACATTTGCTTCTGCTAATTTATGCCATAGATTAACCCTGTTAATTTTATCAAAACATTTCTCGAAGTCAAGAAAACAACAATACAATTTTTTCTTTGCATTTAATGTTTTTGTAATTATAGAATGAAGCAAAAATATGCAATCAATCGTAGATTTTTTCTTTTGGAATCCAAATTGATTCGGAATTATCTTTTTATGTTTATCAGACCATTTTGTGATCCTATTTAATAATGTTTGTGAGTATATTTTTCCTAATACGTTTATAAGCGTTATTCCCCTATAATTTGAATGCATGTAGTTGTTACCTTTGGTAAAATCTTCAGTGCACGTTTTGTTTATTGGATGGAAATATCCCTTTGTGCAAGATTTAATCGGCAATCGTGTCCTATTTTTGTAACACTTGACGTAGTCAGGTTTCCACATCCGATTTTGTACGGGCTGATCCCCGTCATCTTTACCGACACAGGAGGGTAAGCGGTCCTGGCATGGCACACACGTTGCGTTTCCCGGTATGCATTTGTTCTGATCGTAATCACCTGCTCATACAAATGTAAGGGGGTGTCCCTTGTAATTTTATGTGAACAGCGATACTCCTTTGAAATTTGGAATACTCCAAGAAAGTTTGAAAATCAGATGGCAAATGTTGCCTGTCTAATGTAAAATTTTATCTTTTTTTTAAACCATCGTCTTTTTCAAAGAAGTGTACGTATTCTCACACGAGAATAGTATTTTACATAAGCCTTTGGCTTGATATTGTTTAGACTATGTCCTTTGTATACATCAGGCTTTCAGTATGTACGTGAATGATATTATATGCTATAAACAAGATTTTATTCCTTATTTTATGTAAGATGAATAAGAACCAAAATATCAGACCGTTCTCGATCCGCTCCATGACTGCGAGGTAGTGGGTTCGATCCCAAACCCCCTTGCAATTGTCGCTTAGCATAGTAGGAAGAGTGGTTCTAGACACGTGTTTTCAGTAAATATATATAATGGAACACTTTAGTATGGTTTCTTATGCTGAAAATCAATATACAGTATTTTGAATCACTGTCTGCTCACAAATTTAAGGATGATTTTTTAGTTTGAATCTGTGATCGCACCTAAGTATTTTCAAGACCTTGGGGCCTTAGATCTTTTGGTCCAGGATAGTGTGAATGGATATGGTATCATGCAACTTGTCGTCAAGGGTGTGACTTTATCTACTTACAGGAGAAAAAAGTCTCCCAAACGAACTGATATAAAGTCCGAAGGTCACCAACAAAAGCAAGCAAAACGATATAGAATACCACACGATTTCTCTAATGTATCAATATTCAGCTTACACGGTGCTTTAGGTTCCATTCTGCTGCTACACGTGACATTTTCAAAATTCTCGCATTTCTTCGTTGTTGTCGCGAACAAATCAGGATATTTGCACTCCTGGTGATAGCTGCCTAACAACGTTTGTGGGTCAGAGCAGTTGTAGTACTTGGCACAGTTTTGACTGTCTGCCAGTATAAGTTTTGGGTTGGCTTTGCAAACTTCATTCAATTCATCTGGATTATAAAATGTTTGATCTCATATATATGTAAAGAATAAAAACGAAAAGATGGGGAATGTTCTTTTTTTAAATATGTTTGACATGTTTAAGATTATTGGTCTTTTTTTACAGATGTAATTATTATCAACATCAGTCATAATCAACATGACACATCATAGAAACATTAAAACCACAAGCTTGTTTTAACTTATCGGTATATTCTGCAAAACCCCTAAATGACTGAAATAGTGTCGGTGGGACGTTACAATTACTCATATTCTAGAACTATGGTTTAGTCTGGATTAACCTTAAATATCATGAATTATCCTTAAGTATTCCTACATCACTTCTTTTTTCAAAACAAACTAGGAAGAATCGTTTAAAATTTTAAGAATTCTAAATTATACAGTATTATACCTACTTGGCTTCACAACATCAGTGCACTGTTTGGTGACCGGATGAAAGAATTGATCCGGGGGACAATGGGCCTCCCTTATAGTTCTATTCAGCAGGCAGTCTGCGTAGTCCGGTCCCCAGGTTCTTCCGGGGAAGGGCTGCAGGCCCCAGGGCTGTCCCACACAGTTGGCGTGTACCTGAGGGCAAGGCTTACAGCTTGTGTTGGTCGCAGGGCACTTGAACTGATCATATTCACCTACGAAAGATAATAATGGGATGTGCCCTCTAACGCTCTAGCTAATAGTGTACATATGTATCAAGGGTACAGTCAAATGCATTATTTTTATTGTGAAATTAAAATTTGATGTCATGGTCTAAACAATGCCATCAAAATAGTTGAGAATATATTTGTCTTTATTCATCCCAAATGCAAAAATGTCATCGTATTGTTATAGAATCTATAAGACAGAAAAACTGAAGACAGACCATGTTTGCGTCTAAGTTGTTTTTGTCTCCTTACCTCATGTAGACGCGTTTTGATGCCTCGATAAGCAGAGCAGGCCCAGTTCAGACAGCTCTTCAAGAAGCTTTCTGATCAGGGCTTCCTGAATGTAACTCAAACTTTGCACGGCAAAGAAACATATCACTGTTTCATATTATTTAAAATTAATCCATCCAGCCATGTACATGAATATCCATGATGTTACGGATTAAAATTATCAAATATAAATAAAGAATTAGAAACTAGATCAATATCTATTCTCATTCCAAACAATTCTATTTCATAAATTGATATGCACTTATTTACTGAAGTTTGAAAGATAATAAATTTATATTCCTTTACACAAGTTTACGATTTTATTTCATATCTAAGGCTACAAGTGAAATAGATAACAATCTTA
The DNA here is from genome assembly GCA_021229015.1 of Solen grandis. Taxonomy (NCBI): domain Eukaryota; kingdom Metazoa; phylum Mollusca; class Bivalvia; order Adapedonta; family Solenidae; genus Solen; species Solen grandis. Next base: position 46,109,892 of record CM037788.1, on the reverse strand, counting down.
CAAGAATTAACACATGTATTATTCAATTCATGTTAGATTTAGACTTTTTTCAAGTTATTTTTTCCTTCTATCATGTCTATAAAATTCGACATTTGGTGCTTCAACTTCCTCATCTGTTTTAACCTGATAAAGTCAACGGCATGTTAGACAAGCTAGAAGCAGTTATCACAATTTATATTGTGTACAATATACTTAATACTTGAATGATACATCTAAGAGTTTTTTTCTTACCAAAACATAAAAAACAGTATCATTGTTATATGATTTTGAGGAAACAACAACAACTTCCATTCGTATTGCAAACTAGGGCCGAACAATGCATGGAGAAGGCTTAAATAAGATTCGGCTTTCAACCCCATCCAAAAAATATACATTATCATTTTGTAAATTTGCTATATATTTGACTTAATAAATATGTATAAACCAATCAAATCTCATAGTTACAGGCCCGAATTTTCCGGGGTGGCACAGGGGGCACGTGCCCCCCCCCCCCCCCCCCCCCGGCTGGCTTTTTCATATAATTTTCTAGGCTATATTTCGATAAAATTGTCGTGAATTGAGTTCTATTTTTTATATTTTTGTGTGTGTTCTGTAGTGGAAATCCCCAATGTGTGCCCCTTGTTTCTCACCCTACTAGTTAGCAGGCCCCTGTTGTTTCCGAGACACCCTACTGACAGAGCATGTCACCTGGCAACATCACAAAGTGACTGTCTGTCTTTAATCCGAATCAGTCAGACGCTTCCAGTTTTATACTGTGTATGTCACAGTGTATGTCACAGATATAGATTAAAGCCCGATATTTTTTTTACCGGGTATGTCTATTTTTTTGTATCATAGAAAAATCTTGTCACATTTTCCTTAATATTACAATAAGCACATTGCCCCACCCTCTCTCCAACAATATTTTAGATTTAAATGAGTGTATTTAATAATAAAAAAGCAAATTTGAAAAATTAAAATAAATTAATATTAAATTAAATTATAAATTAATATTAATTAGTTCTCTTGCTGGATTCAAACTCGCAAGCTGGCTTTGCAGCGTGCTGCATAAAAAGATTGTAGGTAGCACCATATAAAACACGGATGTGTTTTTTATTGGCAAATAACATGATTCTGCACAGATATAGGCTAAAGTGTAAAATATGACCCAAGCAATATTATTATATCGCTCAAGGATTAGATCCATTGCCTTCAAGTTTCAATATATATTATCTAACTTTAAGGGAGTCAAACCCGAATTATCACTATGAAAAAAGAAAGAAAGAATAAGCAATATTGTTGTGTTGTATGCCTATACGTACATCTCTATGCTTAACAAAATTCACCGTCCCGTTTCATTTTTTTTTATCCAAATGTATCATTTTTAAAAATGAAAAAAATATACACATGTATATTATGTAATACCCTCTTTACGAAAAATGTTTTGCTATTGATTACAAACAAATAATATCATATGGAAAACAAATCCTGATTGTTTCAACTAAGAATACTTGAAATATGTATAAATTCTTACCATACAAAATCCATTTTACACACTGGTCAAATATTTATTGTTGTTTCTTCTTTTCTTTTGTTTTTGATATTCAAAATAGGCCCTATCGCTAAATTATATGTCACTGAGAGACATACTTCGAAGTCTTGTTTCTGATTTTTGTAATCCTTCGATATACCAGGGATTCTATATAACAGGTACAATAATTGTTATTGAATTTAGCATAATTAATCCAGTAAATACCTATACAAATTATAAAAATAAAAATATCTTTCTAAACCTGATCTGTGTGATACAAATATAATGACCAACAAGTAGGACAGAAAGGAAAAGTTTGACAACTACTGGGATTCGAACCCATAACCTCCCGTTTAAAGACATTTGATAGTATTTTTTGCCTATCTATGGGTGTGTGTGACTACCTTAAAAACTAAATTTTCCTCCAAGATACCCTCCAGAATGCATCTCCATCACACAAGAAACAATTTTTCCCCCCCCCCCCCCCCCCCCTAGTGCTGACATTAGTCAGGTTGTGAACCCCCCCCCATTTCAAAATTTCTGGATCCGGCCCTGTAATTATGTACGTACACGGTGCTTCGGGTTCCGTCCTTGTTTTACAACTCACGGTCGTGAAATTCTCACAATGACCGGTTATGGTTGAAAATAAATCCGGGTAGTTACATTCGTCGGTTTTCGCAGCCATGCTGCCTGGTTTGGAACAGTTGTAGAATTTCGCGCAGTTGTTGGACAGCGCTGTAGCCGCGGACGGGTGGGCACGGCAGTAAAACGACAGCGTTCCTAAAATGGGTATTAAATTCAGTTCAGTGACATGAAATTTAATGTTTAAATGTATATTGAACAAATTTCTCGCGGTTAGTCATAGTTACCCCTGGATATGAAAAGAAGCTGTATATATACCAAAGTTCTGTGTTCTTGAAAATACTTAGGTACGATCTCAGACTCAAATTCAAATAGCACACTGAAATTCTTAATTAATCTAATAGATAAATAATTGGAGTTGGAACATGAAAAATAATGCATGTACATTTTTCATTTTCGGGATTTGGGGCCAAGTCCATTTCGTAAGGAGCAAATTCTTACCTGGATTATGCGGCATGCAGGTATGTGACTGCGGGTTAAAGTAGCCGATGTCGCACTTCCCCTCGGCCATGGTGCGGCTTGTCTTACATTCTTTAAACTGCGGCATGAACACGTTCACAGCTTGTTTCCCATCCGGGTCCCCCACACAACTGTGGTGGCGTTCCGAACAAGGCACACACGCGGGGTCGGATCCGTTACACTTGTTCTGCTCGTACTCACCTTGAAAAAGGGGAACATAATGGTGTTTGTTTGTATTATCAACACGAAATGATTATTATATAACTAATCTAATCAATTCAATTCAACAGTTTATTTCCAAGATTTACATAGTAAATAACATTGAACAAAGCATATTGTAACAAAATATACTGGTTGTGGCGGTTTGTTTTCAATTAATTATGGTATTGAATATAATAATAATATATCATAAAGCAAAAATGTATATGTGGGAGAAAAGTTTAAGAAAAGTAAAAAAAAAAAAAAAAAAAAAAAAAAAAAAAAGCAGATAGAAAAAAAAATCATGCTGCTTTATCTTCGTATCCATTTGATAGTTATAAGAGTGAGATTCATGGTTGTGCCTACTTTTATTATATTATTAATTATACTATTAGTAAATGACAATAAACTAATTAAATATAAATTTTGAATGTAACATTGCCATTTCAGTAACTTTTTTTTATCAGTATGCAGAGGGTTGGTCAGAATCACATATTTATATTTGACATTTACAAAATACAGCATTAATTCTGACATGCAAATATATTTAAATCAAAAATAATATTTAGTTAGGCTCGTATGAAAAAATATATTAAAATGTGTCATAGATGAGTCAATATCAAATTTCGTCTAAATTGCTGTCTTTCTAGAATTTTGCATTGAAAACTGTACAAAAAGCTGCATTTTACGGTGCCAACAGACAAAGACTGTTAATTTCTTTGTAAGTCATGTATACACTTTGCTTCATAATAACTTTGGAGATGTTTCCCATCCATTTTATTACCCCTCATTGACCATAATTGGACTGTCTCTCATCAGTGTCGCTCATATACTCTGATTCATAATAGGTAGGAAATGCATTACAGCTACTAAAGTCTGCTAAGGTTTCATTGACTAAGGTCTTATTTACATAATAAAAGCATAACTTAAATTTCTTTTGTAACATTTGCTACTGATTTTGTTCAAAATTTAACTGTCCCCAGGATAAGCGTCACTCCTGTAACAAAGATGTACAAATGCAAAATAATAACTGACCCCCAAGTCTTTTGAAAGTGATCTCCCTTAAAACACTTTATCAACTTCCTGTTGTACAAGTGGAAAAGGTGGCATTTTGAAAAACTCTGAAAGAAGATGCATCTGATGCCAGAAAAGCAAGTACATACTATGCATAATTTTTGATTGGGTCACATCTGTTACACTTGTATCTTTTTTTTCAACAGATATTGTATTAATATATTTGTGCAATTGATTCAGACAAGTTGTGTATTTTGTATCAAAAGTGTTTAACCCAACTAGTGAGACTTCATGTGGTTTGAAATAGGTTTTTATCACAAAATATTTCACTCCTGTAACAGTCACTCCCGTAACATGCTTTTTTTTTTTTTTGCTTTTTTTTTGTAACAGGAGTGACTACAATTGTTACAGGAGTGACTTTTTTGTCATTTTAGCAGATATTTATATGGTATTATGACAAACTTGTTGATGTTTTGTGCTATTCTAGCTGTTGGGATATCATTTTTATATTAAGTGTATGTTATCTTCAGCTATATGTGCATGGGATCCAGAGAACCAATAAATTGATTAATTTCTGTTACAGGAATGACAGTTACATGTTACAGTAGTGACATTTCTTTGTTTAAAAAAAAAAACATACTTGGAATGGATGTTAGATTAGAAGATGAAATAAGACTCCTGCTAATTCTCTATAACTTTAACCACTTCATACATATTTTGCATTGTATCTTAAGTCATGGAACCAACCTTTGGTGAAATTTTGTTACAGGTGTGACAGGGCAATGTTACAGGTGTGACTTGTTTATTCAGTTTTCAGTTCATTTGCTTGCCCTATTGTGGGGGTGTGTTTGCATATGGTTCAACTATGAGAACAGCTGAATTTAGAGTCAGAATCATCATAGAGAGGTACTTCATGAAAAAATGTACCTAGACAATGATTTCCTGTCAGAAGGACTTGATGAGAAAAGAAGGGATGATAACCTTGCAAAACAATAATGATGACTTAATAAAAACAATTTATGAAATAGAAGTTATGAAAATAAGGACAAATGGAAGCTTCATGGGTATTTGGCAAATGCATTCATTAGAAAGTGTACTGAAATTGGCATTTTTTTCCAGTTTATCCAAAGCCCAAGGATGCCAAACTGTCTGAAAAGATTTGAACAGGTTAATTCTTCCAAAACAGGTCAGGTGCAGCAATGTCCCAGTCTTAATAATGTGGACAAGTACCAGAGATGATATGGTAGAAAGTAATTGGGTTCCAAATCACTTCATTGTACTTTTGCCTGTGGAAGTACATCTAGACTAACAATAAAGTAGGGTGACAGGAATGTAAAACTGATATGAGGTTTGAGACTGTGAGCTTTAAGGAGCCTACAAGCATTTGGACAGAGGAGAGTAAGAGTGAGGGGGCTGAGCTTAGTAATGTATTAGGAATCCGAGTAAAGTTAGAGTGTAGGGGCAAGGAGAAAAAGAGAAAAGTAACAGAGAACATTAGGAATAATGGGGGAGAGGAGAAAAAGAGTGAGAGGGGGGAGGTAAAGAGTAGGGGGGGGGGGGAAATTGAGTCTGAGATTAGTAAGAGAGGGGGCTGAGGTCAATAAGAGTCATGGGGCTGAGGTCAGTAAGAGTCATGAGGTCAAGTAGAGTTAGGGTCAGGGGTCTAAGGTGTAAGAGTCGGAGGCCGAGTCAGTAGTCAGGAGGCCGAGGTCAATTAGAGTCATGGGACCAAGGTCAGTAAGACTCAGGGGGCCGAGGTCAGTGTTTTGGGGGTCGAGGAGAGTAAGAGTCAGGGGGCCGAGGTCAGTAAGAGTCATGGGCCGAGCAGTAGAGTCAGAGGCCGAGGGATAAGAGTCAGGGGGAGAAATCAGGGGACTGAGGAGAATAAGAGTCAGGGGGCCAAGGAGGCTAAGAGTCAAGGGGTGGAAGTCAGTAAGAGTCCTGGGGCCGAGGAGGCTAAGAAAAGCCACGGACAGTTAAAGTCCTTGGGCTGGGAAGAGTAAGAGTCAGGGGCCGAGGTTCAGTAAGAGTCAGGGGGTCAAGAAGGCTAATATAAACATACCAGAACCAGCACTCTGTGTTGGTAAGTATGTAGTTGTAAGATACAAGAATAGACTTTATCCAGAACTAGTGTTGGACTCTAGTCTTAATGATCTATTTGTACAGTGCATGTACCAGGTTGATAGAAAGAATACCAGCTGCTTTTTTTGGCCCCAAAAAATTGCATGACAGGTGCTGGTATGACTACAGCAACATATCCTTGATACCAGAGCCAGTTAAGATTCAGTCATCATCTTCTCATTACACAGTGAATGAAAGCCTCTGGCGATCCTTGTCTGAATTTCAGACTTCATAATTCCTGATATACCGGCTACCTCGTTATACCCGTAAAATATGTTTTAACAAAATGTATAAAGCTCTGAAAAGACTTTTACATAAGTATCTGAAACAGATACTTAAGACAGGTGAGCGCTTAAAACAGAAACATAGAAATGATATAAGAGTGCAGAAAACTCACAAGGAGCTGCCTGCACCTCTTGTTTCCTGCATTAAGTCTAATGTTAATGCTTTTTCGAAATTAGCCATATGAATCCTTTCATATTTGAACTCATTATAAACATATGTTCATAACATACACTGTCGGTGTAACAAGGTTTCACTGTTTATGTATAAGAACTCCGGACGCTGCCATGTGGATTCTAACACAGGTTTGTTAAAACACTTGGATGTTAAGAATTTTAAGATGTTTGTCTTTCTGCTATTAAATTTACCTATTTGAACACAAAGGTGCAGATGTCAACCAATTTTATGCCGATATAGCAGTTCTTTTATAATATTGCAAACAGTTTCTCACATATGTAAGACCTGATATTGGTTCCAGCCAATTTGTCTTTTTTGAAAAATATTGTCAAAATTTTTATTTTTCATATAGATGCAGACAAAGTTTTCAAGGCAGCTCTGTTGTATCCCAGCATACAATGTGTTGAACTATTTTAATGCTATATGAAAAATGAAGCCAGAGCCAGATTACAAAGAGAAAATGTTACACAATGTTTAACAATGGTACCCTGTTCCCCAGCAACTGCATATCCGGGACCCGCCAAAGTTAAACCTTGAATAACATTTGCTCTTGTGCAACCATGTTCAAGATTTTGGATCAACTTGTTGATTCACTCACTGTAAGCACTGGTTTAAATCATTAAATGATGTCATTTGTGCAATTTTCATCATTTAAAGTTCTGCTAAGAGTAATGAGATATTGCAATAACTGTTGAACTT